>CM067370.1:30385850-30635303 GCA_034401795.1 Chaetoderma sp. LZ-2023a | reverse complement strand
CGCATGACACGTGTGTTACTCTTTTAGCAACGCCTCTAAAATTGACAGCAGAAGTATTAGAAGGCAATACATAATAATTTTATTTGCTTGATTGAATGTAGAAATTTATGAAACTAATTTTTATAACTTTCAGCACAATAATTCAAGTATCATAATTTGCCATCTCTCCAATTAATGTCAGTCCCTGACATTAGGAAATTTATAAAATAAATTTATTATAATGTCACTGAATATGGTTTGCCTCCAGGCACTCCACATTTGAACACTTCCAACACGGTTTGTTGTAGTTTGACTTTCCATATATAAGAATGTCATCCATAGCATCAAAACATTTGAAACATTAATATTCAATATAACAATAGAATAAGCACAATTACCATATAATTTCCGTATTAATACACATTCATGTGTAGTTGCTCATTATATCATATAAATAAATAGCTGATCACTTGATTCAAATATAAACAATTACACTGATGCATTCTCATATAATCATGGAGGTGTGGAAATATCACTGTTCGTAACCGGTTCCATTTTCTCTGGGTCTGAGGTGACTGTACTACTGGGTGTCCAGCCATAACAGTCCAGAACAAGCTGATATAGAAATGTGTGGAGTACATGAACATAATTTCACATCTGTCAAGATAAGCCTAAACAACCTTACTCAGTATCGCCTATTATTACAGAATTGGCCATGGTTGTAGGGGATATTTGCCATTTGATTGTAAGGCTTTTCTTGCAACAGCTTTTCATATAAACATTCAAAGTGCATTTTCTCTTGTATCATTTTAGACATTTCTGTCTGCCAGTTTTTATTTAGTTTATCCATTTCTAACTTTAAACGCATTATTTCATCTATATTCTGCTGATTATTCACATTTTCTTTTAATTTAGCATTTTCATTTTTCAAAGAAACTAACTGAATTTCTTGTTTCTTAATTAAAGAGCTATTCATATCCCTCTCCTCTAGGAGATATTCTATCCTATACTCAGCCATTTCCATGTTCTGTTTATACTGGGGGTCTTTAGTATTTTCTGTTATGACATCATCAGTTTGACATTCTCTGTCTACAGTTTGAATCTTAGAAACTGGTAATTCACTAATAGCTGATACTGTAGTTTCTTTAGATTCAGGATTTGGTTGACATTTGATCTCAGATTTTGCCTGTTTTAACTGATATTTAACTGACTGTAACTCTGTTTTAATCGTGGATGCTGGTTCCATAAGATCTGTAAATTGAGTAGAATCAACTGAATTGAAGGGTAGTTGATCCCTTTCTAATTTGGTTGCGTCAAATTCAGTATTTTGTTGACAATTATGTTTTGTCTTTTTACAGAAATTCTTTTTCTTGCATTTGTTTGTTTTTCTTTCAGTATTTATATTAGGAGATTCTGGTTTAGCTAAAACTGGTGGTGAATTTGTGTTATTAGACTGAGATATATTTGTGTGAACTGGGTTCCCTGAAAGCCGATTTTGTGATGAATTTGATTCGCATGACTTAGCCAAGTTTTTATATTCATAATTCGAATGATTAGTTTTCTCAACATATACAAGATCATTTTGAAACACATGAGGTCTTGCTACAGTTGCATTGAAGTATTGGGCTTTATCATTTTGGTTTTTCATTCTAAGACTAGCACTTTGATAATTTGCGGTGGCAGGTCGCTGATGACCTGCATTATTTCTACTGTTGGATTGAGCCGCCTTTAATCGGAAATAACAATACTTAATCAAATGACCTTGGCGATGGCAATAGTAACACTGTTTATTCTTAGCTTGACAGACATGAAAATGATATGGTTCATTTATCCACTTACCACATTTCCTGCAGTGGTTGGTCTTTCTGCCATGCTGGGCCTGCCATCTCCTTGGTCGTTCTTTTGGCACACTGGATGGTCCGGAGTGGTGATTGCACACACATCCTTGGCAATGGTGTTCCTGTATGCTGGCTCTCTGGTTCGAGTTTACTGTCAGCTGGTTGCGGTGATATTGTCGATAATCCATGTTTAATGTTTCACACTTAACAGCAGATCAGACAGATTTACGGTTGTGGTAAACTTCTAATTCGTTTGCCACAAAGTTCATAATGCGTCACGTTCGCTTGGCTAAAGGTTCCTCATTTTTCACTCGCTTGGCTTAAGGTTTGTAGATTTCACTCGCTTGGCTCGAGAGGTCGGAAAATTATGTCTAGGAAATATACCTAGACATACCCGGATCCTCCACCATTTATCGTAACTCCCTTTCTGTCCAGGGGGGGAACTTAGCTCTAACCGTGGGTCAGCAGATGGAAGGACTGCCCAATGGACTGATATAAATGTCTATCTTAGTATGACTGATGGACTGGCTGATTACTACTTGTTGGCTGATTGACTGACAGCCCCACAGCTGGTTGATTACTTCTTAAATATGAACAACAACTCAGACTAACTGTTAAATAACTTGTTTTTCAGTAAAATTTCATCGTTCAATAATCATCAGTTGTACTTATACATTCAGCAGTTACAGTTTTATTCCGGTCTTACTAGTGTGGTCAAGTTAGAACCAACACATTCTTCTGTCATTCGCTCTCCCTGCACACAACTTTCAGCTCACATTTATACAGAAATTTACCCATTCATCACCATGTCAATAAACAGAAATAGCTTTTACATAACAGCAGGTGGAGAGCCATAATAGAAATAATGAATTATCCCTTTCATTTCCAAGTTCCAGAATCTGATTATTACGCAAGTAATTCCCTGTAAATTTGGATGATTATTTTGAGAATAATTTAATCAAAAGTGGTTGCTGTTTAGACAGCAACAACCCTGACTCAAATTAATTTAGCAATTAATCATCAGAGTCTACATGGATACCAATATGGTCAGTATATATTGTTTGTGTTACTTAGAGAATGAAAGGGTTAAAAGCAGTTGGTCAAACATTACATAAATTATAATATAAGGCATACAGGAAAATTCCACCTGTAACATGTTTACGTCTAATTCTGTAAGTATTCTTTATCAAGGTATAAACTTGTAGAAACTAACTTATGCCCTGCTAATTGCACACCTGCCTCACCATTTGTAGTCCTTTCTTGTTGATTGGGCATTTTACTGGACAATAGGCATAATTATGGCACAAGTCTGGCCTTTAATGGACAATAAGTAGGCTGTATACCTTTTAATGCTGAATGGCCAGTCTACAATATTCAATGTCTTATTTGTTGACTAGCTGGTATCAATTTTAAACTGTGTTGCATTCAGCTGTTGCTGGTATGCAACTCTTTTAGCAATGCCTCTAAAATTGACAGCAGAAGTATTAGAAGGCAATACATAATAATTTTATTTGCTTGATTGAATGTAGAAATTTATGAAACTAATTTTTATAACTTTCAGCACAATAATTCAAGTATCATAATTTGCCATCTCTCCAATTAATGTCAGTCCCTGACATTAGGAAATTTATAAAATAAATTTATTATAATGTCACTGAATATGGTTTGCCTCCAGGCACTCCACATTTGAACACTTCCAACACGGTTTGTTGTAGTTTGACTTTCCATATATAAGAATGTCATCCATAGCATCAAAACATTTGAAACATTAATATTCAATATAACAATAGAATAAGCACAATTACCATATAATTTCCGTATTAATACACATTCATGTGTAGTTGCTCATTATATCATATAAATAAATAGCTGATCACTTGATTCAAATATAAACAATTACACTGATGCATTCTCATATAATCATGGAGGTGTGGAAATATCACTGTTCGTAACCGGTTCCATTTTCTCTGGGTCCGAGGTGACTGTACTACTGGGTGTCCAGCCATAACAGTCCAGACCAAGCTGATATAGAAATGTGTGGAGTACATGAACATAATTTCACATCTGTCAAGATAAGCCTAAACAACCTTACTCAGTATCGCCTATTATTACAGAATTGGCCATGGTTGTAGGGGATATTTGCCATTTGATTGTAAGGCTTTTCTTGCAACAGCTTTTCATATAAACATTCAAAGTGCATTTTCTCTTGTATCATTTTAGACATTTCTGTCTGCCAGTTTTTATTTAGTTTATCCATTTCTAACTTTAAACGCATTATTTCATCTGTATTCTGCTGATTATTCACATTTTCTTTTAATTTAGCATTTTCATTTTTCAAAGAAACTAACTGAATTTCTTGTTTCTTAATTAAAGAGCTATTCATATCCCTCTCCTCTAGGAGATTTTCTATCCTATACTCAGCCATTTCCATGTTCTGTTTATACTGGGGGTCTTTAGTATTTTCTGTTATGACATCATCAGTTTGACATTCTCTGTCTACAGTTTGAATCTTAGAAACTGGTAATTCACTAATAGCTGATACTGTAGTTTCTTTAGATTCAGGATTTGGTTGACATTTGATCTCAGATTTTGCCTGTTTTAACTGATATTTAACTGACTGTAACTCTGTTTTAATCGTGGATGCTGGTTCCATAAGATCTGTAAATTGAGTAGAATCAACTGAATTGAAGGGTAGTTGATCCCTTTCTAATTTGGTTGCGTCAAATTCAGTATTTTGTTGACAATTATGTTTTGTCTTTTTACAGAAATTCTTTTTCTTGCATTTGTTTGTTTTTCTTTCAGTATTTATATTAGGAGATTCTGGTTTAGCTAAAACTGGTGGTGAATTTGTGTTATTAGACTGAGATATATTTGTGTGAACTGGGTTCCCTGAAAGCCGATTTTGTGATGAATTTGATTCGCATGACTTAGCCAAGTTTTTATATTCATAATTCGAATGATTAGTTTTCTCAACATATACAAGATCATTTTGAAACACATGAGGTCTTGCTACAGTTGCATTGAAGTATTGGGCTTTATCATTTTGGTTTTTCATTCTAAGACTAGCACTTTGATAATTTGCGGTGGCAGGTCGCTGATGACCTGCATTATTTCTACTGTTGGATTGAGCCGCCTTTAATCGGAAATAACAATACTTAATCAAATGACCTTGGCGATGGCAATAGTAACACTGTTTATTCTTAGCTTGACAGACATGAAAATGATATGGTTCATTTATCCACTTACCACATTTCCTGCAGTGGTTGGTCTTTCTGCCATGCTGGGCCTGCCATCTCCTTGGTCGTTCTTTTGGCACACTGGATGGTCCGGAGTGGTGATTGCACACACATCCTTGGCAATGGTGTTCCTGTATGCTGGCTCTCTGGTTCGAGTTTACTGTCAGCTGGTTGCGGTGATATTGTCGATAATCCATGTTTAATGTTTCACACTTAACAGCAGATCAGACAGATTTACGGTTGTGGTAAACTTCTAATTCGTTTGCCACAAAGTTCATAATGCGTCACGTTCGCTTGGCTAAAGGTTCCTCATTTTTCACTCGCTTGGCTTAAGGTTTGTAGATTTCACTCGCTTGGCTCGAGAGGTCGGAAAAGTATGTCTAGGAAATATACCTAGACATACCCGGTCCAACCACCATTTATCGTAACTCCCTTTCTGTCCAGGGGGGGAACTTAGCTCTAACCGTGGGTCAGCAGATGGAAGGACTGCCCAATGGACTGATATAAATGTCTATCTTAGTATGACTGATGGACTGGCTGATTACTACTTGTTGGCTGATTGACTGACAGCCCCACAGCTGGTTGATTACTTCTTAAATATGAACAACAACTCAGACTAACTGTTAAATAACTTGTTTTTCAGTAAAATTTCATCGTTCAATAATCATCAGTTGTACTTATACATTCAGCAGTTACAGTTTTATTCCGGTCTTACTAGTGTGGTCAAGTTAGAACCAACACACTCTTCTGTCATTCGCTCTCCCTGCACACAACTTTCAGCTCACATTTATACAGAAATTTACCCATTCATCACCATGTCAATAAACAGAAATAGCTTTTACATAACAGCAGGTGGAGAGCCATCATAGAAATAATTAATTATCCCTTTCATTTCCAAGTTCCAGAATCTGATTATTACGCAAGTAATTCCCTGTAAATTTGGATGATTATTTTGAGAATAATTTAATCAAAAGTGGTTGCTGTTTAGACAGCAACAACCCTGAGTCAAATTACTTTAGCAATTAATCATTAGAGTCTACATGGATACCAATATGGTCAGTATATATTGTTTGTGTTACTTAGAGAATGAAATGGTTAAAAGCAGTTGGTCAAACATTACATAAATTATAATATAAGGCATACAGGAAAATTCCACCTGTGACATGTTTACAACTAATTCTGTAAGTATTCTTTAATCAAGGTATAAACTTGTAAAACCTAACTTATGCCCTGCTAATTGCACACCTGCCTCACCATTTGTAGTCCATTCTTGTTGATTGGCCAGATTACTGGACAATAGGCATAATTATGGCACAAGTCTGGCCTTTAATGGACAATAAGTAGGCTGTATACCTTTTAATGCTGAATGGTCAGTCTACAATATTCAATGTCTTGTTTGTTGACTAGCTGGTATCAATTTTAAACTGTGTTGCATTCAGCTGTTGCTGGTATGCAACTCTTTTAGCAACGCCTCTAAAATTGACAGCAGAAGTATTAGAAGGCAATACATAATAATTTTATTTGCTTGATTGAATGTAGAAATTTATGAAACTAATTTTTATAACTTTCAGCACAATAATTCAAGTATCATACTTTCATGAAAATCAAGGAAAAGGTTCTGAAGTGTCAAACAACCGAGAAATCTGCAGTTTGCGTGAGGTGCCTTGGATTGAAAATTTAAGATTTCATTTAATCTAAGTCTATCAATAATCTTGTATGTGTAAATGTAGGTAATCTATGCAAAAGACGAAAACTGGTATCTTGTGTCCCGACTGGGGGACCTCGATATTGAAGTCGGATCACTCCAAAGCCATAAACATTTGATCCGGAATGCCTAATATACAATTGGTAGCGTTTTCTTGAAAATCAAAGAAAAAGCCCTGAAGGGTCAAATAACTCAAAATTGACCATTTCATTCAATCTAAGTCTCAAACATCTTGTGTTGGTAAAATGAGGTAATCTATGCAAAAGAATGAAAACTGGTATCTTGCGTCTCGACTGGGTGACCTTGTGCTTGAGGTCAGATCACTCCAAAACCATCACTAATTGGGTTCGATATGCGTGATATACCTATGGTAAAGTTTTCATGAAAATCAAGGGTCAAATAACAGAGAAATCTGCAAAGTTATGTGCGGGTCCAAAAACTAAACACTTCACTCAATCTAACAATCTCTAGCAGCTTGTGTGGGGAAAGGGAGGTAATCTTTGCCTTCTCTGATGAAGAGGACTTCACTGCTGACAAAAACGAAAACTATTAATTTTGATGCCCAAGGGGTACGTTTCCACTTCGGCATGTGCCGGCTAGGTCAATCAACAGCTTCATGACCCATATGGTAGCATCTTGAGCAAGTATGGTTGTTATCTGATCAAAACTATAGATGTAGTCACAGTTCAAAGATCGATCCTGATAATCCCTATTCATTCACTATGCGCAATCTTCCATGAATTTGGGAGCATTTCAAAGGTCAAATGTCAAGGTCATCTTTTAGGCGGACAAACATCTTCAGGGTCCCAAGGGTAACATTCCCACCAAGAAGGGTAGTGATCCGATCAAAACGCTAGGTGTAGTAGTAATTTAAAGATTAATATTGAAAATCCTCATACATTTCCTATGGAATATTTTTGCCTACTCAAAGGTGGGTAGCTGAAAACCTATTGGGAAGATCCAAACTGTTTTGAGTAGCACACTATTCCATACAGAAGTTGACCAAGTTTGGAGTTGATCGGATGAACACCGTAGGAGGAGATGCGGTCAGAAATTTTTGATGAAGAATGAGAAAGAAAGAAAGAAAAAAGGAAATAAAGAAGAAGAAGAAGAAGAAGAAGAAGAAGAAGAAGAAGAAGAAGAAGAAGAAGAAGAAGAAGAAGGAAGAAAGATCCTGATTTTAATAATGAGTATTTCCACACATGCCCGCACTAACTCTGTAATAGCTCAGAAACTTCTCTTTCAATTTTGACGGGACATGGGTCATTTTGTTCGAAATTGAAAACTGTCTACCTGTCGATTTTTCAAGACGATATCTTGACGGGCAAGGGGGTAAAACTAATGTTAAAATTGAAAATTTCTGGGCAAGCGGAGTTGATTTCTGGCAAAAACTAAAACTGGCAACTTTGACAACTAAGGAGTAAGCTTAACCTTGAGGTCGGATCACTCTGAAACCATCACCATTGGATCCAGCATGCGTGATATACCTTTCGTAGAGTTTTCATGAAAATCAAGGAAAACGCCATGAAGTGTCAAATAAACGAGAAATCTGCAAACTTTGTGTGGGTCCCTTAGATTCAAAATTTAACATTTCATTCAATCTAATACTCTCACTCATCCTGTATAGGTAAAGGGATGTAACTTATGCCAAAAACGAAAACTGGTAATTTTCAGACCCAAGGGGTGCCCTTCCACCTAGGCCTTTGGCCCAGGGGTGGCTAAACATGAAAGGGTGTCATAGGGTATCATCTAATATGTCCAGTGACCTTCTCTGATAAAAAAGCAGTTCATTTCTGCCAAAAACGAAAACTGGTCATTTTCAGGCCCAAGGGGTGCCCTTCCACCTAGGCCTTTGACCCAGGGGTGGTTAAACATGAAAGGGTGTCATAGGGTATCATCTAATATGTCCAGTGACCTTCTCTGATGAAGAGCAGTTCATTTCTGCCAAAATCGAAAACTGGTAATTTTGATGCCCATGGAGTACCCTTCAACTTGGGTATGTGCCTTGCAGACGAGTCAACACCTTCAGGGCTCTTAGTGTTACATGCTGGCCAATTATGATAATGATCCGATCAAAATTCTAGGTGTAGTCGTAGTTCAAATGTCAATATTGAATTGTAATAACCAAGGGATGCCCTTCCACCTGGAGTTGGGATCGAGGGGATGATTGAAACGTGAGAGGATGTCACAGGATATCTTCTAGTATGCCCATTGACCTTCTCTGATGAAGGAAAGTTAATTTCTGCCAAATCTGAAAACTGGTAATTTTGACGCCCAACCCATACCCTTCCACTTGGACAACTGCCCGGCAGGTCGATCAGCAACTCCAGGACTCTAAGGTTAAAATCTTGCCCAAGTACGGTAGTGATCCGATCAAAGCTCTGTGTATAGTAGCAATTCATGGATCAATATTGAAAATCCCCATACATTTCCTATGAGTCTTTTTGCCCACTCACACGTGGGTAGCTTGAAAACTATTGGACGAATACAAAATAAAGACAAAAGCACACGATTCCAGGCTGGGTAGCAGAAGTTGACCAGGTTTGGAGTTGATTGGATGAAAACTGTAGAAGGGGATGCGGTCCAAGGTTTTTGAGGGTGAATAAGAAAGAAAGAAAGAAAGAAAGAAAGAAAGGAAGGAAGGAAGGAAGGAAGGGTGGGAGGGAGGTGTAAATAAATTGAATTGAGGAGTGAATGAGATTTGAACCAGGCCCGGCTGATTACCAGACGACCACACTAACACCACTGCCAATCGTTTCCTCTTTATGTGGTCGTCCGATAAACTGGGTTTTAAAAAATAAAAGTAAGACATGTTTATTTAGCGAAGCTAGTGACTGAAAATTAATCAGTGATCGACGAACCCAGTTGTAGAAATCCCAATTCGTCTCCAACTGCATTGTATATTGGCACAAGTGAGATATTTACACATGGTCCATGGACCACTTACAAACGGACATGCCGATCAGCAATTGGCATATGGGGCATGTGCCATTTACAAACGGGCATGCCGATCGGCAATTGGCATGTGGGCCATTTACAAATGGACGCGCCGATAACAAATTGGCATATGAGCCTGCGCCATTTACAAGCGGGCGTGCCAATAACAAAATGGCATATGAGCCTGCGCCATTTACAAACGGGTGCGCCGATAACAAATTGGCATATGATCCTGCGCCATTTACAAATAGGCGTGCCGATAACAAATTGGCATATGAGCCTGCACCATTTACAAATAGGCGTGCCGATAACAAAATGGCATATGAGCCTGCGCCATTTACAAATGGGTGCGCCGATAACAAATTGGCATATGATCCTGCGCCATTTACAAATAGGCGTGCCGATAACAAATTGGCATATGAGCCTGCACCATTTACAAACGGGCGTGCCGATAACAAAATGGCATATGATCCTGCGCCATTTACAAATGTGTGCGCCGATAACAAATTGGCATATGATCCTGCACCATTTACAAATGGGCCAAATTGGTTATTGGTTTGTAACATCCACACTTAAAGTCGTAGTGTGCTCAAAGGACATATCATTCCTGATTAGAATGATATTCCATGTTACTAACAACATGTAGATATGAGGGTAGCTGAGTAGTGATGGGGGTTTCTGTACGCTATTGTTCTTCACCGCAGGGGGTCTTCTAGAACAATGGTGAACAGCCGCACAGAGGGTAGAAAATGGCGAACAGCCGCACATCAAAGGAATTGGTTTTAGAGAACAATGGCAAACGTAACCACACGTTCGCGAGATTTTGAGAAAAATGGCGTACACCTGCACACACTTGAGAGATTAGAGAACAATGGCGAACAGCCACACACACTTGAGAATCAATGTTCATGGTAAAACCCTGTAGTACGTCCTGAAAATGTTAACCCTTAAAAGTTGTGTATTTTACGTTTAACATAGCGGTGACGTGCCACCCACCCCACCCCCTCCATGGTTATCTACTGTGGTAGTGTGGTAAGATAAAAATAATAGAGTTTAAGAGGTGTTCTGATAACAGGAGGACAGAGTTTAAGAGGTGGTCTGGTAACGGAGGTCGTAGGAGGAGGAGGGAGGAGGCTGAGGAGGAATGCTATGGCTGCCGGCCTCTGCCCAGCATTGTTCTCTGCGCTTAAGCAGAGCGCGCCTGTCTAGTTCGCTATCGTTATTCCATCGACCACTTTTGATGGATCAGAATGTGTGCTTGTGTATGCATGTGTGAAGAGGGTTGTTGTGTGTAAAAACTTTATTACATTTTTTGAGCAGATAAAGAGTTCTCTTTCGAATGTTTTGTGGGCCCTGAAAAGGTCCGTGTTTTGAGATAGGGCTCAGGCTTCGCAGATCCGCACAGGCGTGGTTGTCAGTTTGGTAACAAACTGTGTCATGTTTTCTTTTGTATATCAGTCGGAGTATCGCCAATAACAGGACATCCATGCGGATACTGTTTGATTGGTAGTAGACAATAGCACCCCTTGCAGGTGTACACCATCTCTTTAGGTTCTGTTTTCTTGACCATACGCCTACAGACTCTCTTGTGTTTCGACCATCGACATATGGAGTCGCAGATGTCAATGGAACACCAACGACATCGCACATACTCAGTGTCTGACCCATCAAAGTTTGTACTGCTGGCCATTTTAGCCGAATGTACATTAACATTTACATTTATACTACATCACTCTACTACAAAAAATATAAGGAATATCACGTGAGATGACTATCGACCTATCAAAAACTGGCGCGTACTTGCCTCCATATAATGACACATACATGCAGGCAAAAATATTGGATATGTTCATGGGCTAGACGTGATGGATCAGTTTGTTATATGGTTAACACGCATAAAATCTGTGTGTGTTAAAAAAGTATCCAGGGAAATATGTTTTCTCTGACCACCTCGTTATTGTGCATAATGCATCTATGATTCGCTTTTAATCCTTCAATTTGTATGCAAATGCGTTAACCTTCATCTAAAACCCTCAAACATGAAACTAAGTGGCTTCCTACCAGTCATTTAATTTTTTTTAAACAGAGCAAAGTACATCTCTATGTGGGTAATATATAGATAAAACCGAGCGATGTTGTATGTATACTATTATATAGATAATAATCATGCATCTCGTATTTAAGGAGTGGTCTTTAAAGCGACAGTCATTTAATTATTAAATTTTAAAAATTGTTATAAAAATGGTGGGAACAATGTCCACCATCGTTATCGTTGATGAATAATGACGAGCACCCTTGTATTGTTTAACATATTAATTAGGTGGTCGATGCGCTCCCTCGTGGTTGTAGTAAAAAGGTATTTTGAAACTAAGCGGAATTGTTGCTTCCTATGTCAAATTGTCGCATTGAACAGCGCTTTTTTAAGAGTTTGTGTGCATGAAGGCGCTAGTGCGAATTGTAGCTTCCTATGTCAAATTAGTATCAAAACTATTCGCTTAAACTACCAATGCGCCATGATTTAGGTTTGAAAAATCGGAAAATAACATCCCTGGAATGACTGTAGAAGTGGTCGCATAATTGAGGTCGAACGAGTGAGGAGGAGGGATGAGGTATGCTAGTGCGGTGCTGCCTGGCATGAGGGATGAGGTATACTAGCATATTTGTTTACAAGGTCGGCAATGCGCATTGTATGAATATTTTGAAAATAATTTTACTGCAGTGTTAGCAACAACTTTCTATCAAATCGTTTCCAAGATATTTAGTGAATATTTTGAATATAATTTGACTGTCTGCATCAACTTTTGCTCAACTCATTTCCAAAATATTTTGCTAGGATGTAGATCCCTGGAATGTCTGTAACACCTCGCCAGTCAGCCAGTTAAAGGTAATAAAACTAGGAAAAATTACCATGTCCGGGTACACACAGTATGAATGCATTATGAGTACTTAGTCAATGAGACCCTGACAACAAAAATAATATAGTTGGCTAACCATTGTCTAGACATTGTGACCACAACCACCTACTACCATCACCACCACCATCACCACCATCACCATCCCTCTATCACCACCAGCACCACCACCCACTAAGCACCAACACCCACCACCAAGCATTAACCCCACCCCTTCATCCACCACAACACCTATTTTCACCAACTGCCAACCCCACTGCCACCACCACCAACATCATCAGCACTCCGATTTGTATATCGAGGGATGTGGGGACCCGGTTAGGCAACTACAATCATCAAATCAACACACACATAAAGAACCAATGTTTTATTTGTATCCATATTTTTACATTGAAGAAAATATTACATATGATAAAACATATAGTTACTGTAGCATAAACAAATAGTCAATGTTCTGGAGATCCATTTTATCGATGACTGATTCCTTATGGATCAGATCTATCACCGACAGAATCATCATCATCATCATTATCCTCAACATCTAGATGGTCCCTTATGTACATCTTGATCAGAAACTATCTTTTTCGAAAAGCTGAGAAGACTGCTTCATCGTATGCATACCCCTCATAGATAAAATCTTTAATTTCCCGACGAATTACTTTAATGAGCGTAGAGTTCTGTAATCTTCTCCACTGGAACATTATGCCTAGACACATTGTAACTAAAGCATCAGCATATACGGAAATAGACACATTGCCTACACCATTTGGGTCTGTGTTCACTTCACCATCCTCATCTTCTAAACCTGATTGTTCAGCGTCTAATACCTGCTTAATATTTTGGAATATGGTAAATAATTCCTCATTGCATATGGCCTCTTTTTCATCTTCACCTTCATCTTCACTCTCAGACTCCACTGAGTCATCACTGTCTTCACTCTCCAACTCCGCTTGCTCATCATCTTCACTCTTCATCTCTGTCATTTCTTCATCCTCACTGTCTAGATTTTTGCTATCTTCATCATTATGGAATCAGATTTTATGCCGCTTCAGGTCATTTGACCTGTTAAAAGTTGAACCACATTCAAAACATTTATGTCTCGGCATATTGATTACAGGATAAATCTAGCAAGTATTCAAGTTACAAGGTTCTTCAAAGAAATCTGACTGCCTAACTACTCTGCAGTCACACATCTAACCACTTTGCAATGTTTAAACTGGAATGAAAAAGGTATTAAATTTGTACCATTTATAGGATTATATGTACTGTGGCCACAAATCCACAACATGTGCCCGCAAATTGGCAACATGCACCCGCAAATCCGCAATGTGCACCGGCAAATCTGCAACACGTGGCCCGCATGCAGCAGCACATGTACGCATGCATTTTGGTGTGTATGCATGTTCAGGCATGTACTTGCACTTGTTGCCATCCCCAACATACGCCCGCAAATCCACAACATGTGGCCCACATGTGGCAGTACATGTACGCATACATTTTGGCATTTAGGTGTGTTCAGGCATGTACATGCACTTATTGCCATCCACAACATGTGCCCGCAAATCCGCAACATGCGCCCGCAAATCCGCAACATGTGTCCCACATGGGGCAGCACATGTACGCATGCATTTTGGTGTGTATACATGTTGAGGCATGTACATACACTTGTTGCCATCCGCAACATGCACCTGCAAATCCGCAACATGTTCCTACAAATCCGCAACATGTGCCCACAAATCCGCAACATGTGGCCCGCATGCGGCAGCACATGTACGCATGCATTTTGGTGTGTATGCATGTTCAGGCACGTACTTGCACTTGTTGCCATCCCCAACATACGCCCGCAAATCCACATGTGGCCCACATGTGGCAGTACATGTACGCATATATTTTGGCATCTAGGTGTGTTCAGACATGTACATGCACTTATTGCCATCCGCAACATGTGCCCGCAAATCCGCAACATGCGCTCGCAAATCCACAACATGTGGCCCACATGCGGCATCACATGTACGCATGCATTTTGGTGTGTATGCATGTTGAGGCATGTACATACACTTGTTGCCATCCGCAACATGCACCTGCAAATCCACAACATGTTCCTGCAAATCCGCAATATGCACCCACAAATCCGCAACATGTGCCCACAAATCCGTAACATGCACCCGCAAAACCACAACATATGCCCGCAAATCGGCAACATGTGGCCCGCATGCGGCAGCACATGTATGCATGCATTTTGGTGTGTATGCGTGTTCAGGCATGTACATACACTTGTTGGCATCCACAACATGCGCCTGCAAATCCGCAACATGCACCCTTGCAAATCCGCAACATGCACCCGCAAAACTGCAACATACGCCAACAAATCCGCAACATGTGGCCCGCATGTGGCAGCACATGTACGCATGCATTTTGGTGTGTATGCGTGTTCAGGCATGTACATGCACTTGTTGCCGTCCACAACATGCACCCACAAATCCACAACATGCGCCCACAAATTCGCAACATGCAGCCCGCATGCAGCACCACATGTACGCATGCATTTTGGCATGTTGGTGTGTTCAGGCATGTACATACGCTTGTTGCCATCCGCAACATGTGGCCACAAATCTGCAAGATGCTCCCACAAATCTGCAACATGTGCCCGCAAATCCGTAACATGCAACCGCAACATGCTGCCACAATCCACAACAAGCGGTCGCAATGTACAGCACATGTACGCATGCATTTTGGCGTGTAGGTGTGTTCAGGCATCATGCGCCTGCAAATCCGCAACATGCGCACGCAAATCCACAACATGCGCCCGCAAATCTGCAACATGCAACCCCAGCATGCAGCCGCAATCCACAACAAGCGGTCGCAATCCGTAACATGCGGTGGTGGTTGGTGGTAGTGATGGTGGTGGTGCTAGTGGCGTTGGTGGTGGTGAAGGTGGTGGGTGATGGTGTTGATGTTGGTGTGGTAGCGGTCGTGGGCACTTGGTGGGTGTTTGCTGTCGCAATGTCTAGACAAATGGATAGCCAGCAGAGCCAGTCATTCTAATGATAAATTTTCAAAAAAAAGTCTTCTGGCACACACATGCACACAAGGGTGCACACTGCGGCATGCACAAGGGCACACGATATAACTAGCAGTATTGCATATTAGCATGTGTGTATACGAGCGAGAACTTTATTAAACCCTTATTGACATAACATCTCCAACCTATATGCCATTTTTCAGACACCACGGTCTCACATGTTCTGATCACAATGTCGAGACAAATGGATAGCAGTCAGAGTCAGTCATTCCGATGATAAGATTTCTAAAATAGTCTTCTCTAGGGCTGCAAGTTGATGGTGGTGGTGGTGGTGGTGGTGGTGGTGGTGGGTGTTGGTGATGATGATGGTGGTCGTGGTAGTGGTTGGTGAGGGGTGTTTGCTGGCGCAATCTCTAGCCAAATGGATAGCCTGCAGTGCCAGTCATTCCAATGAAAAATTTTCAAAAAATAGTCTTCTCTTGTACTACAAATATGAATATGAAGAAAATGGGTATTTCCTTGAAGAAATTCTATGGTTAAAGGGTTAATAAAGCCTCTAGCATCCGTGTAATGGTGCAACATGAGGTGGTCGCTTAGGGCAGGACTGAATTATATAGTAACAATATGGTTATACTGAATCACTGCTCTGTAGCCAAAAGGGTACATTTATATTTGCAGTAAACATCCATCTATGATTATGCTACAATGCTGGTAATGTTGCTCTTAATTGTTGTATCTTTACGCGTTGGTAAACAACAATAGCCGGTGAGCCGGTGCATGTGTTATTATCAATTTTTTTTAAACTCTCGGCGAGGACATTGTAATATCTTGTGCTTAGAATGAGCCGGGAGGTACTAACATGTTCTTTCATTATTAACACATGGTATGTTTGTATCTCGATTAAAGATTGATCATACGGCTATTCACTACGAATGGATAAATTAAAACCGTACGCAACAAATAATCTTTTTATCATAGTATGCTCGACATACAATTCTATAAACACATGGAGACCTCAGAGACATACTGACTACATTTTAATCATCGTGCAACCACAAAATCTAAAACGACTGACATTTTGCAAATGCAATATTAAGTATTTAAAAACAATTTGCGCATAATGTCGGTTAAGCCAGCAGTCAAAATATTCAACAAAATAGTTTACTAATAAATTAACGTTAGCAACGAAACAGTCAAATTATTTTCAAAATATACATCAATATCGAGCATTGACATAATTCCTCACCCTCCTCAACCTCATACTCCCTACTCCTCCTACGACCTCCATTATCAGACCACCTCTTAAACTCTGTCTTCCTATTATCAGAACACCTCTTAAACTCTATTATTTTTACCTTACCACACTACCACGGTAGAAAACCACGGAGGGGGAGGGCATGCCGACACTATGTTAAAACGTAAAATACACAACTTTTAAGGGTTAACATGAACATTGATTCTCAAGTGTGTGCGGCTGTTCGCCATTGTTCTCTAATCTCTCAAAGTGTGTGCGGATGTACGTCATTGTTCTCAAAATCTCTTAGATGTGTGGTTATGTTCACCAATGTTCTCTAAAACCAATTCCTTTGATGTGCAGTTGTTCGCCATTGTTCTACCCTCTGTGTGGCTGTTCGCCATTGTTCTTGAAGACCCCATGCGGTTAAGAACAATAGCGTACAGAACCCTCCCCTCCCCCAACCCCACCCCCATCATTACTAAGCTGAGCGGCTCTGAGCAACAACCATTTTGCAGTGGAGATAGAAATATTTTTACTACAGCATTCTCCCATGTAATCTCAGTTACTTGGTCACATTCTTGACAAATAATATTAGTTACACCATTGTTTTCACAGGGGTACAGGCTGTTACCACACTCGCAAACAGATACATTTCATAATTGTGTGCATGTGTGGTAACAGCCTGTGCCCTCGTCAAAACACTGGTGTAACGAATTTATTACCCCTCAGACGTTGAAGATAGAGGTTTTATCAAAGCGTGACAATATAATTCGATAAGTAATTCTTGAATTAGACATCTCTAGGATAGTTCTGCAAGAGTGAAATTGACTCTTTTTAGCCTTGGCTATATGCCAAAAGCATCTATTCATGCTACAGAGTTAATCCAGAATAACATCATACTTCGGTGTGGGCTTACCATAAACTAATTACGTCTACAATTAATTCTATGAGTAATCCATTTCACATTGCTATGTTGATTTCCGTATGTAACACGCTCATCACATGGATCATTATCATCACGTCACGAAGAAATGTACAAGATTGCAATCGATAATTAACTAGCCGTTTTCAAAGTTTGCAACAGCATTCCCCACCCCCCCCCCACATCAACATACTGATGTAAACTGGATCACTCATAGAATTAATTGTAGAAGTAATTAGTCTATTGTAAGCCCACACCGAAGTATGATGTTATTCTGGATTAACTCTCTAGTGTGAACACGACTATAGACGCCGTTTTTGGCGTACAGCCAAGGCAAAAAGGTGTCAATTTCACTCTTGCAGAACTAGCCTAGAGATGTCTAATTTAAGAATTGCTTGTCTAATTATATTGTCACGTTATGATAAAATCTCTATCTTCGATGTCTGAGGGGTAATAAATTCGTTACATCACTGTGGTACAGGCTGGTAACACATGCGCAAACAATTATATTTCCCTCGGTACACGAAATATAAAATATATCCCCCTCACTACGCTCAGGTGATACAACGTGTGCGTGTGTGGTAACAGCCTGTACCCCCATCAAAAACCTGGTGTAACTAATAATACCCCCGCCCCCCCCCCCCCAACACACCCGTCAAAACACTGGTGTAATTAATAGTGTTAATTTGCGTATTGTAGCTCGCGGGGGTACGCGCTGGTCCACTATGTTGCTCCACTCCATTGCACCGCATGTACAGGAGACGTGGGAGGTCTGGTTAGCTACGGTTCCCGGGGTTACAGATCCCATTTCATGACTCTCTGGAAGATACAAAGACCGACTTCTAGAGCTTGTGGAATGATAACTTTCCAGTGGGGCCGTGCGATCAACTGTTGGTTTCACTGGTTTGTCAGTTCATTAACTAGATTAAAAGTCTGGACATGATAATAATAATTAAAAGAATACCATCTATATAAACATTGATACTCGTTTGCTAGTGAACGAGCAAACTAATACAGTGCATAGAACCAATTGGTGTTCTTTCTACGTGGGCTCGCCGAAGGTACCTCACAGATTCGTAAATCTGCAGAGGTATTCCCGCAAGGGAGCATCACAACGAGGCTATTTGAATAGTTTAATATAAACCAATTATACCCCTAACACATACAAAATTTTTTTGTTCTGAGAGGGAAGTGCCTCACGTAGACCTCTGTCACAGGAAAATGCCTTCAACGACGAAGCGGAGGAAAAGAGCTGGCAAAAAGGGCCACTCTTTTGCTCAAACAAAAAGCTATGAGCAGTGGTTCAATCTTAGTGAAACTATAATTAATGTGATGAACGCTGGGTTACGTGAAGGCAGGGTCGATGCTTTCCGAAGACTTCATAGGTCACCATCTTATATAGGTCCAAAGATGCTGCATTGGTAGTTGCCGCTTTATTTATGCTGGCTTTCTGCAAGATTCTAACCTACCATTTGGTTATTAGATACGTTTCCAAGCTTTGGCTGCAAGTGGCAGGGATTCCCACATATCTTTTGACACATACATGTAACCGGCGAAGATGCCCAGTTTCCCGAAGGTTGCACCGCATAGCATCTTGCTCAGAAAGACAGCATGCATACATGTTATGGAGTGACAGCTCCTGAATCACATGACGACTCAGTCATCATCGCCCCACAACCGCATATAACATCACTAGGACGGGTTACAGTTCACAGAAGCAATTTAGAAAGTGCAATAGTATTTATGGCGGGGAGTATATCCATACTCGGTGACCTTCCCATGAGGCGTGGTGGGTTCTAGGACTGCACCCAGTCACCATACAGAGTTGGATGGAGATCAGCGTCTCGTCCATCACCCGTGTGTTGTGGAACTAACATTTTACCTGTCATTGGGTTTATGTTCCAGTATGCCCAGAGATGCACTGCAGGCCGGTGTTACATAATATATAATTTGTTTTCGCAGTGTTTCCTACCTTCGTGGGGGTATCTAAACTAACTGGTATCTGAAGATACAGGGGGAGTGTTTGTGAAATCGGTATTTTAGTTTTCACTGCTCGGAAACCCCAATAGTTTCCCAGAGTCGAATCCTAGCAACGTCGTGTCGATTGAGAGTCCAGATAATTATTAAGACTTGCGGCTGTAGGAACGTAAAAAGAGAAATCACTCAATATTAAAAAGAGGCCCTAAGGTAATTGGCCAATTTATATAATCTAGCGGTGTGCAGTGTTACATATCCGCAACAGCTGGAAAAGAGGGGTACACATTGTGTCTCTTACAGAGAGATTGTCCCTAACTACTTCAAACTTATCCTATCGAGCTAAAATAGCCCGGTTTAGTTGGTCACATGTCAGGTTCGAGCAATATAAGCATGATCAGTGACCTCAGTGTAAAATTGATGCTGGGAGAATATAGTGATGCGGATATAATGTTGCTGTATAGTATAGCCTAGCGTACTGCATCCTAGAGTTTATATATATATAAACAAAACAGAAAAACTAAGATAGCTACTTGTCATGTACATAACTAACTAGTACAGTGCTAGCAGTATATCAGGTCACATGACCTTACGGTGCTTGTTAGTTGTAAGCACACAGAAATTAAGATAATATATACAGTATGAAACAGAAAATATAAAAATGCGGTCTTAAGACTGGGAAAGTACCTATTAGTCATCAGTACCTATTGTGGAAATAATGAATAAGACAATAGTATAGTTACTTGAGTACCTATTGGTCATCGGTACAGTAATAGTTCATAAATTACGGGTGTTGATGCGTGGCAGATGGGTAGCATGAGGTGGCATGATTCTAAAGTTGCTGGGACGATTTCTGCAAGCACTGTTGATGCGGCTCACTCGCGAAGAATAACATCTGTAGAAGGATGTCCATTAGCCAGTCACAATAACTAATACAAGAATTTGCACAGTATGTTGTAAAGTATCTGATCAGCAATGGTATTTTGAAAGTTGCCCATCAACGAGGAGGGTTACAGTTGTAATGTAAAATGCATGGACATAACTGGGTGCATCGCATAGCTCTTGCGATGCACCGGGCAGAGTCGCACCAGACTGTAGTATAAAAGTTAATTAAAACACATGACATGCTGCGCGGAAGTTTGATACCACCTTTCAGCATAGTCCGGAAGATCCGGCAAGTTATCCACAAAGAATCACCTCTGCTCTGCATCCTGTAGAATTACATCGGGCCCGCAATGCCCATCCGCAGAGAAGCTCCTCTGTGAGTGTTCCAGAAATGGAGTTCTTATTTAGCTATTTTGCCCTCGGATGGCTGTCCGAGAGCTTCCAAAATTGTGATTGCGGATGTTCAAGGTTGCTCACCGGTGCAGGAGATCTGAATTCCGAAGGGCACTGCTGCTTTGTAGGTACCACAGTCAGTTAGCAGTTAGCCCACATCTAGCACTGCGCTAGTCCGGCAACCTTGCTGTCATGTCGGCCTCCACGCCGAAGTGCTCTCGATTCTTGTTTTCTGGCTCCTTTTATACTACTCGTGACGTCAGAGGCAGAACGCCCCAGCCAATCAGTTGGCGAGCAGTAGCCAATCAGCATGCACATAGATAGGCTGATGTAGCGATCACGTGATCAGCGCATTCCCTATTCACTTAATACATACACGCGATTACGACATAATTTAAGTGAGCCATTTGACGATAACTCCGCCATTTCTGGTCTGATTTTAAAAGGGTAAAAGTTTTGATATCCTCGTTTCATTCTGGTCCTTATCGGTACCAAGAATGACGAGAATGGGGTGATTTAAAGAAATCACCAGTACAAACTCGGTACACTATAAGCATACACTCTCTCCCAATAAGGACACGTGTTGTCAGGGAAGCTCTGATGCACGCGCATGCACGCTACGCTTTCTTACAGACTTAGCCATTTTAATGAAACCTCTCTCATTGGGCTTTATACACATGTACTATCCTACCCAGGGGGCATGCATGGAACGTACCCGGATTGGTCATTCTGTACCCAGCCTAGCTGGGCGGTCTGTACCCGTCCAGCCGATCCACGCTACACTACCCCCTCCTAGTTTGACACCCATGACAAACGATCAAAGCATCATGGATCGAAAGCACGGGAGCATGCTAGGTGAGAATTATAGACTTCTCGAGTAGGTGCATAGCCGAGATGAGTAGTGACGTGAGAGATGCATAGTTTATCAGAGAAGTGCACACAGAGGTGCGAAAGAGTTTGAGAGGGAGGCATACCATTAGTTTTCATTTTTGGCCTGGAATTATTTTTTGTTTTTATTTCGTGGTGCATGCTTTTTTATTATTTTAATACCCTGATTTGGCTAAAACAATAGCTCGCATGGGCGTTCTCTTGGCGACGGATAATATAATTTCCACAGAGAACGCCCAAGTTCCAACTACCTAAATTAAGTTAAATTATAAAAATATAATAAAAGACATAATTATACTTTTTAACATGGTAGTAGTGTCACAGTGATATATAATAATGTATGCATACTGAATATATGCAGGTATGCATACAGTGTGGCCCATTTTGGCGGGTCCGCACGGATAGCTCTCGTTACCCACAATTTTTCTCGACGTTCTGGCGCGAGAAGAAAAATAGGACTAAATAATAAAGTAAAACTGGTTCATCAGGCAGCCCCAGCAATAGCTGGGACGGCATGACGGGAGTAAAAAACTCTCTATGGTGCGTTGTGTACCTACATCGAACACGACGTGTTTACAACACAGGCATCCGCAGTGATTATTTTGATGAGACACAGCTATGCAATAATTTTGCGTAGCTGTGTAGGATGACCGTAGTCAGCCATGGGATAGGGTTTCAATTCTAAAACATATATAATAATGAGAAAAATATCTCATAAATAAAATAATAATAATTCTATTTTCTGCACACCTATTCACACATTCTGCTGCATCCACGACAATAGTGTCCACAAACATCCGCTGAGAAATTCCCCCAACGAGTTTGGGTCCCACGACTCATACTTGACGGCCATGGTGGGTGGTCTTCTGATGCTGATATTTCAGTATGTATGTTACTAATGTTGGTGGCACTTAAGTTCAATGAAGTTACTGATGTATTTACGGATGTCCTGGTGGTGGTGGTGACAGCGATGGGTGTGGTTCTGACTGGTGTAGGCTCTGGAACTGCTGACATCACTGTTGTCATGGTGGTGGTGGTAGTAGTACTTGCTGCAGGTTGGCTAAACGATGCGATGATGCAGGGTTTCGATGCTGCTGCAGTGACTGCAGATAGTCTTCTAATTTTGGTTGCCTTGATCAGGTTACTCGCGGATGTTCTGTTTATAACCTTTGATCCAATTTACCGGAAAATAGAAGTGTTGATCACGTGATTCTTGCTTTGAAGGCACATGGTTGATCGGAAACTTAGGCAATCTATATATGGATGGAGATTTGATGCTGCTGACTATACGTAGTTGATGCGAAAAACAGAAACATATATTTTCCTTATTCTGTTCCTCAGAACAGCGTCGCTTTACATGTGCGTCATCTTATACATGTGCCTCCTGCTGTGTGTAGTAGATTTATTCCAGCCCGTGTTGATTAGTGGCTGGAATATGTAGGTACGAGAATATTTGAAATTCTCCATGGTGATTATACTGTGGAAGTTTTGGTGCTCCTTCTTCAGCCCGCGCACTAATGATTTGTATACGTGGTAGAACAGTCATGTTCTCAATCAAAATTAGGACAGTATAGCTGACTGTAATTTATCGTTTGGTTTAAACAGCTCCATGTCTTGCGGAAACCAAGTCTACTGACCCCGCCAAGCTGGACTGTATTTACCGGATGGGTGGCCTGCCAAGCATCCTTCTCTGTGGGCAGGACTAGTCTCACCTCACCTAGACCAAACTTGATTATCACAGCACAGCTCGAAAAGTGCGTGCGAAAAGTGCGTGCGACAGCTTTACAATTTACAATACCGACGTATGGAGATTGTGATACAGTCATCCTGAGTGTCTGTGTCTTTGTCATGTTGGTGAATTTGATTGATACGCATGGCTGCTTATCTGAGGATGATCTTGCGCTGTCCTGAAGTGTGAAGTTTTTATAGCAGTGGTCGCGGTGGGGGGGGGGGGATACTGCGATGCTTGTGGTGTCAACTTTATCGGACATGTTGTATTTCGCTCTGTAATGGCCGAGTCTGGAGACGGGACAGAGTTACATTAGAGCACGGATGACCAAGAAAGAAGCTGTCGTAACTTGAATCAATTCATTATCGAATTTCCATTCGGTGGTAAAATCCTACTTGATACTGATGACAGACTGCGGGCATCTTGCTCTCTTAATAATATTGACTATTATTATGTGTGATTGAGGTGTGATAGTTTAGCTGTTTACGTACGACGTTTCTGGGGGGCGGGGATGTGGGAATCCCCCGTAGTGCGTACTGTAGATGGCTGCGGTGTTGTTCCTCTTTTCCATATGATCAGTTTTCCGCATACTGGATAAGGGGGTGTTTGCGGAAAATGTTGACTCGTGTTGATGATGGTGGTGTTCTTTTTTAGGGAAGTCAGGGCTGCTGTGTGATGCTGGCATAATGCGAGGTGGGAATATCCAGTTTTCCAAGCTGGGGAATGCCGATTCGGTTGCTATTGCGGAAAAGTCAGGTTGCGGAAAGTGATGAACTTCCAGCATTCATGCGGGAGTTACAAAGGTCAGGTGCATGCTAACGATGTTGTTGATGGTGTTGAATGTCTCCATTATATTGTCTCTATAACCAGGTATGTATGTGGCATTCGCGCAATGATGAATTGACGTATCCAGCCTTGTGGGCAAGCATGTTCTGTATGCTCCTGCTTTCTGTGTCTTGGTGTGATGTTCCGACTGCTCACGGGAGGGGGTGTCTTGGTAGGGCGGTTGTGGTCAGGGATGCCCTTTGGATGGGGAGGGTCATCTCCCGTTACATGACGATTGGTACTCTGTCACGGGAGTGGGGGGGGGGGGTAACTGTGGTGTGGGATGCCACCTCCTCTGTAGCAGCTGACTCTCTCATAACTGAAGATTGGCAGTCAACAGACGATGACTGGAGTGTGAAATGGACAGGACCGGTGATGTCCGAACTTGGTGCATAGAATAGATGCGAGTTGGAGTGGAGGTGGTGGTGCTATTGGAGGGGGCGCACCTTGGAGAAAGGGTGGTCGCATTGCACCCTTTGGCATTCCATGTGGGTTTCCCTGTCCCCACCACGCTGGATGGCCACCCAGTTCTCCACACAGGATGCAGCCTAGGCTAGGTGCCTTTCCGTATATGCCTGAGATAAAGACCTGTCCAAGTTAGGGGAACATAATCCGGGACAGAGTCAAGGTGCACCATGCAGACTCCCGACCTGAGTGGACACAGTATGGGATGCCAATTAAGTGGTCGTCTTAGTGAGGGCCACAGCCCGGCTGGACGGTACCATGGAGATGAACCTGCTAGATGTCATTTTAGCTAAGGTCTCCATGTAGATCATTCTTAGACGTCATTTTAGCAAGAGGCCCGCACAGATCGTACCAGCCAGGTCAATCTTCCTGTGTGCGAGTACTTGGGATCCCACACCACTCCACCTGTCCAGCAAGTGGCAGGTTACACCTTCTCATGCACACACCCTCCTGCTTCACAAAGAATCACTTTTTCATGACCTCTGATCACAGGAGACATGACTCGCAATAGAAATGCTTGCCATGGCCTGACTGGACATTGAGCCATCTTGACCACTCATAACCAGCAACGGGTCGATGAACTGCCATGATCAAGATGACCGGCTGGTGACACGATTGATAGCGATCATCTCTAGCAAACACAGCGATCTTCTAGTCTACTAGAGATGTCCTGGGTGTGGACTGTCGTCCATGCACCATGCATGTCCACTTACTATTACCAAATTCAGCAGCCCAAACAATGCACCGACTAGACGGTACCACAGTAAGATGTTGATTTATCATTCGTTAGACACGGAGGTCTTCAGTATCGCCCCTGCACTGTAAAATCTTTTTAATGTGCCCCCGGAACTCTCTCTGGAGCCCACTGGCACCTGTTTGTGAGAATCCTTGGAGGACCCTATCCTCACGATTTGAGGTTTTGGAAAGGTACACCGAGTTGTGCGGTTTTTCTGTTCTTCAAAACAAGCCAAGGCCTCATCAAGCCTCCTCACTTCCATGCTATTTATTTCATGTTCCACCCCACCGGAAGCATGGACCGGGGCAGCCTCAGATTCCGCTTGTGGTACCTCTATAAATGGGGTAATAGCATGAAGTGTGTGGGAATGGGAAGAGGTCGGCGGAACAACTTTTCTGTCCTTCCCCTTGGACAGCACAAATGAGAAAGTCTTCAGATACGACTTCCCAGATCGTGTAGACCCGCTCTGAGGAGGGAGAGGGCGAGTACGTATCTCGTCATCATCCTCAGTGTTAGTCATATGTTCATCGGATACCTGGCATGGTAGGAGAGGTGTCGAACTGGCACCGTGGTGCTCCAGACTAACATCGGGATTACTTGTTTCCATAGAGACATCTGTCTGGATACCAGTGTCACGTGAAACGCCAAGTCCGAGCTCTGGCACCCTGGGCTTGGCCAGATCCAGGGGCAAGGCTAATTCATGGTCTAACATTAACCGAGCAGGGGTATAACCCGTGCTGGAATGTATTGAAGTGCAGTATGCCATGCGCACATATGGGAGAAGTAAATCCCAATTCCGACAATCAAGGCATATTTCCTTGGTAAGCATCTCCGCTAAGGTCCAGTTGAACCTTTCCACCATCCCGTCACTGTGGGGTGATATGGAGTCATCCTTGTTTTGATGATATGAAACAATTTGCAGACCTCGGAGATAAGCCGGCTCTCAAAATTACTTCCTTGGTTGGAGTGCAGTTCATAGGGCATACCAAAGTGGCAGACGACATTGCTTGTGAGGACCTCCGCCATTGTGGATGCCTCTTGGTCCGGCAAAGCAAATGCTTCCACCCACTTTGTAAAATAATTTTGTAATACGAGGATGTACTTGTTTCCTTCATCCATCATATTCAATAGCCACTCGCTTCCCCGGTGCACAAACAATTTTAACTTGTATGTGTGTGGAATGGTGCTGGCCAGCTCTGGCCTGGGACAAATTTGGCAACCCATGGCTTCAGACTATCGCATATCCCGATCCAGTGGAATCTCTGTTTGATGCATGTAATCGTTCATTTGACGGCCAAGTGGCCAGTTCTATTGTGCAGTTGTTGGAGAATAGTTTCACGATAACGCTCTGGGATCACCATCCGGTTATTCATGTAGAGAATGTCATCTTGCATATGGCACTCGCCAAACCTTTGATAGTAGTATTTTGCCATCACGGAAAGTGGTGTAACAGATTCGTTAGGAGGATGTACCCCCTCCTGGATCCACTCATATATGTCTCGTGTTTGCATGTCTGTTGCTTGTTTGTGAGCGACTGTCTCCATGTCCCACTCTGTGCACCGCAATTCGCGGAACACTGGAGATGGCTGTGTAGTATGTGTCATGGTGGTGGCCACTTCTTGTTCATCCTCGAGCCCTATTCTGCTCAAGGCATCAGCATTTCCATACAGTTTGCCGGGTCTATGAACAACGTTGAAGTTGAAGGCCTGTAGGGATTTCTGCCACCTCGCCACCTGACCCTCTGGATTTCTTAGGTTTCTGAGCCAGGGTAGGGAGGCGTGATCTGTACGTAGGTTAATTGAGTGCCCATACAGAAAGTGTTTGTAGTACTTGACGAAATGTACCACAGCTAACAATTCCCTCTTAGTGGTTGCATAACATTTCTCTGTTTTGTTTAGAGTACGCGAACCATAACCCAGTACCTGCTCTGTTCCATCTTCTGGGACCTGAGATAGAACCGCACCAATGGCATAAGCCGATGCATCAGTATCCAAGATGAAATCGAGGTTATGGTTAGGATGAGCAAGAATTGGCGTGGTCGTCAAGAGTTCCTTCAGCACCCTGTTGTGGGGGTTTGCCAGTCCGCTACTGCTTTAGTTTTGGAAGGTTGAGTAGCTACTCCATCGCTGGATATCGCCCAAGAACTCAACGCTCTGCCTGAAGAGATGACACTTCTGTGGTTTGAGCTTAAGACTGGCGCTATGAAATCACATTAAGACTTTGTCCAAGTTGGACAGAGTCTGCTCAAACGAGGAGCCAAAGACGATTACGTCGTCGATGTAACAGAGACAGGATCTCCCATTGCAGGGTGGTTAATTCCTGCTCAATGAGATGCTCAAACGTTCCAGAAGCATTGCACAATCCATAGGGCATCTTGTGGAACTGGAAAAGACCGTCTCTACAGACAAATGCTGTCCATGGCCACCTGCCAGTACCCACTAGCTAAATCAAGGGTACAAAACCACTTGGCTCCGGACAAGGAATCTAAGGCCTGATCTATCCAGGGTAACAGATACACATCCTTGATGCTAAGATCATTAAGGCAGTGGTAGTCTATACAAAACCATAAAGATCCGTCCTGGCCCAGGGGATGTTGATGGCTCTATTATGCCTGTCCACAACATGTCGTTCACTTGTTGATGTGCTTCCACCTCAAAGACGTCGAATGGGTTGTTAAATGGGTTGGTTGTTTCCAGTGTCAATGGAGTGTCGCATGAGATGAGTTTCTCCCAGTTCCATATCTACAGCCGAGAAACTATCACAATATTTGTATAATAATTTTCGTACATCACATTTATCAGATCGCACCAATCCAACTGTGGCGTGCAATTGTATGCCATGCAAGTGTTCCAGTAAATCATCAGAAGTTGTTGCTGGTGTCGGTGCAGTAGGTCTCCAGTGATATCACATCCACCAAATGGTCACAACAAACTCTTGGTTTAAGTGATCCTTGTTGGTGGTATCCACGATCATCCAGGGACTGGAGCATTGTGAGGCGATCATGTAATCAGGGACGGGTTCCAGCATAGCCATTTGTGTGTTGTTTCCTAACTGTGGTGTGGTGGCCTATAATATTTTCTCCTGTCCCGGCTCAACTGTGGCCAAAGAGGCCAAAATCACTGCACAAGTATCATACAGTGATGATTCCAGTCCAAGGGGTATGCGTCGGCCATATATGTCTAATTCCTGTTGTCTGCAATGTATGACGGCTTCGCTGGCACTGAGGAAATCAGAGCCAAGCAGGGTATTGTTTTGAATAGAGGCAAGGACAACTCGCTGTATGAACTGCATTTCCTCTACCTGTATTACGACGTTCACTGTACCAGCCACAGCCACATTCAAAAATTTGTTTGTAGGCCTAAGGGGTAGCTTCTTATGAGGTGGGATGCTCTCATACAAGTGCTTGTTGAAAACAGTGATGGAAGCTCGTGTCAACGGTGGCACTGGTGGAAACGCCACTAAACAGACAAGCACACTTATATATTACTTTGCGGTGTGCCTGTGGAAGAGTTTCCAATGATACTGCCTGTGGGATTGTCTTTGGTGCAGTATCACCCTGTATATAGTTGGTCTGTTTCCGGATAGCCTCCGTGAGTGCTGTTGGTGGCTTTGTGAGGAAAGGGCCAACCCGTCGTCGTTGCTGCTGTGACTGCTTAGGCGATGACGGAGCTGGCGTAGAAGTGGTGGTGTTGTTGATGCTGTTTCTATGTACTGTGAGTTGGTGTATACAGCAGTGCGCACAGGACTGGTGCAGTCACGGATGAAGGCTACCTGCGTGAGCGACTTTTTACAATGCATCATGGTATGTTTAGTTGATGCACAGAAGAAGCAATGACGGCATTGAGGTTTGCCATTCTTTGAACGATGCTTCTTCTTGTGGATCCATCATGCCAAATGTTGACTGCAGTCCATGTCACTACTGCTGCTGCTGGTTGTAGTGGGTGATGCTGTTAGGACTTGTGAATTGCATACCACCAATGGGCCCCGGGTGTTAAGTGTCCTGGAGGTGGGTCATGGTGCTTGTATAAAGATTGTTTCAGTGGAGGTGCTACAACCAACCACTACCGTTTTACATAGGAAAGAAGGTTTGTTAAATACGGAGGATGCGGGGTCACAACCTCCGGCAGGGGGAGATGTCAGTGCTGTAGATGCTGTGTGCATTGTTGGTACCGACATATATGAATCCGGTTGTGTGTGAGTGCATACTGTCGTGGAAGGATGAGTTGTTGCGCAGGCCACCTGACGTTGTTGTCCAGAGGCCGCAGTTGAGCCAGGTTGTAACAGTGGGCACCGAAGTGACTCTGTAATCGGTGCCCGTTCTAGTTTAATGGGGTCTCTGGCTGTGGTGTACATTGGTCAGCTGTAGGAGTTGTAGATGAAGTGTGGTTGGGACATTGCTCCTTCCAGTGGCCCGGCTGACCACATCCGAAACATGTGTTCGGTGGCTGTGTAGTTGTTATCGTACTTGGTGCTGGATGTGATGTCGAATGTGTCGTGACCGTGGTGCTGAGTGTTGTGACTAAGTTAGTCAGTGCAGAGATCTGTTTCGTTATCGCTCCATGTTACGGAGCGACAGCTCCAGAATCACATGACGATCCGGTCACCATCGCCCCACAACCACATATAGCATCACTAGGACGGGTTACAGTTCACAAAAGCAATTTAGAAAGTGCAATAGTATTTATGGCGGGGAGTAAGAGGCAGATATCCATCCTCCGTGACCTTCCCATGAGGGCATGCTGGGTTCTAAGGCCGCACCCAGTCACCATACAGAGTTGGATGGAGATCAGCATCTCGTCCGTCACCCGTGTGTCATGGAACTAACATTTTACCTGTCATTGTGTTTATGTTCCAGTATGCCAAGAGATGCGCTGCAGGCCGGTGCTACATAATATAATTTGTTTTCACAGTGCTTCATACCCTGGCCGGGGTATCTAAACTAACTGGTATCCGAAGATGCAGGGGGGAGTGTTTGTGAAATTGGCACTTTAGTTTTCACCGCTCGGAAACCCCAATAGTTTCACAGAGTCGAATCCTAGCAACGTGTCGATTGGGAGTCCAGACAATTATTACGCCTTGAGGCTGGAAGAGCGTAGAAAGCGATAATCACTCACTATTAATAAGAGGCCCTAAGGTAATTGGCCAATTTATACAATCTAGCCGGTGTGCAGTGTTACATAGCCGCAACAGCTGGAAAAGAGGCGTACATATTGTGTCTCTTATGGAAAGATTGTCCCTAACTACTTTAAACTTATCCTATCGAGCTAGAATAGCCAGGTTTAGTCTGTCACATGTCAGGTTCAAGCAATATGTGCATGATTAGTGACCTCAGTGTAAAATTGATGCTGGGGGAATATAGTGATGCGGATATAATGTTGCTGTATAATATATCCTAGCGTACTGCGTCCTAGAATTTATATATATATAAACAAAACAGAATAACTAGGATAGCTACTTGCCATATACATAACTAACTAGTACAGTGCTAGCAGTATATCAGGTCACATGACCTTACGGTGCTTGTTAGTTGTAAGCACGCGGAAATTAGGATAATATATACAGAATGAAACAGAAAATATAAAAATGCGGTCTTAAGACCGGGAAGGTACCTATTAGTCATCAGTACCTATTGCGGAAATAATGAATAACACAATAGTATAGTTACTTGAATACCTATTGGTCACTGGTACAGTAATAGTTCATAAATCATGGGTGTTGACGCGCTACAGACAGGCGCGAGGTGGCATGATTCTGAAGTTGCTGGGAAGATTTCCCTACGCTGGGACGGTCCGTACCTGTCCGGCCGATCCACGCTACAGTATGTCCTATTTGTATCTCAGCTGCGGCTAAGCATAGAAATACTTAAGTCTCTTTGATTGTGTAAAGTAATACTTGCTCATCTGTTGGCGCCTGTATTAGGAGATACTTAAGCATGGATATACACCTGAATAAGCATGCTTTCATCTTTAGTAGATTTATGTTGGCATGTACACCATCATTCATCATGAACGTCTCCCGAAATTCATGCCTGTTCATGTCGTCATAACTGCTTTTTGAACGAAACCTATTTTCTCCTCAGCAGAAGTACCACAAACATGTGGAATCTTTAACGTATGGCCAAACTGAGTAGTCTCATAGACAGAAGAAATAAAAGCTCCCGCAAACTATAACACTGAGCTCCTGAGTATAAACACCCGGCGGATAAGTATCGACTACCTGCTGTTTACGTTTAGCAACTGATAAATAGCACGTGCACGCTAAAAAAATTATTAGAATGCAGCAAATTTAACGTACTTTCAACGAACTTTGAAACATTAGGATTATGCTAATTCTTGACACATGGTGTTAAATATGCATCCCCGTCGTGCGATTGTTGTCAAAATGACGCTGATGTTGTGTTAGTAAATAAACTGAAAATAACAAATATTAATGTAAAGTAAAGATATACGCTCTGAATATAGCCGTTCTATTTATGTTATTTAAGACAATCATAGCGGCAAACGTAAACATAACTATCAAGTACTTAGAAACCCTGTTTAGCCCTTTTCACTCTGATGTCGACATTCTGTCTTTTACTGTGTCAGTATCAAAGAAACTGGTATACATTTTTCAACAACTTTGGTGGACGATGTTTACGACAGCAACATTTTCCACAAAATTGGCTGAAAACTGAACATCAGATTATCTTTTAATTTAATTTGAAAATTTAAGATTTTGACATCAGTGGTAAGGGTTAAACAGCTCTCGCAAGAGCAGAATACAAAGTACCAAGTAGTTAGTCCATGCCTAAGAACTTAACCCCGATTTGGAGACGGTGTGTTGTTGTAATATTTAAGGCGTTTATTTGCTAGCTCCCAATGGTCTAGACGATTTAGAGACGAAAAGTCTTTATATAAAGTTTATATTTTCACATTAGTTTAAGCATTTTGAGGCAATTGTATATGGAATAAAACAATACACTAGTTATAAAGTAACATATTACTAAATATATCTGTGCATGAATGTTAAATAACATTGCAGACTTAGTCTCAAGCCATTACAGTGCTGCACGCGTTGTCATAAAGCTGATGGGACAATCTTGGAAGGGAGATAATGGAAAATGGCCACGCTCATCAGTCGTATTCCTTGTATATCACTCGATCAATGTCAAACAAAGCACTTAACAAAATTCTACACACATTTTAACATCGTCAATGGCTGTAACTTTCCTGGAATTACATTTTTGTAGTATTCTCATCCTAAATCGAATCACTTAGCACTAAATGACTATGAGGATGTGAGGTCGAGGCACCCTTCACTCAGTAGTCAATCACGCCCCTCCCTATCACGCGCCAGTCACTCACATCCCTCAACTCTCACATATCGATTCCTCGCTCTATACAGCTGCATAGAGAGACCGCTATATTCTGTTCAATGAGAACAAGCAAACACTTGTCAAATAGAAAAGAACAAATATCACTAATGCTGTGTCTTTCTTTGTGGAGTTGTAGTAGAAATGAATCTATTAAGGAGATCGAGGGTATGCCGCAAAGCTGTGGGAATAGCGCGTCCATGCACGTAGTGACAACACACATCACATGATAGACACTTCACTGTAACTTTCGGCTTGTTTCTGCTTGTTTCATCAATCCCTCGTACAAGGATCTGTCATCTTAACCCTTTAACCATCGATTTTCTTCAAAATGATTTCAATTTTCTCATATAAAATGTCGATTTGCAAACCAGGCGAAGACTAGTTTTGACAATTTACCACTGGAATGACTGGCTTGGATACCGAGCCAGTCATTCCAGTGGTAAAATTTCAAAAATAGTCTTCTCTTGGCCGACATTTCTCAAGACCACTGCAGAAGGCTTTTTGGCTGATATAAGTGTTATAGGGTTAATATCTAGTTCATGCTAGAGAGCAGATCCGACGTCCTTTACGCTGTAGGAAATATTATATGTCACACTTTGAAACTAGTTTGACTTGGATTTGTTGCGTCTTAATCAGATATGACGTGTTCTTTGCGCATAGGCCAGAGATGAATGGTATACTATGTTAAATAGTTTAGCATAATGTATTAGAACACGTAGCCTCTTATACTCGCAACAACATCAAATCAAATTACTTTTAAATAGTCGACAAAGTACATGTGCGATGACTTTAGAGTTCATAAATTAACCTTTCAGCAGAATTGACACCAATGTATGGACATATCAGACAATTTCAATAAATCCGTTCGTGTCTTATCACGCAAAAGCCATTTAGAACACGAACCTGTTTCAAAGCATGAAGTTTAGGGCACATTTTACATTTGCATTCAAATGTATGGGTTTACCACTGATTATAGAGAGCACCGCCATTGAGAACGAGTCCGAAAGATGTGGGAACTATTCGGTTGAATATTTGAAACTAATTTGGCTACTAATGCCATTGCCCAACAACTTTCAAAATATTCATCAGTTTATATTCATTATGGTTGCGTTGAGATTGAGAACTGTAATTGAAGAAGGGTGGTGGGTGTAGTTAATACGCGATAAAATTCGTCACATAGTGCCATATTTCTAACTCTAACCCTAAGTATAGCGTGAGAACATATCGATTAATATGGATACATATTGTAGATTTCAAGAAGAATCCCTGGAAATGGTAAACACTTATTTGGTTGGTGAAATAGTATATTTTGCATAGTTAACAGGTCCTGATTCGGATCTCGGGACATGCTTCAATCACATTTGAACGTACCCGCTAGATTGCTAATGTTGGATCGCTGAATGACGCTGGCGTAACTCATCAATTGCGAATTTCTCAAATAGAGCATTGTATTCCGTTTGCCGCTAAAAGTTGTCTTTGAGTGTGGAGATGGAAGTAATTTCCAAAATATCATTACACACTGTCAAATACACTGCGCTATTAACAAAATTGGTAGATTCACCTTAGATTTTGCTGATCACACGATAACATCTACGGTCTACCGAATTTTCGTAAAAAAAAAAAAAAAGTTAAAATATTTTGTTCTGCGAATGCCAATAAAATCCTAACTGATGACCTGATTGTACAACACATATAATCATACACATAGTAAGAAACATCTACATCATACCTTTAATATTCAAATGGTAAACAAATGATAGAATTTTATTCGAGCTACATCTCATGATTTCATACACAAACTTCAGGAAATCAAAACTCCGATCATCCCTTTGTACCACGTTTCTGTGAGATTGTCAGGCCATAGCTACAGCGCAAATGTCAAGAGGAGGACCAATGACCCTTTCCAGCTAACCTCCACCCACACATCGCTCGTGTTGGGATCAATCGATCGTTACACTCGCCAAGTCTCAATTTCTAGAAAACTATACAGGTTAGCTGTTGAATATTTTGAAACTAATTTGACTGGGTGCTGTTGCTGCCTATTGCAGCAACAAAGCCCAGTCAAATTAGTTTCAAAATATTCAACAGTATGTTTATTAAATAACAGACATACAATTCGTACAACATGTCGGACTATTAAGCGTTTAAGATGGACTAAATCCGAGTCATCCATGCTGTAATTGATTATGACGTCAACCTATACGTCACGTAATTCATTATGACGTCATATGATGGATAGATAAACTGGAACGGTCCCTTATTTCTGACCCTCGGACAGATAGTCCTCCTGCTGGCCCGTCCTTGTCAATGCTGACACGGTGCTGAAGATTATATCACTTTTCATATCACTATTATGGACCGAGTTGAAACATCAATTGGCACAAGCTTTAGCGAGTGCAAAATTGATACTTTTCAACGAGGCTTATAATAGTGATATGAAAAGTGACCGAGTTTGAGATTTTATTTATCATATAAACTGTAATTTTGAAATATTTGCCAATAGTTGCTGATGTGACTTTTATCGGATTTCTCATTGTTGATTTTCGTGAAATCGATAGCGCCGCTGTGACGCACCACTACTTGATAACAGATACTGAATGCGCAGCAAAATATAGTGACAAACACAAAATCTGGCGATGTCAGCCGTTAAATAGTATTTAACTGGTCATTGAAAATTCCACCAATCGTTACTTCGCTGCCGACTGATAAACTGTCAAACGATGACATTTTGCGACGACGTTTCATGAATGACAAATCGCAGTAAACAAATCGTAGTAAAACAGTACCGCGTAGTAATCCACGATCACATCAATCGATGTTTTAATAGGTCGATTTAAATGGGTTGCGCACCCAACAGCCAATGAAAATACTCCGTTGAATATGTCGCGTGTGCTCATACCGAAAAATTTGGTACGGGCTAGAAGGCTTGTTTATATGATAAACTGTTTTATTTCTACATAACTCGTAAAGAAGGGATGCATACATGCATTCATTCCCACCTAATTAGGTACATGCATTTTAGATGATTGTACACGCCTAGCGCGAGTCAACAAGTAATAGGCGTGAGTTACCTGAACATTTGATTGCATTTTAAATTTAATTAATCAGGTGTATAACTCTGTGCTATCTATGCATGATCACGGGAGAGTCTTCCTTGGAAAACATACTAACAATAGAGATCCATTTCTAGCTATGCCCAGCCTATTTCTAGCTATGCCCCGCCCACGCTTTGCACGTGTTTGGAACGATTTATAGGCCTATACTTTGACCCATAAATTACCGGAATCCCATTTTCAAGATAGCTATGCAAGAAAGCTTTTGAATATTTTAAAACTAATTTAACTGTATCAAATTGGTTTCAAAATAGTCAAAAGAATGTTCATTAAATAGTAAATCCATCAAAGTCGTACAATTCGTACACTTGGCGGACAACTTCAGGGCGGAGTATTCTCTGTCAACTATGATTGTGACGTTGCTTATATGTGACGTAATTGATTATTACGCCATATACTTGGCTGATAGATTGGATGCATCCATTATTGTGAAGGGCTATAACCCAGCTTCAACTCTGTAGAACGGCTTCACAATTTATCGTAGCATTATATAACTCTGGTCACGTGCATGTGTCAGATATGTTGTGATTAATTTTGCAGAAGGCGCATACATCCAGCAGAAATCCTTCACGCTGGCGAGACAACAGGCATGTACATCAGGACGCCTGATTGAGCTCTATGTGCATATACACCGGGATGCGTGACTGCGACAAACACTTGCTATGATGATTTATCAGCAATGTAAACTTTCTGCATGAATGCACGTGCAGTTCCCGCTCATTAGCCACAAATTACTCCTCGTATTAACCAACTCAATATCGACGGTACTTCACAGGGATATAGAATGTTGATGTTTATCAGCGCAGTATTTATCTCAATGGGTGGGGTGCTGGTCTTATACAGGCCCACCTCGCTGTGGCTTCCTGTAAATAAATACATTTGTGCATCACAAAATGCAGGTGTTATTGCAGAGTATAGAGTGGAAATAATGCCATTAGGCGCTTCTGTCGTCCCAGGCTCTATAAGCGGGAACCTTAATTAGGAAAGATCTGATCCGCAGTATGATATTGGCACTAAGTCGAACGTAGTGGGTAAGAACAATATTATCTCAACATTTCTGCTACTGTAAATAGGCTTTGGTGCCAAATCATGGTGGCTCATTAAGACATGTGATCACATGGCCACCTATCGGAAATATAAACATCATTTGTACCCAAAAGCAGGTGGTCCGTATAAACAGGCTTGACAGTTTGGACCGTACAGAGTTATGCAGTAAGTCATTTAACGAGAGAATAGCAAAATATATAGTGATATATAAACTGCTAAGTTAAGATGATAGGCTCTGTTCAATTATTACATCAATCCGTACTGTTCATAATAAGGGTGGTTAACTTACATAGTATACAGGGTTAGAAGAAGTGCATAGAGATTTTTATCAACTATTAATATGTCATGTCTCAATGGCAAATTAACCATGCAGGTAGGCTGGTAAAGTACATGTCTGTCTGTCTGTCTGTGTGTCTGTCTGTCTGTCTGTCATGCTGTCAGTCAGTCAGTCAGTCAGTCAGTCAGTCAGTCAGTCAGTCTGTCTGCCTGCCTGCCTGCCTGCCTGCCTGCCTGCCTGCCTGCCTGCGTGCCTGCTTGTATGTCTGTCCGTCTGACTGCATGACTGTATATCTACCTACCTACCTGCCTACCTACCTAACTACCTACCTGCCTGCCTGCCTGCATGCATGCATGCATGCCTACCTGCAGTCGGTCGGTCGACCGCTCGGTCGGTCAGTCAGTCAGTCAGTCAGTCAGTCAGTCGGTCGGTCGGTCGGTCGGTCGGTCGGTCGGTCGGTCGGTCAATCGATCTTACTGCATGCCTGTCTGTCTGTTTATCCTGTGCTACATCTCAGAAATTACTGGTTCGGTTTGAGCCAGATATTATCTCAAGAACGAGTATTGCAGTGAACTTAGAGAGAACGTGTGTTAGCATAAACGCACAGTTATATGCGCCGCTACGTGGGTATACTCGCTTTCTTGTGCGAATACGGGTGGGAAGAAGAAAAGGTAACATTTATGGAAAACTACATTATTTAATATCTAGTCACCACATCGTACAACTAAATGTGGCCCATTGGCAATAACCATTCATACATGTATACGCTAAATTGTGTATTTATCGTCGATGTTATATAGTTCATAGACATGAGCAATTTTAATGGAATGGAACTCTGTGAATATAGATTTTGATCCATGCCTCATACATGCTAAAATCTTCAGATCATAGTTTCACCTTTCTCTCCGCATAGGTTAATGGGCTAGAACTGGTGAAAATAATTAAGGCAATATGTCGCTTCATATCTCACAGGTGTTCCTCATATAGACTCCGATCTACAGGTGATCTGTTAGGAAGATAAAACTGACATCGTTCAGAAATATAACACGATCAGTCAGTGCTTGATTTATAGCATATATTCAGTGGTCTGTGAAACATCAGGTAAAATGTTAGAAAAAAAGCATTGCCAACCCGAGTATGTATTTCCGTGTTGGAAATCGCAGGAGCTGTAGGTATGAGTATCTAGCCAATCTGTTCTCCGGGTTTATACACATGCTTGGATGTCTGAAGAATATGGTCATTTTAAAACAAATTTTTGTGTGTTTTTAAATGTATGTAAAATTAAAATATTGCTAGTTCAATTTCTCATCAATAAAATGTAGAAAATAATCCAAATAATTTCGATCTCGGCAATCCGGACTAATTCTGTTATTTTTCTGCAAAGATTTACATTTTAAAAATTGTCACTGATTAGAGACATCATAAAATGCAGCTGGTAATAATAAATTGATCAATTATGTTTGCAAACATTCCGCAGACTATGGAAGCCTCGTGTGAGCTGCGGAAAACATCCTCTTAACCTTTTGTTGAACACATTAGAATACGGTATCTGGGTAGGTTTCACATTAGAATACGGTATCTGGGTAGGTTTCACATTAGAATACGATATCTGGGTAGGTTTCACATTTTAATGACGTGAGGCATCCATTTGTAGACATGCTCCGCCCATGTCTAGCTACGCTCCGCCCATGTCTAGCTACGCTCCGCCCATGTCTAGCTACGCTCCGCCCATGTCTAGCTACGCTCCGCCCACGCTTTGCGCGTGTTGGCATCGATTTATATACTTTGAACCCCGAATACTCAGAATCCCCTTTCAAGGTAATTATACAGGTAAGCTGTTGAATATTTAATAACTAATTTCACTTGGTGAGGCTGCTGCTGCCTTTGTCAGCAACAACAGCGCCAATTTGAATTCGTTTCAAAATATTCAACTGAATGTATACTTGACGGAATTTATCAACTCCACGGAGCGGTATTCTCTGTCAATTATGATTGTGACGTCAGCCTACATGTCACGTAATTGACTATGACCTCATATATGTGAGTGACTGGCCGGATCCATCTATGGACGGGTTCAGTGAATAAGTTTACTTTCTTCTTTTTGCACATATCTATTTTTGATCACTGTGTACTGTTGATGACCAAACGTTATAGCTATAATGAGCTTTTTAACTCATAAGGCAGATAGAGGAGCACGGTGTGATAGTAATATCCAGCAATTCCTCGAATCTGAAATCACGTGACCTACATCTCATTATACTTTGTGGCGATCGATAATATAACATTATCACACAAAGTTCTGCCACATTTTCCAATTTCGAAGTTCTACTTCAGTCAAATCCGCACACCGGGCCAGTATGGGACAGAACAGGCCCATACATGAGCACAATATGGACAGCATATAGGCTCCGCCAATGTGGCAATGTCCCGGATGAAACGCATCTGTATTGCCACAGTAGTAACGGAAGTAAGGTGTGCGAAGCGCGAATGAATACGCTAATAGTCCCGCAATCACCAGCAATTCTGTAATAAAGCAGAAACACGATTACGTATTGATAGACAAATCCATTTCTAGATATCTTCCGCCCATTTCGAATCGATTTTGACACTTTGCGCGCTAAATTGGTGTAAAGGGTTTACAGCTTGCGTTTACGTGAATAGGCGCCGTATAAATATAGAGTACCATCTAAATTGGCAGAATCTCAATTTCGGTGTAACTATGCAGGCAACCTTTTGAGTAGTTTGAAACTAGTTTGACTGGGTGCTGCTGCACCCAGTCTACTTATAGCAACAACAGCTTCTAATCAAATTAGTTTCAAATAATGTTTATCGAATTGTAAATCCAGCAAGGATATACAATTCAAAATGTTTCTGTCGAACATTTGGCACATTCGTGTCGGGAATATGGTAATCCACTGTGACGTCAGTTAACTGATGACTTATTTTCACTATGATTTACAGATCGGATTCCTCCATTGCTTGCAGTCACTTTTGACTATTATAGCAGAATCCGATTTCTCACTCTCAAGTATCTGACATCATAATCAAATGCGCCACATATTCGATAACGTCATAATCGTATACGCCAAATGTTCACTGATATCTTAATCAACATGGCGTAGCTCCGTCACGAATATCGAAAGGTTCGACATGAAAGTGAACGAATTGTATGGCTTATCAATTTACAATTTATTAAAAATTTCGGTTTAATCTTCGGTAACAAGTTTGACTTGGAGCTGTTGATGCCATATACAGCAACAATGCCCAGTCAAATTATTTTCAAAGTATTCAACAACTTATCTGTATATATGATTACTGTATTCTGCGGCTGTAGTAGTAGAAACATCCTACAGCTGCAATCAGTCCTTCTTCGCTTTTTTATCTTGTCCTCGGCCAAAATCGTTAGATCTCTTCCACATGTCCATTTTTTACTTGAGTGTACCGAGTCCTGTTTTCTTGAGGTCATCTCGTAGCACGCTTAACATATTTATGCATTGACGTCCTCTCATGACTTTGTATTTGCTGGCTCCCAATAGGGAGAATTCCAAGGCTCTCTGTGCTGATGTGTCCCCTGGCATCCTTAGCACATGGCCAAATATGGACCATCTCTGCCTGGCGACACATATACGGACAGCGGCGATATATTACACATATTGTATAGCGCATCATTGGAAATTAAGCTGTCTGGACATCGGTGTTCAGTGATGGTTGTATGTGTTTGCGGTGGCAGGCATCCCGCCTGTCTAGAGCTGCTTTTGTCTAGAACTGCTTTTGGAGCTGCCCAGCTCTTATAGTTATACAATATCAAGGATAAGCAGGTTGCATTGCATAAACGTAGTCTCTTTGTCAAGGGAATCTTTGAGCTACGAATCCATAACTTCTAGGACTGGAAATCTATGTTCCCCATGGCGCCGCGTGCAGAAATGTCAGCAATACTGCAAATCAGTGAGACCAGGATTTCAGTTTTCTCCATGGTTCGCCGCCACGAAGTGGATCGTCTTTTTCATTAGTATGCTTTGTAGATAGGTATATATGGGTGAACTCTGTTTTGGATTCGTTCTTAAAGAGATTCTCAATTTTTTGTCTGCTTGCAGCTATTGGGAGAGGTGCGTCAAAGCGTTTCTTTTCCTCGTCTATAAAGTCCACTTCGTTAGCATATTCCATCTCTAGCGGCATAACCAGAATGGACACTTCTGGAATTTTCCTGCACAGATTTCAATGCAGCAGCCAGGTAACAGGTGAAGAGAACGGGATGGACCATCTCCCTGTGGGGAGCCGATTGATGTATCAAACTCTACAGACTTCAGTGACTTGACTCGTACTCTCAGCTTGGTGTCTGCAAGTAGTAGTCTCACTAGTCGTAGCTCATCTTCATTGCAACTGGCCTGGCGTAGTACATCTAGGATCTGTGAGCGTTTAATTGTGTCGAAGATCACACTGCTAGGACATGACTCTGACACAAGCACGTGTTGAGCCCATACAATGTCTGCGCAGCTGCGTCCACATTTAAAGCCACTTTAACATGATCCGGTGACGTCATCGATCTTGTCTTGAATGCGGCATGGACTAAAAATGGATAGCATACTGTTGATGAGTACAAATGGGCGCCGGGGCGTAGATTGGCTGGGAGGTCAGTTGACTTCTTGGGCTTGGGTAGTGCGATATGGGTGACTTGGCCTACAGAATCGATGGGAAGGTGGTGCATAAAAGCTGAATTGATCAGGAGCGTGATCGGTTTTTGGATAATGTCACTTGCACATTTTGAATAATTCATTTCTCATGACATGCACGTCCATTTTCAGGTCTTTGAGTGCCTTCTCAACTTCTGCTGTTTTAAGTGGTGTTAGTAATGGCCTGGGTCTTCAGCGTACGGGTGCAAGGGCTCATAATCGTGGTCAGTGAACTGGTCATTGAACCATTCTCGAATTGTCCCGGCTTTGTCATGGTCAGTCCCGATAAAGTGTCCTTCAGAGTTATGTACAGTGAGTGCTGGTGTATAGTCAGTAACTCTCAGGGCCAGGGCTGCCCAAAACATTTTGTGACAGTCATCCATGGCAGTGATTTCATCTCCTAGGGAGTCTGCTTGTTGAATAGCAAGATCTTTTAAGCATTCACTGATGTAGCGCAGAATGTTATTGCGCTCCCTGCTCAGTTTGGGGCAGTCTTCACTTTGGCCACTTTGATAGATGCGCAGCCGTAACGCTTTCTATTCTGCTGATAGTTTTATAATTACAGGATCATCTGTATACCTAGTTCACTTGTTTTGAGAACTCCTATGGTGCTGGTAGCTGATGATTCCATACATTTCTGTATTTTGGTTAGGGCTTCGTTTGGATCGAAGCTGTCGTCGATGTAAGCTGTTTGCTCCAGTAGGGCCTTTTTGTTTGACATTTGAGTGTCAGTGTGGCTGATGTGCTTGGGTAGGATGTAGGTTACTCTACCCTCGTGCGTGCTATGACGTCTATGCATTAAGTAGGGCTAGTTCATCTGAAGGCGTGTAACGAGTGGTTTATGGTAAAAAATGGTGTGCATAGTATGAAGTCCGCTTGGTCTGTTGTTGCAACCTTAGAGCTGCCTGGGGCTTTACGATATCCAAAGGTAATGACATGGTCCAGGAGCATCGGTCCGATTACGAAGCCTAAACAAGTTTCTCTTTAGTTGGTACATAGACAAGACATGAAATGTTATTATTGTCCTTTACTGGCTTTCTTACCTGTTGTAATCTGTAAGTACATCCCTGTATATCTGAAAGTTCTACTTCGTGTTTCAGAGGAACATAAACTACACACAGCTATCACAGATGAGAGGGCAAGGAAAACACAGCCTCCACCAAGAAGTACACACGCTGCTTGCGAAACACGGGAAGGCATGCTGGAAAAGTTAAACTCATGGCCACCATATGGCTGACAGAATGTGACGTCATGTGGATATGAGTCAATAAAATGTATGTCAAGAAAGATGCTTCCTTCTGGATATGATTTACTCATTTCTGAACTGCGTCCACATCGATTCCAAATTCCGAATGAATGGACATTATCAGGATGAAGAAACCATGATGGCTGTAGAAAGGCAAAAGTCATGATCACAGTTAGGATCAACGACAAAAGAGTCCACAGTATAGCGACTGGAGTGCAGGCTGGACACATCCCACTAATAGGACTCAATACTCGGTGCCAGTGCATTAGATGCATGGTCACTGGCTGGTATTATCCTGTTGTACGACGATGTCTAAAACTGTGTGATCATAATTTCATATTGCTTAACCTAGATGAAAATAACACTTTTATATTGATTCCAAATGTTTAATATGTCAAGGTTGTTCGCATGATCGACGGGATTAGTTCTTAGTAACACTATTCACACAAGAGCAAATACCATGATTTAATAGAACGATTTATCCGATTTCAAATCTAAGGTCAAATAAATAATCGTTAATTTAATCAATAAATGCAGATATTTGCTTTTAAAAATGTCACTAATTTTCGTATGTGTATTCCTTTAGCATTGAAGGGTTTCGTGTTCCATGTTGTGCCGAGTATTCGATACGGAGGATTCGACAACACCGACGGCTCAAGCTCTGGACCGAGCCATCAGAAACAGCACTGAATACACAGCACATCACGTGCCGACAATCAGCTCTAGCGGACTGATGCCTGGTATGAAAGATTGTCTGGTGGCATTTGGCGAGAGCAAAAGAACGGAAAAGTTTCAAGCGTTTCCGACTCGACTCGCGAGCGGTGCAATATGAATGGCACGTTTTCCGATATCTGAGGCGGGCACAGAATACAAATATAGTGAATGTCCACTTCCAACAACAAATAATATAGACATTGCCTGCCGGATAATTAATCAATCAGATATGGTTATGGTTGTTGTATGTGTATTGACTATGTTGTGATTGTGTGGCTGGTAATTTACACAAGGAAAATCGAGTTAAGACAATTGATTCCCACGTTTCCAGATTTGGTGTAGGCGTGGTTTGGAGAGTCGATATGTCATGGTTCCACAGGTTTTCTGGCACGCCATAAATCTATCTTTTTCGTCTTCCTTTAGCTTTAAATAGCTATGTGGGTAGAGATGACAAAACTGCCGTATATAATCCAGAAAAATAGATCGCACCAACTTTGAGAAATGTCATTCCATGGACTGATTTGGAGCATTTAAAGTGAGTCTAGACGGATATCCCAGAAATAACAGTATATCAATTTCACCCACCATTATTCACCCATTCAAACGATCATTCTTTCGTTTATTCGGCCATCTCTTCTTTCGTTCATTCGTTCTTTCGTTCCTCTGCTCTCCCGTCTATTCATCCACCCGTCAATCCGTTCTTTTGTTAGTTCCTTCGTTCATTTTGCTGTACACATTAGGTATCTCCAGATTGTTCTGTCTTTCGCTTTAATTTACACCCATACATATGAAATGTAAATGGTAAGTTTTATTTTTGCTGTAGTACACTCGTGCATTCACACAATACCATTGAATCTACTTGTCTGTCACATATATAAGGATAATGGTTGCTATGTAGGCTAATCAATGCACATTCACAGTAGTAAATAACATTGGAAGAAACATGGAGATTTAACGAGGAAGCGTGATTGATTTCGCCGAAGAACGTGACTTTAGTGCTGTCCAACACGCAGACAGATATATGTTTAGAATTTTGGACATGATGGATTCGGGTCAGACTATAATTTGGTTATCAGCGACACGCCCCATAGTAGATACTTTTGAGAGAGTGAAGGATTTCTTCTCCATTAGCCATGCATATTCACCGAGCCATTGTCAGACACATGGGGGCTTCTCGAACCTAATCTCATGACCTTAACGTCTGACAGGAGAGAGTCACAAAACGACATACAATCGATGTTCGTCTGGACGAATGCTATAGCCTGGCTTTACTCTTGAATTTCTAACAAGTTTTCTGAGAATAGAGCATAGTGATGGTACGCGAGATTTGACTGTATGAATCCGATATGTCACTCAAGTATGCTGACATCATATGTCACAATGCATACCGAATGACGTCTCATGAACATTTAAAAGTCCGTCAAGTGTACGTATTGTATGCCTATGATGAATTTACTATTTAATAAACATTCTGTTGAATATTTTGAAGCTAATATGACTGGGCGTTATTGCTGCCATACGCAGCAACAGTCTACAGCCAAATTACTTTTAAAATATTCACCAGCTTACCATTATAACTATCTTGAAAATGTGGTTCTAAGAATTCAGGGTTCAGAGTATATAAATGTATACCAACGCGTGCAAAGCCTAGGCAGGGAGCTTATCTAGGAATAGGCTAGAAATGCTAGAAATGGATCCCCAAATTATATTATGAGGTCGTAAGTGGAGTGCACAATAACAGTCTTATTGATGTCAGAGAAACATTTGACTTTTTCGTGGAGCCTATATATCCCATTGATAAACCCATGGCTACGTTCTCTGACGCTTAACATCATGTGTTTCCTCTCACACTTCAGAATATTATTAGCAATTCAACAATACAAATGTTGCGGATAGCATACCCAAGTTATGGAACTGTTTTCGAAAGGTAGGGCGCCAATTCAAGCATGGACGTCTGTCTGAGTGTGAGAGGAAACACATGATGTTAAGCGTCAGGGAACGTGCACGCTCAGACCTCAGTTGGCGATGCTATCATCACTTCCACTGTTTGCAGAATGTTGAAGCTATATTGAGTTTCTTCATCTGAATTTACTTTAAATGTTCAAACTCCAGCATGTTAACCAAAGATTCTGGGAAAATTACTCCTATTTCCCACCAGAGTGGCTCACCATTATCACACCAATCATGACCTTCCCATGGCCGCGAGTTGATCAATTCTGATAAAATACCTGCTTCCAGATCCTTGTCTGATAGTTGGCCCGCGCACCATGTTCCCTAAGACATGCCCTACTTTGGGGAATCTTGCCAGGTCCAATGTACATAATGTGTGAATCTGCGCTGCTATATCCCATCACATTTTGACTTCAGCATCATATGACGTACTTCATCAGCACTGTCATATTCAAGTTTTCATACATTGCACAGATGAACATTTCACGGCCATTACGTGTCATCCAAATTCCAATCATCTCTCAACCGACTGATAGTGTCACAGAAGGTAAGTGATTTCAACAGCAGCTGGAGTGATATGTCCTTGCCTATGCCCTTGAAACAGCTAACTGAATCGCACCATGTTAGTGCGTATAGGCCCAAATTCCAATCATCGCGCACCCGACTGAGTGTCACATGCAGTAGACAGTAGGTGATTTGAACAGCAGCTGGAGTGCTTTATTCTTGTCGATACCCTTGAAATAGCTAGCTGAATCACACCCTGTTAGTGCGTATATGCCCATATTCCAATCATCTCACACCCGACTGATAGTGTCACAGGTGGGTGATTTGAATAGAAACTGGAGAGACTTCATCTTACCTGTGCTCTTGAAACAACTAACGGAATCACACCTTGTTAGGGCGTGTAAGCGCAACATTGCCTCACATTACGATGAGTACTGCACTGCTAGGCTTGTGATATCAAAGCGGCATTTCTTATTGCCGTGATCTGTATCGTACAGAATGGTTGTAGCGACGTTCTTCGCATGATAGAAAGAATCCAGAATAGATAACAGGTCTTCTCATCCTGGCATATTGGTATCCCGCTTTTGCGGCATAGGAATGCTCTCGAAATCTGTTTCTTCTTGGTTGGATTTTAATTCTGGAATATTTTCTGTCTCTCCTCTCATTTGAAAGGCTTCACCATTCTTGATGAGAATCATTTTCTCGACGCCATACGCAAATTTCACCCAACATGTGTGTATTAGATCTATGAGCTGTTGTTTCTTTCATCGAGTTTGCCATGTCTAATCGGATGTCATCGCACTATGTCTTCACCAGCAGCTTCGTCACTCTGTCTCCCTGATGTTTATAGTCTACTACCTTGCTTTGTGAAGTTGACAGCTTGACTTTCATCTTTGGATCGGTCATGGATTTCGCTTCATTCTCTTGATAGACACAGAGAAGTTTTCTTCGTTCTCTAGCCTAGTATCAACACACTCAGCTCATGCTTCTGCTCATCTGTTCTCAGCATAGACAAGATCTGGTTCTATATCAATGAACCTTTCCAGTTTACACATCTATCATACGACGCCATAATCAACAACTGTACGTGGCGTGTAGGATGAAGTCATAATCAATTACAACACGAATGACTCGATTTAATCCGTCTTAAACACTTAATAGCGTTATACCAATCGTATGTTTTTGGTATTTAATAATGATGCTGTTGAATATTTTGAATCTAATTTGGAATAGGCAGCAGCCGTCCCCAGTCAAATTAGTTTCAAAATATCAAACAGCTAACATGTATAGTTTCCTGGAAATTGATATGCAGGGAATTCAGGGATCGATCGATCCCAACACGAGCGAGCTGTGGATAGAGCTTAGCTAGAGATGGGCGGAACATAACTAAAACTCGAAAGGTCCATTGGAACAGCTGCACCAGATTCTAAGTTTTGATTTGTCAATTGTTGGATCGAATGGAGTTGAAAAGTTGCAAAATGCTCATAGTGTTTTGTTCACATACTATTGCTTTCTTTTGATTTCAGCATTTCAGAGATCCCTATGTGCATTTGTTGAACCTGTCACCATGCCTGCTCTTGAAAATGTTGCTGCTAAATACTGGGACCGTACATGCGTCGTTAGTACCCATTCTTGTATCCTCAGAAACTGCAACACGGCCATTCCGTTTCCATATGCGGGCTTCCTTGTTGCAGAATATACGATCTGTGCTGAAGAGAAACGTCCCTGATAACGCATCTTATTGGGCCGATGCCGCACCAAAACCGGTCCGATACCGGTAACGGCCCAGCATCGGCCCAGTAACTGAGTAAGCTGCGTTATCTGGGTTATCAGCATATGATCGTCTGCTCATAACACGCTCAGTGATATCTGTGTTCTACAGTCAAAGTATTTGGAATCCTCTTTTATGTATCATCTATTCTTAAGTATGAACCAGCTGGCTGGCTTTGTCTCAACTCAAACATCAACTTTATCATGTCTAATCTCGCTTCTGGATTAAGGATACTGGAGAAGTATGTGATGGTCTTATCTGTTGCCCTTTTGTAATGAATGATGCATGCTGCCAGCCTAATCTCTATACGATGGGACGAGTTTGATTGGAGAGTCTAGTGAGGCCATCGTTTTTTGGAAAGAATATAATAATACAGAATATATCTCTCCTATGATACAAGTAAAACTGGAAGGAATGAAATGATAAAGAAATATCCGCTTGCTACACGCAAAACCATAGAGAATAGAATCATAGAGAACAAATCTGATACAAGCAAGGTATGAACGAATACGATAATGCAAAATGTAGCTACTCTATATTACGAACAATGCTGGAAGGAAAGGAATAGTAAAGAAACAGTGCTCGTCATAACATCAATCTCATCTGTTAACCATTTGAATACGAAAAACGCAATTTGGTTTCAATTACAATTTGCTAACGTAATATTTTGAAATTAATTTGACTGTGAGCTGTTGTGCAGCTGCCACATGTTGATGCATGTGGCAGCAACGGGTTCCGTCAAATCAGTTTCAAAATATTTCACGGCTTGTTTAAGGGTATGGATGTATGCTACAGGTATGGATGTATGCTATAGGTATGGATGTATGCTACAGGTATAGCTGTATGCTACAGGTATGGATGTATGCTACAGGTATGGATGTATGCCACAGGTATGGCTGTATTCCACAGGTATTATTGTATAATACAGGTATGGATGTATGTTACAGGTATGACCGTATGCTACACGTATGGGTGTATGCCACAGGTATGGCTGTATGTTACAGGTATGGCTGTATGCTGCAGGTATGGATGTATGCCACAGGTATGGCTGTATGCCACAGGTATGGATGTATACTACAGGTAGGGCTGTATGTTACAGGTATGGATGTATGCTATAGGTATGGGTGTATGCTACAGTAATGGATGTATGCTACAGGTATGGCTGTATGCTACATGTATGGCTGTATGCTACAGGTATGGATGTATGTTACACGTATGGCTATATGCTACAGGTATGGCTGTATGCTATAGGTATGGATGTATGGTACAGGTATAGCTGTATGCTACAGATATGGATGTATGCTACAGGTATGGATGTATGCCACAGGTATGGCTGTATTCCACAGGTATTATTGTATAATACAGGTATGGATGTATGTTACAGGTATGACCGTATGCTACATGTATGGGTGTATGCCACAGGTATGGCTGTATGTTACAGGTATGGCTGTATGCTACAGGTATGGATGTATGCCACAGGTATGGCTGTATGCCACAGGTACGGATTATAATATAGGTATGGATGTATGCTACAGGTATGGATGTATGCTACAGGTATGGATGTATGCAACAGGTATGGCTGTATTCCACAGGTATTATTGTATAATACAGGTATGGATGTATGTTACAGGTATGACCGTATGCTACATGTATGGGTGTATGCCACAGGTATGGCTGTATGTTACAGGTATGGCTGTATGCTGCAGGTATGGATGTATGCCACAGGTATGGCTGTATGCCACAGGTATGGATGTATACTACAGGTAGGGCTGTATGTTACAGGTATGGATGTATGCTATAGGTATGGATGTATGCTACAGTAATGGATGTATGCTACAGGTATGGCTGTATGCTACATGTATGGCTGTATGCTACAGGTATGGATGTTTGTTACACGTATGGCTATATGCTACAGGTATGGCTGTATGCTAAGGTATGGATGTATGCTACAGGTAGGGCTGTATGTTACAGGTATGGATGTATGCTATAGGTATGGAGGTATGCTACAGGTATGGATGTATGCTACAGGTATGGTTGTATGCTACAAGTATGGATGTATGCTACAGGTATCGATGTATGTTACACGTATGGCTGTATGCTACAGGTATGGCTGTATGCTACAGGTATGGATGTATGCCACAGGTATGGCTGTATGCCACAGGTACGGATTATAATATAGGTATGGATGTATGCTACAGGTATGGATGTATGCTACAGGTATGGCTGTATGCTACATGTATGGATGTATGCTACAGGTAGCGCCGTATGCTACAGGTAGGGCTGTATATTACATGTATGGATGTATGCTACAGGTATGGATGTATGCTACAGGTATGGATGTATACTACAGGTATGGATGTATGCTACAGGTATTGATGTATGTTACAGGTATGGCTGTATGCCCCAGGTATGGATGTATACTACAGGTATGGATGTATGCCACAGGTATAGCCGTATGCTACAGGTATGGTTGTATGCTACATGTATGGATGTATGCTACAGGTATGCATGTATGCTATAGGTATGGACGTATGCTACAGGGATGGAAGTATGCTACAGGTATGGACGTATGCTACAGGGATGGACGTATGCTACAGGTATGGATGCATGATACAGGTGTTGAGGTATGCCACAGCTATAGCTGTATGCTACAGGTATGGATGTATGCTACAGGTATGGATGTATGCCACAGGTATGGCTGTATTCCACAGGTATTTTTGTATAATACAGGTATGGATGTATGTTACAGGTATGGCTGTATGCCACAGGTATGGATGTATGCTACAGGTAGGGCTGTATGTTACAGGTATGGATGTATGCTATAGGTATGGATGTATGCTACAGTAATGGATGTATGCTACAGGTATGGCTGTATGCTACATGTATGGCTGTATGCTACAGGTATGGATGTATGTTACACGTATGGCTATATGCTACAGGTATGGCTGTATGCTACAGGTTTGGATGTATGCTACAGGTAGGGCTGTATGTTGCACGTATGGCTGTATGCTACAGGTATGGCTGTATGTTACAGGTATGGATGTATGCCACAGGTATGGCTGTATGCCACAGGTACGGATTATAATATAGGTATGGATGTATGCTACAGGTATGGATGTATGCTACAGGTATGGCTGTATGCTACATGTATGGATGTATGCTACAGGTAGTGCTGTATGCTACAGGTATGGCTGTATGTTACAGGTATGGATGTATGCCACAGGTATGGCTGTATGCCACAGGTACGGATTATAATATAGGTATGGATGTATGCTACAGGTATGGATGTATGCTACAGGTATGGATGTATACTACAGGTATGGATGTATGCTACAGGTATTGATGTACGTTACAGGTATGGATGTATGCCCCAGGTATGGATGTATACTACAGGTATGGATGTATGCCACAGGTATAGCCGTATGCTACAGGTATGGTTGTATGCTACAGGTATGGATGTATGCTACAGGTATGGATGTATGCTACAGGGATGGACGTATGCTACAGGTATGGACGTATGCTACAGGGATGGACGTATGCTACAGGTATGGATGCATGATACAGGTGTTGAGGTATGCCACAGGTATAGCTGTATGCTACAGGTATGGATGTGTGCTACAGGTATGGATGTATGCCACAGGTATGGCTGTATTCCACAGGTATTTTTGTATAATACAGGTATGGATGTATGTTACAGGTATGGCTGTATGCCACAGGTATGGATATATGCTACAGGTAGGGCTGTATGTTACAGGTATGGATGTATGCTATAGGTATGGATGTATGCTACAGTAATGGATGTATGCTACAGGTATGGCTGTATGCTACATGTATGGCTGTATGCTACAGGTATGGATGTATGTTACACGTATGGCTATATGCTACAGGTATGTCTGTATGCTACAGGTATGGATGTATGCTACAGGTAGGGCTGTATGTTACAGGTATGGATGTATGCTATAGTTATGGATGTATGCTACAGGTATGGATGTATGCTACAGGTATGGCTGTATGCTACAAATATGGATGTATGCTACAGGTATGGATGTATGTTACACGTATGGCTGTATGCTACAGGTATGGCTGTATGCTACAGGTATGAATGTATGCCACAGGTATGGCTGTATGCCACAGGTACGGATTATAATATAGGTATGGATGTATGCTACAGGTATGGATGTATGCTACAGGTATGGCTGTATGCTACATGTATGGATGTATGCTACAGGTAGAGCTGTATGCTACAGGTAGGGCTGTATATTACATGTATGGATGTATGCTACAGGTATGGATGTATGCCACAGGTATGGCTGTATGCCACAGGTATGGATTATACTATAGGTATGCATGTATGCTACAGGTATGGATGTATGCTACAGGTATGGGTGTATACTACAGGTATGGATGTATGCTACAGGTATTGATGTATGTTACAGGTATGGCTGTATGCCCCAGGTATGGATGTATGTTACAGGTATGGATGTATGCCACAGGTATAGCCGTATGCTACAGGTATGGTTGTATGCTATAGGTATGGATGTATGCTACAGGTATGGATGTATGCTACAGGTATGGATGTATGCTATAGGTATGGATGTATGTTACAGGTATGGATGTATGCTACAGGGATGGACGTATGCTACAGGGATAGACGTATGCTACAGGGATGGACGTATGCTACAGGTATGGATGCATGATACAGGTGTTGAGGTATGCCACAGGTATGGCTGTATGTTACAGTTATGGCGGTATGCTACAGGTATGGCTGTATGCCACAGGTATTGCGGTATGCTACATGTATGGCTGTATGCTACAGGTATGGATGTATGCTATAGGTATGGATGTAAGCTTCAGGTATGGCTGTATGCTACAGGTATGGATGTATGCTACATCTATGGTTGTATGCTACAGGTATGGATGTATGCTACAGGTATGGGTGTATGTTACACGTATGGCTGTATGCCGCAGGATAGGTATGGCTGTATGTTACAGGTATGGCTGTATGCTACAGGTATGGCTGTATGCTACAGGTATTGCTGTATGCTAGAGGTATGGCTGTATGTTACAGGTCTTGCTGTATGCTACAGTTATGGATGTATGCTACAGGTATTGCTGTATGCTACAGTTATGGATGTATGTTACATGTGTTGAGGTATGTTACAGGTGTTGAGGTACGCTACAGGTATGGCTATGTGCTACAGGTGTTGATGTATGCTACAGATATGGCTGCATGCTATGGGTATGGATTTATCTTACAGGTATGGATGTATGCTACCGGTGTGGCTGAATGCTATAGGGATGGCTGTATGCTACAAGAATGTATGTATGCTACAGGTATGTATGTATGCTACAGATATGGTTGTATGCTACAGGTATGGCTGCATGCTATAGGTATGGATGTATGCTACAGGTATGTATGTATGTTACAGGTAGGGCTGTATGTTACAGGTATGGATGTATGCTATAGGTATGGATGTATGCTACAGGTATGGCTATATGCTACAGGTATGTCTGTATGCTACAAATATGGATGTATGCTACAGGTATGGATGTATGTTACACGTATGGCTGTATGCTACAGGTATGGCTGTATGCTACAGGTATGGATGTATGCCACAGGTATGGCTGTATGCCACAAGTACGGATTATAATATAGGTATGGATGTATGCTACAGGTATGGATGTATGCTACAGGTATGGCTGTATGCTACATGTATGGATGTATGCTACAGGTAGAGCTGTATGCTACAGGTAGGGCTGTATATTACATGTATGGATGTATGCTACAGGTATGGATGTATGCCACAGGTATGGCTGTATGCCACAGGTATGGATTATACTATAGGTATGCATGTATGCTACAGGTATGGATGTATGCTACAGGTATGGGTGTATACTACAGGTATGGATGTATGCTACAGGTATTGATGTATGTTACAGGTATGGCTGTATGCCCCAGGTATGGATGTATGTTACAGGTATGGATGTATGCCACAGGTATAGCCGTATGTTACAGGTATGGTTGTATGCTATAGGTATGGATGTATGCTACAGGTATGGATGTATGCTACAGGTATGGATGTATGCTATAGGTATGGATGTATGTTACAGGTATGGATGTATGCTACAGGGATGGACGTATGCTACAGGGATAGACGTATGCTACAGGGATGGACGTATGCTACAGGTATGGATGCATGATACAGGTGTTGAGGTATGCCACAGGTATGGCTGTATGTTACAGGTATGGCGGTATGCTACAGGTATGGCTGTATGCCACAGGTATTGCGGTATGCTACATGTATGGCTGTATGCTACAGGTATGGATGTATGCTATAGGTATGGATGTAAGCTTCAGGTATGGCTGTATGCTACAGGTATGGATGTATGCTACATCTATGGTTGTATGCTACAGGTATGGATGTATGCTACAGGTATGGGTGTATGTTACACGTATGGCTGTATGCCGCAGGATAGGTATGGCTGTATGTTACAGGTATGGCTGTATGCTACAGGTATGGCTGTATGCTACAGGTATTGCTGTATGCTAGAGGTATGGCTGTATGTTACAGGTCTTGCTGTATGCTACAGTTATGGATGTATGCTACAGGTATTGCTGTATGCTACAGTTATGGATGTATGTTACATGTGTTGAGGTATGTTACAGGTGTTGAGGTACGCTACAGGTATGGCTATGTGCTACAGGTGTTGATGTATGCTACAGATATGGCTGCATGCTATGGGTATGGATTTATCTTACAGGTATGGATGTATGCTACAGGTGTGGCTGAATGCTATAGGGATGGCTGTATGCTACAAGTATGTATGTATGCTACAGGTATGTATGTATGCTACAGATATGGTTGTATGCTACAGGTATGGCTGCATGCTATAGGTATGGATGTATGCTACAGGTATGTATGTATGTTACAGGTATGGCTGTATGTTACAGGTATGGCTGTATGCTACAGCTATGCTGTATGCTACAGGCATGGTTGTATGCTACAAAATGTGTGTATGCTACAAGTATGGTTGTATGCTACAGCTATGGCTCCATGCTATAGGTATGGATGTATGCTACAGGTATGGCTGTATGCTACAGGTATATATGCTACAGGTATGGCTGCATGCTACAAGTATGGCTGCATGATACAGGTAGTGCTGTATGCTACAGGTATGGCTGTATGCCACATGTACGGCCGTATGCTACAGGTATGTATGTATGCTACAGGTATGGCTGCATGCTACAGATATGGCTGCATGCTACAGGTATTGCTGTATGCTACAGGTATGGTTGTATGCCACATGTATGGCTGTATGCCACAGGTATGTATGTATGCTACAGGTATGGAGGTATGCTACAGGTATTGATGTATGTTACAGGTATGGCTGTATGCCCCAAGTATGGATGTATGCTACATGTATGGATGTATGCCACAGGTATAGCCGTATGCTACAGGTATGGTTGTATGCTACAGGTATGGATGTATGCTACAGGTATGGATGTATGCTACAGGTATGGATGTATGCTACAGGTTTGGCTGTATGCTACAGGTATGGATGTATGCTATAGGTATGGATGTATGCTACAGGTATGGTTGTATGCTACAGGTATGGATGTATGCTACATGTATGGTTGTATGCTACAGGTATGGATGTATGCTACAGGTATGGTTGTATGCTACAGGTATGGCTGTATGCTACAGGTATGGTTGTATGCTACAGGTATGGTTGTATGATACAGGTATAGTTGCATGCTATAGGTATGGCTGTATGCTACAGGTATGGTTGTATGCTACGCGTATGGATGTATGCTACGGTTTTGGTTGTATGCTACAGGTATGTCTGTATGCTACAGGTATGGTTGTATGCTACAGGTGTGGCTGTATGCCACAGGTATGGCTGTATAGCTACAGATATGGATGTATGCTACAGGTATAGCTGTGTAGCTACGTTAAAATTAGGTTTTGAGAATTCAGTGTTAACCTTTTAATCACTAAATCCTGTCCCAAAAAAATATTTGCAAATATTTTTTGGCAAATGGACATTCTTCAAGGCCACTACAGCGGCCGGTTTTGGCCGGTTTCGTCATGAAAAGGTTAAAAGAGATAAAGATTGGATCAAGAAAATTGGACCGTACCAACCCTATTTGACTCGGCACTTTAGAAAATTAATAGAGAAGAACAACCCGATTTGGACATATTCCAAAACCACGGCTTAACGATCATCAGCATTATCTTCAAAGGTCAGAGTCTGTGATTATGGGTTTAAATGACACAATGTGAAGTAAATTAGTGAAATGGAAAAATTAGGGATTATTTCTTGTCCTTGTGAGGTCTCGCTGTCTAGACTGAATATAATCGGGCTGCGTGCTTGTGCACGACTGACATGAATGAAGCGATCGTTACAAATTATTTCCGCCCTCTCCCAGCTGAATAATTATATATGGCAGCAAAATGAGAGGGGGGAGAGGAGAGGAGAGGAGAAGAGGGAGGGATGGAAGGAGGGAGGGAGAGAGAGAGAGAGAGAGAGAGAGAGAGAGAGAGAGAGAGAGAGAGAGAGAGAGAGAGAGAGAGAGATGAGTTAGACAGACATTAATACATGACATAACATTAATTATATTATACACTGTTTTTGAAAAATCAATCATTGAAAATGAAATCCTAACATTACACCCCCTTTAAAATATTCATTGAGTAAAGAGTTGCAAGTGCAGGTTAAGAAAACAACTTCATAGCATCATAGACATTATCCAATATATAACAGTGCAATTCTCATTGAAGAAGAAAAAATAAATAAAGAAAAAAGAAAAAACTAATAATTCTGGCAGATGATAGATTAAGCTCTCGTGTCGTCAATGTATGACTTTAATCGTCAAGTCGACAACGACTACTTCTATAGAGGTTTTAAAGAATGTTGATTTGCAGGTCCAGAAAAACAACAATAGTCCGCTCCCAGCATGCAAGTGGACACTGAACACGCGAAAAGTGGGACTTCCGGATTATCAATATTTCAATGGTCAGGACGGCCTAAACAGCATATTCAGCGGTCTTGAGAAATAGCCATTTAGAGGGAAAATATAAAGCTATTTTCATAAAATGATAAAAGAATTGTCTTCATTCTCTTGAAAAATCTCGATCATTAGTTAGCTTACAGAATTTTGAATAACGTGTTTCTATTCAAAATGAATTTCATATGCCGCATGGTACCTAGAATTTTAGCAGTCTTGATATTTGGTCTATATAACTCGCCTATTTTAAATCGTTAGAAATTGTTAGGCCGAGATACTTACTCGACTGCACTGCCGTTACCAGTACGCTGTTTAGAAAAATATTGGGAGGTAAAAAGTTAAGTGTGTACGAAATAGTTAGATTTACGGTTTTTGTGGCATTAAACGTGACTAGCCATTGTTTGGACCAATCAGTGATTTGGTTTAAATCTTTATTTAAGTTTGTTTAGATTTCATTAGATGATTCGCTAGAGCAGCATAAAGCAGTGTCGTCCGCATATGGCCTTATGATACTTTCAATGTTATGTGAAATATCGTTTATATAAATTAAGAATAAGAGAGGACCGAGCACCGAGCCTTGGGGAACTCCAGCTTCTACGTGTTTTAAAGGATACTTATCTTTATTGATTAAGACACACTGTTGTCTTGATGATAAGTAGCTCTTAAACCAAATAAGAAGTTTCCCTCCTAGTTCATGCTCTTGCAGTTTAAACATCAATCCTTTGTGCCATACTCTGTCAAATGCCTTAGAGATATCACAAAGTACAACGCATGTGGATTTGTGTTCATGAAGTGCATTTGAGAGGATATGATTCAATTCAATTAACTAAAATATAGTCGAGTAGACAGGCCGAAAACCGGACTGGTACTTGTAAATGAGATTTTGTCCATTAAGATGAGTATATGCATGCTTGATAATGATTCGCTCCATGACTTTACCTACAGTACTTAAGAGTGATATTGGCCAGTAGTTCTCCTGTAATTCACAGTCATCTTTTTTAAACAATGCAAAAACAGTCGGCGTTTTCCAAGCCTTTGGAAATACTCCTTTTCAAACGATTTATTAAATAGTAGCGCTAATGGAAATGCTATTGAACGTGCAATTGTCTTTAGCATTTTGTGGCTTATTTCATCCTTTCCAGAAGCTTTATTTAGTGCCAATATTTGTATAACGTCGATCACTTCTGATTCCTGAATAAAAATGTCTGACAAAATAGAATTAGTTTTCATTTCAAGTGCCGGTAGGACAATGCCTGTATCATCGACATTTGAAATAGATGTAAAAAAATTATTTAAGCATGTTGCTTTTTTCTTTAAGTTTATGGTCAATCATATTGACTTCAATGACTTGCTTTTATGAATACAGATATCTGCATTATCCATTTTATGTTAGTGTGTACTAGAGAAAGGGTGGCTAAAACAAGTAGGCTAAAGAAAGTGACACCAGATCTACAGAGCCTCGGCTGGTCACTTTCACTGCACCCTCTCATCTAGACAGAGTATCCATCTCTACCAGCAAGCAATATGGAATGGAGGCTATGTATAGGCACCTCAAGCACACATCGCATGGTATTACTGTCTTCCTTTCACCATTTTCCGCGCCCCGCCTCACGATCTAGTCCATACGCGCACAGACACACAAGCATACTATACATACTCAATCACAGGCACGCGTACGAACAAACGCGCGCGTGCTTGCATGCGCGGACGCAACCCCGTACACACACGTACACACGATTGGACCTAAACACATCACTGCACGAACGCAAACACCACTATAGCGTCAGTTAGCCAGACAATAAGATTGCAATACTCTGGTCAAACCTCCTATTATCATGTCTGGGATGCGACAGGTCATATCAAGCTATCTGTGCACACACACGCACGCACGCACTCACGCACACAACACACGCACGCACGCACGCACGCACGCACGCACGCACGCACGCATACAACATACACGCGCATGCAAAAAACGCACGCACATAACCTTTCTTTCTCAATATAGGCCTATGTATGTACAACGTATGTGCACAATGATATACTGGAATATTGGATCAGATCGGTACTTCCAACACCGTAGACTGGATGTACGCCCTAGTAGATTATGAAATGTTCCCGGACATTATCATTGCTATATCCGCAGCATCGAACTTGCCTTGTCTGAGGCTGGTGAATTGTTAGTAACGTCAATCAGTATATGTGATTTAGAACGCACAATGTAAACAGATTCCTGAAGAAGACACCCAGTGTCCTCAGCCAAATAATTCAATCAAAGAGTGATGAGAAGCAATAAGCTGCAAATCTTTGTTATTCATAGTGTTATTAGGTTTGTATGTGCACTGCGCGATGAGTAAGCATGAGGAAGCGGTCTGTAGACATATATTTGGGACATATTCATGAACAACGTATTTGCATCGGATGGAACACTGGTAGATCATTGTGAGTATGGGGGAATAGCATGAATTGAATACTGAATAGATTGCCAACCACTAATGTCTCTATCCTTGGTTAAACAAACATGGAGAAGGATGTGTATGTTTCCATAGTCAGAAGCAGAGCCCCGCAAGTGCTCCACAATACATGGTCCTTAATGGACGATTGGTGTATGACGTTATACTCAAAATTACGTCACGTGTAGGCTGACGTCACGATATATAGTGACACATCTAGCTCAGCGATGAACATTGAAATGCTCGCCAAGTTGAAGAATATCAAACCTCTTATGGACACTTAAGACTGGAGTCGGGCTCTGATACCGACTTACTCAGATTGGTTCTCGCGTTGGATTCTCTGAGTCAATATCAGATATTGATGATTCGGGAAACGCTTTCCTTTTTCCCCTACACTAATTCTAGAAGGATCTTATAATGAACTAAGCGACTGCTGATGCTAGAATTTATTAAACTGCCTTTATAACTTGAATAATAGAGATAAAATAATAAATTCACAGGCGATTTACAGATAAGTAAAATTAGTTTCAAAATATTCAATAGGTTACCTGTATATTTGAAATTGGGATTCTGGTAATTCAGGATTCAAAGACAATTAAAGTATATAAATCGACCACAACACACGGAAAGCATGGGCGGCGCTTAGCTAGAAATGGGTGGGGCATACTTAGAAATAGATCCTCTATTTAGTTCTAAATGTATGCACTTATCACATAGGTTAATACGCGAGCAGTATTATAATTCAATATTCTCTTCGCTGATTTGTGTTTCGTTTTTCAGTATCTTGTAGTGCGCGGTGAATAGCTAGTTGATCTATTGGGTTAAGGGATGAGGTACAAGATGATCAAGATTGTTTTAATGTGGATGCATGAGTGTTTCGTGTGGATGCATGAGTGTTTAGTGTGGATGCATGAGTGTTTCGTGTGGATGCATGAGTGTTTAGTGTGGATGCATGGGTGTTTAGTGTGGATGCATGAGTGTTTAGTGCGGATGCATGAGGGTGTAGTGCGGATGCATAATGGTGTAGAGTGGATGCATGATGGTGTAGAGTAGGTGCATGATGGTGTAGTGTGGATGCATGCGGTGTAGTGTGGATGTATGAGTGTGTGTGTGTATTAATATTTTTTTAGTTGAGTAGTTGAATTACGGTTGTGTCTCACAATTTTTGTCGTTCATTAGATCTAGGCGCATAATTTAAGCCTCTAAAAGTATATAATTTCATTTTCGAGCATTTTGAATATGCTCCTTTAAATTATCAACTGCGGATGAGTAATCACAGATGTGCTATCAGGGCTGGGGTCAATTCCTCATGAAAGGAATTGATTCAATTCCAATTCCTTTGCTTTTTGTCAATTCCAATTCCTTCTAAATACAAAAGGAATTAATTCCAATTCCAATTCCTTTGAAAATGAGTTAGTTCCAATTACCAATTCCTTTTCATAAATGTGGGGGCTGGAGAATGTATAACGAAATGAGTCAGGGTAGCGGGTAAGAAATTAATAAAATAATTTATAAGGCTTTAGAAAATTTAAATGTATTATTATAATATGAGTTATCTCCCTGTGGTAAAATTATACAGTAAAGTGTTAGTGACATATTTGACATTATATAAAAATATTATTTAATGAAATGAAATTAATATATTCATGATGGAATGTGGTTTCAACAGTTAATGTAAATTATGTATGAAATTATATAGGATATTTGCTAATTATTTTGAAAACAATTTGACTGATTAGCAGCAATAAGTTTCAGTTAAATTGTTTTCAGAATTACATAGGATGCAGACATTACTAAAAAAATATTTAATGAAATATTTTTACACTCATCTTTTGGATCGCCCTTAATGAACACTATAAACAACACTATAACTCCTTCCTCCAGTACTGAAGAGGCACTCCTCCATTCGGGCTGATGAAGCAGCTATTCCAAGATAATGTTGATCTAGTAATTTCAATGGGGGAAAAAAAAAATTCTTATCTTGGTCTGTAAATGGACACTCGCTAAGCAAAAATCTAGATTTTCTTTAAAAATGTAGATGAGTAAAGGGTTAACCATTTAAATCTTACAGTCTAGAAACGGCACTTTCTTTATAATAAAAGATGTATATTTGGTGAATATTTTGAAATAATTTGCGGGGGACATGATGCTGCCTATAGCAGCAATAGCACCCAGCCAAATTACTTTCAAAATATTCAACAGCTTTCCTACGTTTACATATATACATTTAAATTGAAATTGAGACATAGGAATTTCAGGGGACATATGGTTAAAAGTATTGGGTAGATTTCATTCAGTGTTTGCATAACTAGCAATACATATCAAATACACTAAAGACTATGACAACACAACTTGTCATTTAAGTCCAAGGAGCTTAGAGGTGAGAATTTTCACACTTAGTCATGATAGTTAGTAAATGCAGGGCATAGAGCTACACCAGAGAGTCAGGGGACTCTAGCATTTAGTCATTTCAGTAATTAACCTACATCTCAATTTCAAAGTGACTACAACTAATATGTTGAATATTTTGAAACCAATCATTTGTGCCTAAGGTAACACTAATTTCCAATCAAATTAGTTTCATAATTATTATACATCTTTCACATTCTCTGCTTCAAAGCAAGTTTCTAACAATTCAGAATGAAATAGGTTCAGTAGAAAGACAGAGCCATAGACAGTTCAGGATATCAGAGCAAGCAGTCAACTATAATGAAATTAGTGAAGCTAGCATTTACGACTTTAAACTAAGAAATGTCTTCAATAGACAACAATAGTTTAAAGGAAAGCAATTTTTTTCATTTCAAAAGTAAATCTTTTATGTTTACTTAACCATTCTGTGAAGAGAACTATACGTGAAAGCTGAACACTGAATGTTTTGAAACTAATATCTTGAAACTAATTTAACTTGAACATGTTACTGCAATAGACAGCAACAGCTCCCAGTGAAATCAGTTTCAAAATATTCAGCAGAACATGCTGTGGATTATAAAGATCAAAAAGAATAAAATAAGTAAAATACATTGTAGATAAATACTCTAGTCACAGTTAAGTCTAAGAGTATATAAAAATAAACTAACGTAATTGGTAAAAGAATTGTCAGTTACCAATTACTTGAACAACGTAATGGATTCCAATTCCAATTCCTCAAAACTTAACCAATTACCAATTCCCTATCAATTCCTGACAAAAGGAATTAAATTACCACCAATTCCAATTCAGAATTCCAATTACCCCAGCCCTGAATTAATATGGTAAACTGATATGCAGATTTTTCGTGCAGTTATTGATCTTTTGTATTTCACCAGGAGACAACATCATCCGGCGCTGGCCAATTTCATGTCTAGAGTATACTTAACATCACAAATTCTATGCTAATACTAATATATCTAACTTGCTCAATTTCACACATAATTTAAAATAAAAATGCCTCTAATAAGCAGGTAGCCTAGCTGCCAGACTGGTACATGCGCAAGCCAAGCCATGCATCAGCGGCTCTTACATCGACTGACATAGCACAATGGTAATGAGTTGGCTCCAATTCACATGTGGTTTGGCAGTCTTGATTAATTTCTACAGGTTTAATTTTATTTTGGAGTGGTAGAGCTAGGTATCTCGCTACATAATGTATTCATTATTATCTACAAGCGACGCGGTGGACGATAGCATCAATAACCAGGTGTAGAGTCTACAATTTAGATGGCACGCGCAGTATCACCTCTCCCGTATTACACAAATCTCGGTTAAAGGCTCCAAGGTCATATTCAGTATCAAATATGGCTTATTTCATTACTTGGTATTTAGTAATATGTTTCCATGGACATTGTAAAGGTAAAGTCCAACAGTTATTAGTAACCACTGGGTCTTAGTTGCTCTCTGTTAGTTAATTATATTGGACGTAGTATTGGTCTGTAAAAGAAACATTTGCATCTCTTCAGCCCTAGATGCCCAAATGCATTCTAAGCTAGCGGTCTTCTCATGCATGGACTATTAGTTCACTAGCCCTGCCATCATATGTTGCCGGTTTGTAGTGATTCTCTAAATTTACTTGTGAAAGTGTTTTGATTGTCAAGCCTTTCTCCTGCTCCTTAATCTTGGTAATGTACTCGTTTTTATTTGGCTAACCTTTTCGCACATCTTAGGTCTTTCTTACATATAAAAATGAAGACCTATATATAGCATGCTGAAGTGTTCAATAACTTTTAATTCCTGTAGACTAAAAACTAATTGTAGTCTATGTGGTGTTTCAGAAGACTGTTGACAAATATCCTCTTTACCACCACCATCAAGCACAGATTTGTGGGCCATGACCATGGGCCAGCACATGTTGCCTTGATTTCAGGTGTGTTACCGCTGATCAATGGTCGGACGAGCTGTTCCTGGAGTTTCTTTCAATCCAGGAACAAGAAAGGTTAGCTGAAAGCCGGAGAAAGAAGAGGGTTTATGATGTAAAAGGAAAGCTCCCATGCCAGATTTGCCTGACATTAAAAGCCTTCAAGTCAGAGATGATGGGTGAGATGAAAAAGTGTTTGAGAGTTTGGATGACAGAGATGCTGAAAGGCATGTTGTCTGCTTCCAAGACTTCATAGACTTTGTCTGCGCTTTATCAAGGCCCCACCTGTGGTCTGTCTTAAGGGTACAGTAGTTTTTAAAGCAGAACCAGATGTGACCCCTGCCAGTCTTGGCCTGTTCTTTGAGGCCGCTGATCCAGGTGTAGGATCTGTGAGCTCAGACAAGCGATTAATGCCTGGTCTTGAGCCACCAGCCTTGGGTACCCCGTCCACCCTCGATACAGCTCTTCCTCAGGCCGAGTTTCCTCACTTGGATAACTCAGCAATCTTTATTGAGGAAACCGAAGAGGTTGCCTTGTTAGGGTCAAACCGATGGCAATGCGTGTTGGCCTGGTTGGCACAGATGGGTGGGTGTGAACGACCACCCAGCATTAGGGTATGGCAAGCAGCCTGATTCCTGGTCTGACACGGGATCATCCTATGCTAACACTGCGTTCAGCAATACCGTACTCTGTGACTCGGAGAAAAGTGTCAGAGAGTTATATCTGTTCGCTCTAATTTGCTGCAAGGGGTGGTAGCAGCCTGCATCCGGACTGAGTTTACCTATGACAGTTAAGAGAGCCATACAAGACGGTGTGAACTTGTCTTTGGACTGTCGTACGCGACGTGTTACCAGAATGGTCAGAACGAGGCACAACTTTGCCGTTGACAGGTTGTGCCCGTCTCAGTAGCTTTCCAATAAGTTCATGCATGCGTCTATGACGGGCCTTGGTCCTTGGGGCCGAAGGTGCAAGCACCTCAATGATGGTGAACAACCAAAGGTCGCTGCAAGAGCAGTTTGAAGTGCTGCATAGAGAATGTGTACGCACAGTACCCCCTGCTCCTCAAGCGCTGCAGCCGAGAGCGCAACCTCTTGCGTAGCTTAGACTACGACCACGTAGGCAAGTGATGGGACCAGGGAGCAGGCTCCATCATTACCCCAGGCAGCCTGGGCTGTGAGGGGGTTGGTACCGGCAGTGGAGGGCATGGATCTGGATGTGGTAACTGTGCCTGAGGGTGCGGTTCCTGTGAGGACCATGGTTCCATTAGGAACAGCTCTGGAATCAGCGCCGCTCTTGGATTGCTGGGCTCTTCCTCGGCCCCCAGGTGGGCCTGTAGGAGGCAGACTGGCCAACCGCACTTGCAGTGACTTTCAGCCGGGTATCATCTCGACTGGACAGGAAATCAGTCACCACTGATGCTGTCTCCAGTTCCTATCTGGATGCAAATTCCAAAAATGCTAAATCAGCAACTCTGCATAGGAGAGGCGATACAACCTAAACCATTTTTTTTTTAAACCAGAATTCACCCTGCCCAGACAAACCTTCGGGGATTTTATTCAACCTTCTTCCTGGTGTCAAAGCACACATGCAGCTGGAGACTAATTCTCAATCTAAAGCCACTCAGCAAATTCATTCTCACACCGAGTTTCAAAACGGAAACATTTAAAATGCTGTTGGCAGGATTGAGAAAGGGAATGTGGACATCGTCTATAGATTTAAAGGATGCATATTTCCACATTCCCATAGCCAGGACTTTCCGATGGTACTTGAGACTTGCTTTGCAGGGCTGCAACTGGGAATTCAACGTTCTCCCATTCAGAATTTTGATGGCTCCGCGGGTCTTCACCAGAGTTGTCCTTGCTATCACACCATTCCTCGGCAGGAGAAATATAGCAGTCCACATGTACATAGACAGACAACTTGCTGATAAAAGCACACTCAAAACAGTCTATCAGCCAATATTCAAGTGGTTGTCAAAATTTTTACAGACCTAGGCTGGATAATAAATTACCAGAAATCGTAACTGTTTCCATCCCAGAAATGTGTGGAAACGCTAATTTCCGTAGTCCAGCAAGTGTGCAGCAGACGTTATGTCCTCGCACAGGGCTATTTGAGAAGGCTCTGGTTGATAGTTTCAATGGAACCAGGCATACCACAGGAAGCCCTTCTCAGGCGGCCTATCTAGTTATTTCTCATGACACAGTGGTCCTAGAGTAAATGCGATCTGTACTCGAAAGTATCAGTGTTGGAACCTCTTATCCGCCACCTTCAATGTTGGATGAAAAGAGAAATTCTCCTTGTGGGAATGATGTTGTCCCCACCCAATCCTCAGTCCATGGTATAGTAGTGACTTAACATCAACTGCCATGCCGGAATGAGTACAAAGTTTATCAGCCAATCTTCTAACAGTTGTTAAAATTTTGACAGATTTAGGCTTAATAATAATTCAGAAATCAGATCTGATTCCATCTCAGAAGTGTGATTACCTGGACATGTTCTTCGATCTAGAGTTATATCCGTCTCAGGAAAGAGTGGAAACACTCATTTCACTAATTGAGCAAGTGTACAACAGTCGTGTCACAGGTCTACTTGAGAATGATGGGGTTGATGGTCTCCTTGGATCCAGTCATACCACAGCCGGCCTTATGCAGGGAGCTGATCCAGTTATTTCTCATGCAACAGTGGACTGAGAGCACCGGTTCACTGTACTCAAGAGTGTCAGTGTTGGAACATCTTATTCACCAACTTTATTGGTGGATGGAAAGAAAATATCTCCTTGCAAGGGTGATGTCCACTCCCCACCCTCAAATCACGGTTTACACTGATGTATCGATGGAGGAATTGGGAGCTTGCCTAGAAGAATCCAATGTATTAGGCTGTGGAATCCTGATCAGTCAACAGAACACACCAACCTGCTCGAAATGAGAGTAGTAATTTTTGCTCTGGAACACTTTCTCAAGAAAGTCTAGGGAAAGATTGTTCTAGTAGGAAAAGAACGGAACGGTAGTAACTTACATCAATTGCCAGTGTGGAACGTCAATTGCCAGCGTGGAACGAAGTTTCCCAGTCTCTGTATGATGACGTGGAAACTGCTTGGCTGCTGCCTATATCATGGGGCCACCCTGAAAGCAGCTCATATTCCGGGAAGGCTAAACCTCCTAACGAACTCCTTGAGCCATATGATGAGTATATTGCCAACGGAATGGCAGCTGAATCAGTGTGTGGCAGATCATCTATTGAAACATTGGAGCAATCCTGATATATATCTGCAACAAAATTAAATGATGACGCATGTCTCTCCGATTGCAGATCCAAGCGCTATAACAACAGATGCTCTAGCTATCAGCTGAGAGGGAATGTATGCATACACATATCCACTAGCAATCCTGAATCCGGAAGTTCTTCAGAAAATCAGACAAGGCTAAGGCCAAGTGCTTCTGATCGCCCCGAATTGGCCAAGCCGATCATGGTATATGGATCTCCTGAACCTTCTGGTCTACAATCCGGTTCCTCTGCACCTGATGAACAATAAAATCTTCCAGGGCGAGACTCTGCACAACAATCCTTCAATGTTCCAATTTACTGCATGAATAGTATCAAGATATAATATCTGCAATTAAGGAGGGCTTTTCTGAGCAAGCAGTCAGTTTCATGGTCAACGTCAAAGGGGGTGGGGTTCAAGCTTCAGAACATGTAAGTATAAAATAAACAAATTTTCAGAATGGTCCTCAACTAGGTGTATTAATCCAGTGGATGCATCTATTCGTGTAGTAGTCGATTTCCTCTGTTACCTGTATGATAGTGTTATCTAGTTTATATACCTTGATTAAAGGCATGGGTAATTTGAGGCCGTGGAATCCATCTGTGATTCCATCTTGAAGTTTATCTCTTATATTACATGTGTTAGCAGATAAACTCTTTGCTACTAAGTGCTAAGACTGTATTTCTTTTCGCTGCTGCTTCAGCTAGACATAGAAGTGAAATTCACGCTTTGTCAGCTAAGCCTAACGGCTTTGCCTTAAGCTTCTACCTAGACTTAATTTTAAGGCTAAAAACCAGTTTGAAATACCGTGGTCAGCCTATTATGTTGCCTACTTTAACAACAACGGATTTTATCCAAACTCAAAAGCCTGGTGTCCGGTCCGAGCATTGATCCATTCCAAAGATCATACGCAAGAATGGCGATCATACCCTAGCTCGCTATGGTTATCATATATTGAACACCATGGTATTCCAGGGACACCATTTCAAGGTCGATTGGGGAATGTGTCCAATTTCGCCACAAATGGGAAAACGATAGAAAAGTAGTTTTTGGCCAAAGATCATAGCGTCCATAGCATAGTGGCTTCAAAAGCTCTATTCACCGGCGTTTCCCTCAAGAATAATGGCACTATGAGTCGAGTTTTATGGACCATTATTTACCAGACACAAATAACCCTCTTGCTTAGCCGATATTGAAAAATTGACAAAATTGTGAATATAAAAACTATTGATCACATGTGTTACGCATGAGATCAAGGAGCATATGTCTGCAATTTCAAATAAATGTCGGGTAAACATTTGTTATATTTTGTGTGTTTTGTCAGGTCTTAGTTTATCTTATATCCTATCTATGATGGTGTTTTATATCAGTATCTCTTCGAGAGTATTCAAATGTGAAGCATTTAATTGCTGCTATGGCACGAATACAGCGAATATATAGGATTTCGAAGAATTCTGATGCCCATTCTATTAAAAAAGAGGAAAGTTCATTTTCGTAGCGGCTATCTCTCCGTAATGTCAGTATCGGCTGATCATTTGCTTATTTTCCCGTAGGTATTTCCAGCAATTTCAGACGTTTTATGCCTCCAAAAGCAAAAGAACTCTTTCTGGGAACAGCAGGCCATGTGCCCATGCCTGCCTCCCTCCGAATTCACCTACAAATTCTGGTTATATCAAAGAGTATTTGTGAAGTAAAGTAAATGAAATCTCGGATTTCTTTTTTCACGAGAGAGTTTATGCTTATGATTACGGATATGACCCAACCTCTCCAGCCCTACAGAAGCGTGTTCTTATTACACAGCTGCCGAATTGTAGCCAATGATCATTTTTCATTGAATTGCGTTTCAGTCGGCACATGTGCCGCTGATGCATGGCTTGTTTTGCACATGTGGCTGTCTGATGGGTAGGCTATAGGCTACCTGCCTATTAGAGTCGGCTTTATTTTAAATTTGTGTTAAATTGAGACAGTTAGATATATTAGCATATATATCAAAGACTATTCGTAATTGTAAGTATCAACTCTACCATGAAAAAAGAAATCTTGGATTTCCTTTGTTTGTTAGGCTGTGCATATAACTAGGTCAATTTCTTTAAAATGTCTACCAATGATATTCTTCTGTTCAATTAACTATGTTACTTATATGTGTAATTCTGTATGCTGCAAAGCTTTAGGAGTGGTATTGCAACCTACAAAAAAAATTATGTACTTGGTTTTCAGTAATTTTCTTCAGAAATTATCGAAATTGTCGAAATCCTACGGCCATTTTAATTACCTATGTTTTTGCAATATGCCTAGTATAATTTTCCCTATAGCTTTTTGTGGACTGCATATGTTCTAATCATGAAAAACATCATGTAATTCATAAGATAAACAATAGAAATGTTTATATTATATTTTCCAAGCATATTATATATGATGTCTGATAACCATTTAACTGTCAAGTATTTGTTTTAACATTTAGACCCACAAAGAAATATGAAAACTTAACAAGAGTTAACAAATATAGCTATTGAGGTACGGGCCATCTGTAGGATAATAAATTACATTATGTTAGAGCCATTCATTACCCAATGAAGGGTAAAAACTATGTGATCGCACAGCCATTTTCCTGTCAAATTACATTGGAGATGATGCTTGTTTATTCTTCGCAAGTACTATGAAATTGGTGTGAAATATTGAAAGATCAGTGTAAAACTACATATATTGGGGTTTAAATGTCAAAATTGACAGTTCTCTGTTTCTTGACAAATAAGCGTCCATAGATTCAGGTAACATGCATGAAAATATCTACTTGATTGATATTATGTTTCACATTGTACATATCTTGTCTTGATCTGACTATTGTTGTGAGATAGAATATTTTTTTGCTGAAAATAATGTTGCAAAAAATACATCAATATTAAATTATGGATATTATTAGCTCACCTGGCCTAAAAGGACAAGTGAGCTTATGCCATGATGACCATCCATCCGTTCATCAACTTTTCCTTCAAACAACTTCTCAAGAACCACTGGGGCGATTTCAATTATATTTGGCAGGAAACATCCTTAGGGTATAGGAATCCAAGTTTGGTCAAACGAGGATGATTGGGAAATTTGGCCAGTGGTCATCTTGGATTTTGGCCTATTTTAGGAAACATCTTTAAAAATTTCCGAAACTGCTTGAGGGATTGATGCAAACTTTATGATATGATTAGGGACTAAGGGCGATTAAAGTTTGTTCAAGTGAAGTTGGTCCGTCAAAAAACATGTCCGCCGTGCGCCAATCAAAATGTATCGTGTTTGGCGGCCATATTGGATTTTTTTATTTGATGGATTTTAAAGCCCAAATTGGTTTTATGTTTTTCTGTATTCTGATCTCAAATTTGTAATTTTCCAAACTGTCGGATTAACAGTTTGGCGGCCATCTTGGATCATTCTCCCGCCAAAAGCTCCCATACTAAAGCAATGGGAAATTTAAAATGTCTTCTTGAGAACTACATATATATATATATATATACAGACAATATTTGGGTTAACTTGATGACAATTCATAGCAAATTAAAATTATGGTTGATGGCTTTCATTGACTATCATATCAACCAGGCCAACATATATTGAAAAAGGTTAATATATACAGTCACGATTGAAAATATGCCATGAAGTAATTTGTTTAAAAGATTATCAGTAGTTAGAAATTAGAAATATCCAGTGGATTGAAGTTATTTTATTAGGTTGGTTAGATACACTTTAGGTTAACATCATTTTTGTCTCACCTGCAAAGCAAAAAGCGAGACATCGGTATCACTTTTCCGATGGCGGCGCCGTCAACATTATGTTTTTGCGTTTAGCTAAACTTCTCAGCTTATATTTCATCATTGGTCAAGCCTATTGCAACTAACCTTGGATACATGGTTACCTATAATGTTAGGAAGCAGCATGATGATGATGGGGTCACAGGGTCAAAGGTCAAGGTCACTGTGACCTTGATACAGAGATCTGCTTTTTCAACATTAAGTTTTTGTGTTTAGCAAGACTTCTCAGCTTATGTTTCAGGATTGGTTACGCCTATTGCAACTAAACTTAGATACAATTTACGTTAACATCATTTTTGTCTCACCTGCAAAGCAAAAAGCGAGACATAGGTATCATTTTTCCGATGGCGGCGCTGTCAACATTATGTTTTTGCGTTTAGCTAAACTTCTCAGCTTATATTTCATCATTGGTCATGCCTATTGCAACTAACCTTGGATACATGGTTATCTATAATGTTAGGAAGCAGCACGATTATGTTGGGAGTCACAAGGTCAAATGTCAAGGTCACTGTGATTTTAATACGGATCTCTACTTTTTCTACATTACGTTTTTGTCTCGCCTGTGAAGCAGAAAGCGAGACATAGGTATAACTTTTCCGATGGCGGCGGCATCAACATTAAGCTTCTGCAAAACTTCTCAACTTATATTTCAGGCTTGGTTAAGCCTATTGCAACTAAACTTGGATACATGGTTACTTATAATCTTCGGAAGCAGCATGATGATGTTGGGGTCACAAGGTCAAGGTTACTGTGACCGTGATACAGAACTTTGTTGTTTCAACATTAATTTTTTGTGTTTAGCAAAACTTCTCGGCTTATATTTCAGGATTGGTTAAGCCTGTTGCAACTGAACTTGGATACATGGTTACCTATAATGTTTGGAAGAAGCACGATGATGCTGGGGTCACAGGGTCAAAGGTCAACGTCACTGTAAGCTTGATACAGAACTGCTTTTTCAACATTAAGTTTTTGCGTTTAGCAAAACTTATCGGCTTATATTTCAGGATTGCTTAAGCCTATTGCAAGCGAACTTGGATACATTGTTACCTATAATGTTAGGAAGAAGTATGATAACATGGAGGTCACAAGGTCAAACGTCAATGCCACTGTCACAAATAGGAGACAGACGAGACAATTAATTCCACGGAATTCTTGTATATCATTGATGTACCTAACTTGTAGTAACGATGCTACTCTGTGGTGTTAGTGGTTCTCCAGTACTCTAGAGGTTTTGGCCATCAAATTTGCCAGGATGGAATAATGCAATAGGCATCACCGTATGTCTCCAAATGGTACAAGCCAATTACTTACCGGTACTATTATTACATTTTTTGTTATTTGTTTTAAAAGAACAGCAAAGTGTAATACTTGCCAAATAGTTCTGCCCTTGGTTACATTTTGACCTATTGCTGTTATTTATTCTCTCATAAAGCAATGTACAGAGCCGAAACTTGCCTAGTGTGAAGGTAATGGATTAAGGAATTGAATTAAAGATGTTAACAGTCTCAGCATGTGGTATTAGATTTTTTCTGATAATTAGTTCTCTCCCAAGCTGCAAAGATGGTGCATCTTTTCTAATTTTGGCCCCAAATTTGTTTTAAAAACAAGAATAGTTATTGTTTGTTCATTTATATTTTTCAATGACAATGGTATATCTGCTTTGATCACAAATGAGAAAACTAACCACTTATGTCACAATAAAATACAAAGGTCTATAAAATGAAAATTACATACATTAAGTACAATTTCAGTATTGGTATAAAATGAACACGGAATAAGAAATCTGAAAACGTGTAGAATTTTACTAACTGCTTTTGGCCCTCTTCAAGAAATTTGCCCAACGATGATACAACTAAATTATCACTATATCAGTATTATGACTACCAATAATGCAATGCATTCGTGTCATTCTTACCTTTATTTTATATGTAGTAGTAGGGCCTTGATCTGAAGTGAATTGTGGTTAGGTTCTGCGTTTTGCCATGCTATAGTTAATCTATCGGGTTCATTTTAGTAGAGGTTTGCATGGCATTCGTTTTAGGTCACCTCCACTCCTCGAAGCATAACTTTACAAAACCACATGGGCTCTCTTCAAGCTTGATAAGTGGATAGCCATGGGACATGAGTTACCATGGAATTACGTTACAGCATAATCTGCAGCTCGTTTAGCTGCCAGAAGTAGCTCAATAAACTGGCATGGCTCTTAGTTAGATAGTTAGTCCCCCTACAAAAGCGTATTCCAGTTTTAAGGGTAGAATCTTGACCAAACTTCGACGAAAGTTTGCCCGCGGCCAGTAATGACTTCCAGACAAACTAATGTCAAGGCTTTTGTATGATGTAATTGTGGATTTGTCATTGAGTTTTTTTAAAAGTAATTATTAATGCCAAATCATTTAATATGTTATTAATGACAATGTGGACGATTTGAGTTAGAATTTTATATCTAGAGTATCCCACAGACTGTGGCTAGAGATTAATTCAGTAATTCTTTTTATCGAATACAACATAACCCTCTCGATGATATATCATTCTTAGAGTAATGATATAGGAAATCTGTTGAAACTATTAAAATGTATGTGACTAAACCATTAGTGCCTTAGTTACTCATCCCCCTGCCAAATTGATTCCAAAACATTGCTTTCTTTAAGGTGTAATCATGGAGTTGATGGTAAACGTTGATGCTACTAATTCTACTAAATATGATATTAGACACTCTTATTGTGCGTTCAAATATCCAGACCTCTAAGCTACATTGCATTAGTTTCATTATATCACCTGAACCTGGAGTGTGTCCATGGACAATCTAGTCCCTAGCTTTCAGAACTGTCAGAATCTGTGATTATTCGGACATAGTAATAACACTGGCATATATGGAAATGCAGGTGTGTTACACACATGTCATAGAATTGGTAAAATACAATGTGCTTTTATAAATGTCGTATAGAGACATAAGCATAAAGGTGAATGGATAAAGTTTGTATAATAATTGTTTGATAAAGTCACCAGATATACACATGTATTTATTCACAAAGTTTTCGCAAGTAGATTAAGTACCCATAATAATCTATGTTGCTACTGTTACAGCACATATGAAGGGTCTTCAGCAATGATTACCTGGTGTCCTAAATTGAAGCTAGCATTACCTTAGTTTTGGAATCTTTTGTGTTGATGTGATACCTATATTGGAGAATATTTCTTCAGTAGGTTTCTTGAGTTCTGATGATATCTGTCAATTCAAGTTTTGTCACTTATGAAATAGCTACCATTTACTGACCTTTGATTGGTAACATACTATTTGTTAGCCTGTGTTTCCTATGAACAATGTATGATGGAGAATCTTTTGCTGATGTGAAAGAAAGCTGTTACTGCCTGAATTAGGCAGTGAGATTTATCCTTGAACAAGGTTGCAGCAATAGTTCTGTATAAATATGCTGTTTTGATCAAGATATCATGAGATCTGAGGTACTGTTGTAAGGTTACATGTTAAGTTTATTTGATGAAATAGATGCACCTGATATTGGGGGTATGGTATCACGATACTTGTAATTATTAATGTAATTATTAGTCCCTTACCGGTAAAACTGGTGGGGTGGAGGTGTGTGGAACTAAAGGTTTGCTCTCCATCTGTCTGTCACAGTAGGTTTTCCGCACTTTTTTCACAGTCTTCCAAGATAATCAACCAAGAATTGGTACATTGCTTTGTTATGAGAAGTTACAGAGCGAGTTCTTTCAAGCGTTTGCTTCAATTTCTTTATGGAGTTATGCCCCGTTTCGAATATCAGCTTTCCGCACTTTTTTCACACTCATTCAAGATAGCCAAGGGACAATCGGTACATTGCTTTATTATCACAAGTTACACAGCAAGTTGAAGTTTCATATATTCAGCAATTTTTCATGGAGTTATGCACCATTTCGATTTATGAACTATGCAAAATATAAGTTTCCCACACCTTTTTCGCACTCCTCTAAGTTATTCATCCGAGAATTGGTAGAATGCATTATTATAGGGAGTTGCAGAGCAAATTCGCGTTTCAGACATTTTCATAAATCTTTCAGGGTGTTAGGCCCACTTTCGACATGAAATACAAAAAATATTAGTTTTCCGTGCTTTTTTCGCACTCCTTCAGGATATTCAAGGGAAAATCAGAACATTGCTTTAGTTTACAGAGTTACAGAGATTCAGGCATTTTCGTTGATTTTTCATTGGAGTTATGCCCCATTTCTACTTGTGAAGTATGAGAAATATAATTTTCATGCACTTTCTTCACACTTCTTCGAGACATTCAACTGAGAATTGATACATTGTTTTGACATGAGAAGTTACTTCAGAAATTAGAGTTTCACATGTTTCCATCAAAGTTATGACCACTTTCGACTTAAGATTCCCACTTTCGACTTAGGAAATATAAAAAATATCAGTTTCCCACACTCTTTCCCACGGGATATTCAACTGAAAATTTGTACATTGCCTTGGTATGAGAAATTATCGATCAGGTTTGAGTTTCAGCCTTTTTTGTAACTTTTTGATTGAGTTACATCCCCTTTTGACTTATGAAATACAAACATATCAACTTTCCAGACACTTTGGCATTCTCTCACCATATTTAAACTGAAACATGGTATATTGCTTTGCAATGAGAAATTACGGATCATGTTCGAATTTCAGCTGTATCTGTCAATCTTTAATCGAGTTTTTGACTGTCAATCTCGGAAGATTTATATCACTCGGAGACATGTATTGCAAAGCAATGCTTACAGAATGCTTGTTGTAACCATACATCATCATCATTACAGAAATATCGCTTTCTAAATAAAGGGTTCTCATTTATCTTTAAATATCATGACATTTGTTGTTTGTTACTAAGTATATATTTCATATAGCTGCAACACCGCACAGTAGAAAATGTCAGAAGATTTGACTGACACAACGACCAACCAACAGATCGATAAACTATTTATAACTGGTGGATATTGCAACTGAAAAGGTATAGCATAAACATGAAGACTCCTAACCCATATTACACTGTACTGGACCTGAGCGTTGCCTATGTATAAGGTTGTGGTGATGGTTGTTATATTGATGCAGAGACATATGTTAACAATTTCAACCATATGTAAATAGACAAATCCAATGCTTTAATGCGCTTAATGACCACATGAATGGCGTTTTTTTAATGTGTTTTTTTAATTGGGTTATGCTACTTTTTAGCTGAGCATACGCCCGTAAATTATATTGAGTTTGTCGGTTTGAGTGGTGTGTGTGGTCTTGAGTGGAGTGTGTAACCTTGAGTGGAGTGTGTAGCCTTGAGTGGAGTGTGTAACCTTGAGTGGGGTGTGTAGCCTTGAGTGGAGTGTGTAGGCTTGAGTGGAGTGTGTAACCTTCAGTGGAGTGTGTAGCCTTCAGTGGAGTGTGTAGCCTTGATTGGAGTGTGTAGCCTTGAGTGGAGTGCGTAGGCTTGAGTGGAGTGCGTAGGCTTGAGTGGAGTGTGTAGGCTTGAGTGGAGTGTGTAGTCATTACCATATATGGAAATGTTCTAAATTGCCCCTAAGTGACAAATTCCTTATGGGGAATGTAATGCTTCCACACAGGGGAAAAAATACTCCACATAAGGTATTCTCCACATAGGTACACACCCGTCAGTGTGTGTGTGTGTGTGTGTGTGTGTGTGTGTGTGTGTGTGTGTGTGTGTGTGTGTGTGTGTGTGTGTGTGTGTGTGTGTGTGTGTGTGTGTGTGTGTGTGTGTGTGTGTGTGTGTGTGTGTGTGTGTGTGTGTGTGTGTGTGTGTGTGTGTGTGTGTGTGTGTGTGTGTGTGTGTGTGTGTGTGTGTGTGTGTGTGTGTGTGTGTGTGTGTGTGTGTGTGTGTGTGTGTGTGTGTGTGTGTGTGTGTGTGTGTGTGTGTGTGTGTGTGTGTGTGTGTGTGTGTGTGTGTGTGTGTGTGTGTGTGTGTGTGTGTGTGTGTGTGTGTGTGTGTGTGTGTGTGTGTGTGTGTGTGTGTGTGTGTGTGTGTGTGTGTGTGTGTGTGTGTGTGTGTGTGTGTGTGTGTGTGTGTGTGTGTGTGTGTGTGTGTGTGTGTGTGTGTGTGTGTGTGTGTGTGTGTGTGTGTGTGTGTGTGTGTGTGTGTGTGTGTGTGTGTGTGTGTGTGTGTGTGTGTGTGTGTGTGTGTGTGTGTGTGTGTGTGTGTGTGTGTGTGTGTGTGTGTGTGTGTGTGTGTGTGTGTGTGTGTGTGTGTGTGTGTGTGTGTGTGTGTGTGTGTGTGTGTGTGTGTGTGTGTGTGTGTGTGTGTGTGTGTGTGTGTGTGTAGTGTGGATGCATGTGTGTATAGTGTGGATTCATGATTGTGTAATTTGGATGCATGAGTATTTAGTGTGGGTGCATGAGTGCGTCGTGTGAATCCACGAGTGTGTTGTCTGGATGCATGCGGATGTAGTGTGGATGCATGCGGGTGTAGTGTGGATGCATGCGGGTGTAGTGTGGATGCATGTGGGTGCAGAGTGGATGAATGTGCGTGTAGTGTGGATGCATGCGTGCTTAGTGTGGATGCATGCGTGTTTAGTACGGACGCAAGACAGTGTATTGTGGATGCATGTGGATGTAGTGTGGATGCATGAGTGTTTAGTGTGGATGCATGAGTGTTTAGTGTGGATGCATGCGGGTGTAGTGTAGATGCATGGGTGTTTAGTGTGGATGTATGCGGGTGTAGTGTGGATGCATGAGGATGTAGTGTGGATGCATGCGGGTGTAGTGTGGATGCATGCGGGTGTAGTGTGGATGCATGCGTGTTTAGTGTGGATGCATCAGTGTTTATGGTGGATGCATGCGGGTGTAGTGTGGATGCATGATTGTTTAGTGTGGATGCATGCGGATGTATTGTGGATGCATGCGGGTGTAGTTTGGATGCATGAGTGGTTAGTATGGATGCATGAGTGTTTAGTGTGGATGCATGCGGGTGTAGTGTGGATGCATGCTGGTGTAGTGTGGATGCATGAGTGTTTAGTATGGATGCATGAGTGTTTAGTGCGGATGCATGCGGGTGTAGTGTGGATGCATGCGGGTGTAGTGTGGATGCATGAGTGTTTAGTATGGATGCGTGAGTGTTTAGTATGGATGCATGAATGTTTAGTGTGGATGCATGAGTGTTTAGTATGGATGCATGAGTGTATAGTTTGTATGCATGCGGGTGTAGCTTGTATGCATGCGGCTGTAGTTTGGATGCATGCGGGTGTAGTTTTGATGCATGCGTGTGTAATTTGGATGCATGAGGGTGTAGTTTGGATGCATGAGGGTGTAGTGTGGATGCATGAGTGTTTAGTGTGGATGCATGAGGGTGTAGTGTGGATGCATGGGGGTCTAGTGCTAGGCCTGCTGTTATACAGCAATAATCATTTACATAGCTTATTAGTCCCGAGGATTCACTCATTCTACTTAGTGAAACTCTATAAACTTTAACAAGAAATAACACTGACTTATAACGATAGTCCCGCCAGGTTTTCTCTCGCCCATACTGTATCCAAATAGTGACCCCTAGGTTTTGTCCCCACCCATACTTGAGCCTCCCGCCTACCCCACCTCACCCCTTACCCATCCAAGTACGTTCCTACACCCATGTTGTTTACATTGTTTCGTGGGGTGGTAGTTTTCAACTTGGTCAAAGTGTTATAGATAGTAGTTGAAGTACCATCTAAAATAATGTATTCATTGTAAAACATTTCACAGCCTATCTGTATGGCTGGTTAGTGGATTTTTAGGAATATGATAAGTTCCCATATAAAATGGGTGGGTGTCTATGGCAGGTTTCCATCGTCCATCGGAGTAATGTGTGAGCCGGTGCTGTCAGCCCTTTAGAGTATAGCATACATATAAATATCTTGAAATTGCTTACATATAGGCATCTTCAAATTGAGACACTGGAATTTCAAGGGTTAAATGTTTAAGATTGGTGATCTTATTATTATCTATAAAGACCTGCTAGCATTTGAGCCCACAATTAGGCCCCTATATATCGATTCTCTCTGTATATTATACGTCAATAATTTTATAAAACTGTTCGGTTTCCGTTATTCTGCTCGTGTCTCTTCTGTTTCTCGACTTACACTTCTCTGGAACGTAGAGAATATGATTATATGGACAGCCACTGATAGACAAGGATATTTACAACAGCGTGATAACCAGTACTGCATATTGGTCAATCCATTTCTCCGCCGAAGCAAACGTAATTTCCATCATTTACGGAATCATAGAGATAAACTGCCGTAGAATGAATATGTGCAGACAACAGTTGACGCGAGTTCGGTAGAATATAACTTCGCGTGTTAAGGTATCACTGACTGGCTTGACGTAGCTGATTAGCTACACATAAACCTTCTAAAATAGACTAAATTTTCTTTCTTTTGTAATAGGAAAAGAATTTGAACAGAAGCGAATTTATATAGTTTTATCAGAAATAAAATTGTAATGGCTATTCTATTCTAACACATTATTTGACTACATAATAGAATTAGTAACAAAACATACTATTTTTGGAAAACACTAATCTCTCTCAAATTCTGCATTTGAGAGGGGAATAGCCACTATATAGTCCGGGAGCCAATTTTCAAAAGGGGTCTAGAAGAATGGTTTCGTAGCACACCCAGTATTCAGAAGGTTTGTCTCTATATTATGCTAGACCGATGTCTTGGGTATATTCTGAGCCGCGTTGTACAAGAAAATTGTGGTATCACTAACCCGTGAGAAGCCCATTTACAATAGGTGTTGAATGTAGTTTTCAGACAATTTTCACAATGGTAAATTTTTCACAAACCTAAGCGCATGTTATATCAATACAATCTTAACCAAAATGGAAAGGAGTGATCGTATATCGCAGATTTATACATAATCAACCTCGTTTAAGACACCCGTATGTTGCTTTGTACATATTGGGGCACTTAGGTCTTCTTGTGACTATCAATACCTTAGCTACAACAATGCCCATGTTTTCTACATTTTTCATAATTAAACTTTTAACTGACATGCAGTGCATGTCTACACAAGCTGGCAGGACATATTTATCACGTGAGCAAATGAGAGAATGTTACTCATCCGTGTCAGAGTCATCTTCGACAATTGTATGCTGAACATTGTCACACATTTCACCTCCCATACAAAGGCATGCTTCAGTGCAGAGTAGATTGTTAGCCTTGCATTGACAGAGATCTGTTCTTTTGCAGGCAGACTTTTGACATCTACATGATGTGAGTTCAATTAATCCAAATGGAGCAGGATCCTTTGACATTAGAACAGGCTTGAGTAGACCATCTACTATACTCCAGCCATGTCCATTTGGAGATGGAAGATTCTGAACAGCTTGCAATGAACGTCTCCAAACAAGAGCTTGAAAAGTGGCCCTTTCGGTGTGATGCTTTAGACTATTCGATGTAGGTGGAAGATTTTCATTTCCTTGTCTCTTTTGACAAAAGAGCCAATAACGGGTTTCATCAGCTGTCTTTCCCACATCCCTGGTGGTATACAACTCACAGACAAATTTCTCACATAGAATTGCAGTATTCGGTGATAAGTCAACATGTTCGCAGAGTTAGGCTAAGCTAAGCTGATGACATTCAGATGACTTTAAGAGATTGAATGATTTTCTCTTAGCGACTCCAAATAATGCACTAGTGCTATCACAACCTGTAAGAGAATGCAACCCAGGCAAAGACAGACAGATAGCTGGGCCCAGTACTTGAGCAACTGTATGTATTGGTATGCATCGCAATTTGTCCTTTGTGCCCGTACGGAACCATAGTTCAGAACAGTGAAGCGAACGATACGTATATATACTAAGTACTGCCACGTCTGTATCAGGAGGCTGTATAACAACACGCATGTGGTCTTTTGAAGCGTGTAGCGCGTGCAACATCATACGCGTATCTGCTTCCTCGTGATCTGATCGAAGTTCTTCCAAATACGACGAATTGTTCGCTGAAATGACAACAACATCCATTCCATCGTTAAAGCCACCAGCAAGAATGACGCAATTGTCGGCAGATAGCATATTTGGACCAGTATCACGCCACCGCTTGCTGAGAAATGCAACCAGGTTACTTTTGTTGCTTGGATTGCTGATGTACTTGGCCCATTGCTTTGGAACGGGAGTATTTTCTCCAGCAATATTTACTTCCAATGCTGTTGATGACCCACGTTTTAGCCGCTCTTCCGCTTTGAGAGATTCCAGTCTATCATATCTGTCAAAAACTATATCGACTCTGTTGCAGTCTTCTTGATTCAGTGGAACTGTAAAGATGTGCCAGTATTTATCAGCCAATTCTCCAAATGTAGACGTACCTCCAGTTTTAACCATTTGCACAATTGCCATGCCATCTACTACATAAGCTGTTGCGCCTGTCTTGTCAACAGGTGGAAGCCGTCCATCAACATTTACTTCCTTTTCTAGTTCACTTAACAAAACACTTTTCACATTCTTTCTTAGAGTCCCATCCGTATGTGACAATGATAGTGGAACAGCAGACAGTTCATACGTCATCACTAGTTTTAAATCAACATCTCTGGACCTTGCGGCAATAATTAGTCGACCAAATAGTTCGCGGTCAGATGTCACATTGTGAATTTTTTCATCATTTGTTTTGAGTTTTTTCTTCTGTGCTAGGCTGGCAAATGTTTTAAGTTTTAAGTGTGGCAACGTGTCCCAAAAGCTTCTCGTGTTAGTGTCCAGCCGCTCCTGAACAAAATTGTCCATAATCTCCTTACCAATGTCACAGGCGGAAACAAGTCTCTTGGCGATTTCACTAGGCAATACCACGCCAGTTGCAATGTTTACAAGCGGAAGACACTCGCTGTCGTCGTTTTCCGCAATATTAAAGGGATTGGTCATTACATCTGATGAGAACATCGAAAGTATCTTCTGCACATCGGTTTCATCCCTGTTCATTCGATTAGTCCCCATTTCCTTATGTACTCCAAACATGTGACTATCTTGTAACCCACACATTTGCTTTGTGACCGTTGTTATGGCTGCCCTCTCGTGGCTAGTTAAAAACCACCTCTCCAGAGCTCCTGGCTTTTGTGTTATTCCAATAATACCACCTCGCTTTTTGGAATCCAAATTAATCGATTGCTCTAAGGCCATATCTGTCCACACTTGATTGAATGGATGGTGTGAGCGACTTACGGAATGATTTCCATTCAAGAATTGTTCATGTACATGGGGATGTGTACTTGGAAGCATCTTCATGTCCGCAAGATATATTGGCAGCCATCTTGCATAATTTGTTCTGTCCATGCTGTAGAAATATGGCGCCATAGCAGCAGTAGCAGATAGGTGTGCCTGCCAATCTCCAGTTCTCTCAGCTCTTATGAATCCAAGCAGCAGCTCTACCATATGAATATATGAGTTCCAAAATGCGAACAGGTGTGATTTCTAGCTTGACTCAACTTTAAAGGATTTGAACAGCTGTTGCAATTTATTCACGTACATACACACCTCTTTGAAATTTTCTTGCAGTGCGTCTAAGTCGTCAATGCTGCTTCGGCACATCTTAATTTTCTCATCCAGACTCTCCAAATCTGTCTCATTCCAACCACCATTACCTGGGTGCTTTATCAACATTGGTACAGCTGGATATACAGATTCTATGATGGAGTTAGTATACATACATAAAATATAACCTTCACATTTCACCCTCGCCTTTGGTATATGCATGCAAAATGTATGTTGGATATATGTTAGGTCGATATCCGTCTGAATATCATATATGGTGAATCTAATACGATACTACTTTGAGTTATGACACGATCATGCTTATATCGTTGTGCACTGTGGATACAGCCAAAGCCTAGACCCCCTATGCAAAGAAATCAGGATAACTAATTAGTGCTACCACAATTTGTTTGTACAACAGGGCTTAAAATGTGTGGGACATGTCCCCCAAGCCACAGCAAGTGTCAGACCTTCCGAATACTGGGTGTGCTACGTCACGATTCTGACCTAGCTTTAGCTCCTGGACTAATACGCAATATATCTCTATAGTCATATTCGTATTGTGTGGTAAAATGGGAAGTAAATCTTCACAGTTTAGCGGAATTACACCAAGATTTTTCTCCCTTGTCGAAAAAATACTTTTTTATATATATATATATCATAATGCTCCGAGTAGGCCTACATTTATTTCAATAAATTACGAATGCGATATTATTTTGCAATCTATCAGTCGCATCACTTAAATAACACACGCTGCTACGACAGCATTTACTTCTTCAGAAGATAAGATATTAACAGAGCTTCAGTCTTAACGAATATTACAGGAGACGCACATTGACGGAGATCAACACTGCAGTTTTTCAGAGATTTGAACGTATTCACAATACATGCATTTATCCAGGGGATCATGGGGATGTTGGGGATGTTGGGGTGAGAGAGCAAATAGATTTACACCCTACCACTCACTCCGCCCCCACATGCCCCAAATTCTGATATTATTAATTACAACGCATACCCATCCATCCATCCATCAATCCATCCATCCATCTATCCGAAGCGACAAAACATTGGAAATTTCTGGCTAGGTTGCGGACCTGATTTGTAATCTTGGAATAATTCGTGTAGCTCTGAGTGTCTCTAATATAGCGTTTCCACAGTTTGTGCTTGGCTTTAATGTTATCTCTAATCTTGTCATTCAGAGGATGTCGCTGTTTCTGCGAAACTCAGTGTTTGATGCTTTATTGGAACACTGGAGACAGTCCATTGATCTGTAGCGCCATTTGTTGGCACGAGGTCTGCCCGTTATTCGTCTCATCTTGTAGTCACTTGCCCGTTATTCGGCTCATCTTGTAGTCACCTGCCCGTTATTCGTCTCATCTTGTAGTCACCTGCCCGTTATTCGTCTCATCTTGTAGTCACCTGCCCGTCATTCGTCTCATCTTGTAGTCACCTGCCCGTTATTCGTCTCATCTTTTATTCACCTGTCCGTTATTTGTCTCATCTTGTAGTCACCTGCCCGTTATTCGTCTCCTCTTGTAGTCACCTGTCCGTTATTTGTCTCACCTTGTAGTCACCTGCCCGTTATTCGTCTCATCTTGTAGTCACCTGCCCGTTATTCGTCTCATCTTGTAGTCACCAGCCCGTCATTCGTCTCATCTTGTAGTCACCTGCCTGGTATTCGCCTCATCTTTTATTCACCTGTCCGTTATTGGTCTCATCTTTTATTCACCTGTCCGTTATTCGTCTCATCTTCTATTCACCTGCCCGTTATTTGTCTCATCTTGTAGTCACCCGCCCGTTATTCGTCTCCTCTTGTAGTCACCTGTCCATTATTTGTCTCATCTTGTAGTCACCTGCCCGTTATTTGTCTTATCTTGTATTTACCTGCCCGTTATTTGTCTCTTCTTGTAGTCACCTGCCCGTTATTTGGCTCATCTTGTAGTCACCTGCCCGTTATTTGTCTCATCTTGTAGTCACCTGCCCGTTATTTGTCTCAACTTGTAGTCACCTGCCCATTATTCCTCTCATCTTGTTGTCACCTGCTCGTTATCCGTCTCATCATTTAGTCACCTGTCCGTTATTTGTCTCATCTTGTAGTCACCTGCCCGTTATTCGTCTCCTCTTGTAGTCACCTGTCCGTTATTTGTCTCATCTTGTAGTCACATGTCCGTTATTCGTCTCATCTTTTATTCACCTCTCCGTTATTTGTCTCATCTTGTAGTCACCTGCCCGTTGTTCGTCTCCTATTGTAGTCACCTGTCCGTTATTTGTCTCATCTTGTAGTCACCTGCCCGTTATTTGTCTTATCTTGTATTCGCCTGCCCGTTATTTGTCTCATCTTGTAGTCACCTGCCCGTTATTTGTCTCATCTTGTAGTCACCTGCCCGTTATTCGTCTCATATTGTAGTCACTTGCCCGTTATTCGTCTCATCTTGTAGTCACCTGCCCGTTATTCGTCTCCTCTTGTAGTCACCTGTCCGTTATTCGTCTCATCTTGTAGTCACCTGCCCGTTATTCGTCTCATCTTGTAGTCACCTGCCCGTCATTCGTCTCATCTTGTAGTCACCTGCCTGTTATTCGTCTCATCTTTTATTCACCTGTCCGTTATTGGTCTCATCTTTTATTCATCTGTCCGTTATTCGTCTCATCTTCTATTCACCTGTCCGTTATTTGTCTCATCTTGTAGTCACCTGCCCGTTATTCGTCTCCTCTTGTAGTCACCTGTCCATTATTTGTCTCATCTTGTAGTCACCTGCCCGTTATTTGTCTTATCTTGTATTCACCTGCCCGTTATTTGTCTCTTCTTGTAGTCACCTGCCCGTTATTTGTCTCATCTTGTAGTCATATGCCCGTTATTCGTCTCCTCTTGTAGTCACCTGTCCGTTATTCGTCTCATCTTGTAGTCACCTGCCCGTTATTCGTCTCATCTTGTAGTCACCTGCCGTCATTCGTCTCATCTTGTAGTCACCTGCCCGTTATTCGTCTCATCTTTTATTCACCTGTCCGTTATTGGTCTCATCTTTTATTCATCTGTCCGTTATTCGTCTCATCTTCTATTCACCTGTCCGTTATTTGTCTCATCTTGTAGTCACCTGCCCGTTATTCGTCTCCTCTTGTAGTCACCTGTCCATTATTTGTCTCATCTTGTAGTCACCTGCCCGTTATTTGTCTTATCTTGTATTCACCTGCCCGTTATTTGTCTCATCTTGTAGTCACCTGCCCGTTATTTGTCTCATCTTGTAGTCACCTGCCCGTTATTCGTCTCATATTGTAGTCACTTGCCCGTTATTCGTCTCATCTTGTAGTCACCTGCCCGTTATTCGTCTCCTCTTGTAGTCACCTGTCCGTTATTCGTCTCATCTTGTAGTCACCTGCCCGTTATTCGTCTCATCTTGTAGTCACCTGCCCGTCATTCGTCTCATCTTGTAGTCACCTGCCTGTTATTCGTCTCATCTTTTATTCACCTGTCCGTTATTGGTCTCATCTTTTATTCATCTGTCCGTTATTCGTCTCATCTTCTATTCACCTGTCCGTTATTTGTCTCATCTTGTAGTCACCTGCCCGTTATTCGTCTCCTCTTGTAGTCACCTGTCCATTATTTGTCTCATCTTGTAGTCACCTGCCCGTTATTTGTCTTATCTTGTATTCACCTGCCCGTTATTTGTCTCTTCTTGTAGTCACCTGCCCGTTATTTGTCTCATCTTGTAGTCATATGCCCGTTATTCGTCTCCTCTTGTAGTCACCTGTCCGTTATTCGTCTCATCTTGTAGTCACCTGCCCGTTATTCGTCTCATCTTGTAGTCACCTGCCGTCATTCGTCTCATCTTGTAGTCACCTGCCCGTTATTCGTCTCATCTTTTATTCACCTGTCCGTTATTGGTCTCATCTTTTATTCATCTGTCCGTTATTCGTCTCATCTTCTATTCACCTGTCCGTTATTTGTCTCATCTTGTAGTCACCTGCCCGTTATTCGTCTCCTCTTGTAGTCACCTGTCCATTATTTGTCTCATCTTGTAGTCACCTGCCCGTTATTTGTCTTATCTTGTATTCACCTGCCCGTTATTTGTCTCTTCTTGTAGTCACCTGCCCGTTATTTGTCTCATCTTGTAGTCACCTGCCCGTTATTTGTCTCATCTTGTAGTTACCTGCCCGTTATTTGTCTCAACTTGTAGTCACCTGCCCATTATTCCTCTCATCTTGTTGTCACCTGCTCGTTATTCGTCTCATCTTTTAGTCACCTTTCCGTTATTTGTCTCATCTTGTAGTCACCTGCCCGTTATTCGTCTCCTCTTTTAGTCACCTGTCCGTTATTTGTCTCATCTTGTAGTCACCTGTCCGTTATTTGTCTTATCTTGTATTCACCTGCCCGTTATTTGTCTCATCTTGTAGTCACCTGCCCGTTCTTTGTCTCATCTTGTAGTCACCTGTCCGTTATTCGTCTCATCGTTTATTCACCTGTCCGTTATTTGTCTCATCTTGTAGTCACCTGCCCGTTATTCGTCTCCTCTTGTAGTCACCTGTCCGTTATTTGTCTCATCTTGTAGTCACCTGCCCGTTATTTGTCTTATCTTGTATTCACCTGCCCGTTATTTGTCTCTTCTTGTAGTCACCTGCCCGTTATTTGTCTCATCTTGTAGTCACCTGCCCGTTATTTGTCTCATCTTGTAGTTACCTGCCCGTTATTTGTCTCAACTTGTAGTCACCTGCCCATTATTCCTCTCATCTTGTTGTCACCTGCTCGTTATTCGTCTCATCTTTTAGTCACCTTTCCGTTATTTGTCTCATCTTGTAGTCACCTGCCCGTTATTCGTCTCCTCTTTTAGTCACCTGTCCGTTATTTGTCTCATCTTGTAGTCACCTGTCCGTTATTTGTCTTATCTTGTATTCACCTGCCCGTTATTTGTCTCATCTTGTAGTCACCTGCCCGTTCTTTGTCTCATCTTGTAGTCACCTGTCCGTTATTCGTCTCATCGTTTATTCACCTGTCCGTTATTTGTCTCATCTTGTAGTCACCTGCCCGTTATTCGTCTCCTCTTGTAGTCACCTGTCCGTTATTTGTCTCATCTTGTAGTCACCTGCCCGTTATTTGTCTTATCTTGTATTCACCTGCCCGTTATTTTTCTCATCTTGTAGTCACCTGCCCGTTATTTGTCTCATCTTGTAGTCACCCGCCCGTTATTCGTCTCATCTTGTAGTCACTTGCCTGTTATTCGTCTCATCTTGTAGTCACCTGCCCGTTATTCGTCTCATCTTGTAGTCACCTGCCCGTTATTCGTCTCATCCTGTAGTCACCTGCCCGTTATTCGTCTCATTTTGTAGTCACCTGCTCATTATTCATCTCATCTTGTAGTCACCTGCTCGTTATTTGTCTCATCTTGTAGTCAACTGCTCGTTATGTGTCTCATCTTGTAGTCACCTGCTCGTTATTTGTCTCATCTTGTAGTCCCCTGCCCGTTATTCGTCTCATCTTGTAGTCACCTGCTCGTTATTTGTCTCATCTTGTAGTCACCTGCTCGTTATTTGTCTCATCTTGTAGTCACTTGCCCGTTATTCGTCTCATCTTGTTGTCAGTCACCTTTGTCATACACCATCTTCTTTCCTGTGCTAATGCAACTCATAAAGCAAAAAGGCAGGTCTGTATGATCACTTTTCCAAGTGGACTTAAATGTTTCTAACTTATCAATCAATTCATATCCTCCTCGTTGGTAAAAACAATATTGTGCTTTGGGGATGCCATTGTCCATGGCTCTGGTCAAGTCTGTACTATGTCGATACCAGTAATTTCCTTCGATTGTTTCGAAAGTGTAGTATTTTGCGCTTTCTGTGTCATCTCGCTTTGCAGTTTGTGACGCTGGTCTCCAAGGCCCAGTTGTGCTGCAGTTAACCTGAGTAGTAATGTGGGGTTATGTTCGCTATTGTTCTTTTCGTTGGAATGTGGTTTTAACCAATCAAAACGCTCCATTTATATTCGCTATTGTTTGGAGAACAATGGCGAACGTATGCACACGTTTTCTAGATAACAATGGCGCACATCCGCACACGTAATTTCTTATTAGGCGATGTTAGGTAAGAGAGAGGTGGTCTGCTAACGGAGGTCGAAGGAGGAGGGAGGAATGCTATCTCAGCCACCCTCTGCTCGGCATTGTTCTCCGGCATGACCGCACCTTTATTCACCTGGCGGTCCTTTAAGAAAATGCAGGTGGTCGCTCGTAGAGGTGTCGCGAGGGATGATGAGGATGGCTGCCGTATATGCTAGCGTATTCGCCGAGGCAACGTGTTGCGCGATATCTCTGTACGAATATTTTGAAAGTAATTGATTGTAAGCCGCTGGCGGCTTAGTCACCATTAAACTCCTCCTTGGTTTAAGTCATTTAAAAAATGGCAGTCATTTAATTATTAAATTTTCAAAATTGTTATGGAAATGGTCATCGTTGACGATCGATGTTGTATAACATTATATAGATAGTTTTATCCACCATATTTTTGTCATTAAGGCGTCAATCATTTAATTATTAAATATTTTTAAATATGAACAAACTCCCAGTCATTTAATTTTCAAAAAATCAGAGCATTGCGTTAAACGGGTTATAGTGATCTACGTTGTGTGTGTATATATATATATATATATAATTTTATCTCACGTATTTAAGGCGATTCTTTAAAGTGGAAGTCTTTTAATTATTAAAATTTCAAAAATATGAGCAAAATGTGTTCCTCAGTCATTTAATTTTTAAAAATCAGACACGTACACAGTAAGTTTTCCTATGCTATTATATAGATAGTGTTATCTATCGTATTTATGCCTTTAAAATGGCAGTCATTTAATTATAAATTTTTCAAAAATATGAACAAAATGCGTTCCTAGTCAATGGCAATGCATTAATCGTCCACGAACAATAGCGTACGGATGGCCATTTAGAACAGTAGCATCCATCGACCACTTTTGACAGATCAGAATGTGTGCTTGTGTATGCATGTGTGAAGTGGATTGTTGTGTGTGAAAACTTTATTACATTATTTTATTTTTTGAACAGATAAAGAGTTCTCTTTCAAATGATTTGTGGGCCCTGAAAAGGGCCGTGTTTTGAGATAGGTCTCAGTCTTCGCAGATCCGCACAGGCATGGTTGTCAGTTTGGTAACAAACTGTGTCATGTTTGCTTTTTGTATATCAGTCGGAGTATCACCGATTACAGGACACCCATGCGGATACTGTTTGATTGGTAATAGACAATAGCACTCCTTGCAGGTGTACACCATCTCTTTAGGTTCTGTTTTCTTGATCATACGCCTACAGACCCTCACGTGTTTCGACCATCGGCATATGGTGTCGCAGATGTCGATGGAACACCAACAACATCGCACATACCCAGTGTCTGATCCATCAACGTTTGTCTGCTGGCCATTTTAGCCAAATGTACATTAACATTTACATTTATACCACATCGCTCTACTACAAAAAAATATAAGGAATATCACGTGAGATGAAATCTGACTGCCTAAGGCTACCTAACTACTCTGCAGTTACACGTCCAACCACTTTGCGATGTTTAAACTGGAATGAGAAAATGGATTGAATTTGTACCGTTTATAGGAATATATGTACTGCGGCCGCAAATCCGCAAATCCGCAACACGCGGCCCGCATGCGGCCGCACATGTATGCATGCATTTTGGCATGCATGCGTGTTCAGGCATGTGCATATACTTGTTGCCATCCGCAACACGAGCCCGCAAATCCGCAACACGAGGCCGCAAATTCACAACATGCGGACAGCATGCGGCCGCACATGTACGCCTGCATTTTGGCGTGTATGCGTGTTCAGGCATGTGCATATGCTTGTTGCCATCCGCAACAAGTTAACAAGTCAACATCCATAACACGAGCCCGCAAATCCGCAACACGCACCCGCATGCGGCCGCACATGTACGCATGCATTTTGGCGTGTATGCATGTTCAGGCATGTGCATATAGTTGTTGCCATCCACAACACACGCCCGCAAATCCGCTACACATTTTAGACGAATGTACATTAACATTTACATTTATACTACATCGCTCTACTACAAAAAATGTAAGGAATATCGTGTGAGATGACTAGCGTCCTATCAAAAACTGTCGCGTACTGGCCTCCATATAATGACACATACATGCAGGTGAAAATCTTGGATATCTTCACTGGCTAGACGCGATGGATCAGATTGTTAAATGGTTTATGCGCATAAAAATCTGTGCACGTTAAAAAAGTATCCAGGGAAATATGTTTCCTCTGACCACCTCGTTATTGTGCACAAAGCATCTATGATTCACTTTTAATCCTTCGATTTGTATGCAAACGGATTAACCTTCATCTAAAACCCTCAAACATGAAACTAAGCGGCTTCCTACCAGTCATTTATTTTTTTTTTAAAGAGAGCAAAGTTCATCTCTATGCGGGTAATATATAGCTAAGCTAAGCGATGTTGTATGCATAATATTATATAGATAATAATAATCATGCATCTCGTATTTAAGGAGTGGTCTTTAAAGCGTCAGTAATTTAATTATTAAATTTTAAAAATTGTTATAAAAATGGTGGGAACAATGTCCACCGTCGTCATCATTGACGAATAATGACGAGCACCCTTGTATCGTTTAATGTATTAGGTGGTCGATGCGGTCCCTCGTGGTTGTAGTAAAAAAGTATTTTGAAACTAAGCGGAATTGTGGCTTACTATGTCAAATTGTCGCATTGAACAGCACTTTTCAAAGAGTTTGTACGCACGAAAGCGCTAGTGCGAATTGTAGCTTCCTATGTCAAATTAGTATCAAAACTATTCGCTTAAACTACCAATGCGCCATGATTTAGGTTTGAAAAAATCAGAAAATAACATCCCTAGAATGAGTGTAGGGGTGGTCGCATAACTGAGGTCGAACGAATGAGGAGGAGGAGGGATGAGGTATGCTAGCACGGTGCTGCCTGGCACGAGGGATGAGGTATACTAGCATACTTGTTTACAAGGCCTGCAATGTGCGTTGTACGAATATTTTGAAAATAATTTGACTGTGGTGTAGCAACAACTTACTATCAAATCATTTCCATGATATTTAGTGAATATTTTGAAAATAATTTGACTGTCTGCATCAACTTTTGCTCAAATCGTTTCCAAAATATTTTGCTAGGAAGTAGATCCCTGGAATGTCTGAAACACCTCGCCAGTCAGCCAGTTAAAGGTAATAAAACTAGGAAAAATCACCATGTCCGGGTACACACAGTATGACTGCATTATGAGTACCTAGTCAATGAGACCCCGACAACAAAAATAATATAGTTGGCTAACCATTGGCTAACCATTGTCTAGACATTGCGGCCGCAACCACCTACTACCAATACCGACCATCATCACCATCACCACCACCACCACCATCACCATCACCATTCCTCTATCACCACCAGCACCACTACCTACTAAGCACCAACACCCACCACCAAGCATTAACCCCACCACCATCATCCACCACAACACCTATTTCCACCAACAGCCAACCCCACCGCCACCACCACTAAGTACAACAGCACTCCAATTTGTATATCGAGGGATGTGGGGGACCTGACTGGGCAGCTACAATCATCAAATCAACACGCGCATAAAGAACCAATGTTTTATTTGTATCCATACTTTTACATTGAAGTAAATATTACATATGATAAAACATATAGTTGCTGTAGCATAAACAAATAGTCAATGTTCTGGAGATCCATTTTATCGATGACTGATTCCTTATGGATCAGATCCATCACCGTCAGAATCATCATCATTATCCTCAGCATCTAGATGGTTCCTTATGTACTTCTTGATCAGAAACTCTCTTTTTCGAAAAGCTGAGAAGACTGCTTCATCGTATGTGTACCCCTCGTCGATAAAATCTTTAATTTCCTGACGAATTATTTTAATGAGCGTAGAGTTCTGTAATCTTCTCGACTGGAGCATTATGTCTATACATTTTGTAACTAAAGCATCAGCATATACGGAAATAGGCACATTGCCTACACCATTTGGGTCTGTGTCCACTTCACCATCCTCATCTTCTAAACCTGATTGATCATCGTCTAAGACCTGCTTAATATTTTGGAATATGGTAAATAGTTCCACATTGCCTATGGCATCTTTTTCATCTTCACCTTCATCTTCACTCTCAGTCTCCGCTGAGTCATTACTGGCTTCACTCTCCAACTCCACTGGCTCATCATCGTCACTATTCATCTCTGTCATTTCTTCATCTTCACTGTCTAGATTTTTGCTATCTTCATTGTTATGGAATCGGATCTTATGCCGCTTCAGGTCATTTGACCTATTAAAAGTTGAAGCACATTCAAAACATTTTATGTCTCGGCATATTGATTATAGGATAAATCTAGCAAGTATTCAAGTTACAAGGTGCTTCAAAGAAATCTGACTGCCTAACTACTCTGCAGTTACACGTCCAACCACTTTGCGATGTTTAAACTGGAATGAGAAAAGGGATTGAATTTGTACCATTTATAGGATTATATGTACTGCGGCTGCAAATCCGCAATATGCGCCTGCAAATCCACAACATGCGACCCCAATCTGCATCATGCACCCGCAATCTGCAACATACGCCCGCAAATCCGCAACATGCGCCCGCAATCCGCATCATGCACCCGCAATCCGCAACATATGCCTGCAAATCCGCAAATGCGGACCGCATGTGGCCCCACATGTATGTATGCATTTTGGCGTGTATGTGTGTTCAGGCATGTACATACACTTGGTGCCATCCGCAACACACACCCACAACTCCGCATGATGTGCCCGCAAATCCGCAACATACGCCCGCAAATCCGCATCATGCGCCCGCAATCTGCAACATACGCCCACAATCCGCATCCTGCACCCGCAATCTGCAACATACGCCCGCAAATCCGCAAATGTGGCACGCATGCGGCCACACATGTATGCATGCATTTTGGCGTGTATGCGTGTTCAGGAATGTACATACACTTGGTGCCATCCGCAACACACACACGCAAATCTGCATCCTGCGCCCACAAATCCGCAACATACACCCGCAAATCCGCATCATGCGCCCGCAATCTGCAACACATGCCCGCAAATCCGTATCATGCGCCGGCAATCCGCAACATATGCCCGCAAATTCACAACATGCAGACCACATGCGTTCGCACATGTACGTATACATTTTAGCCAGCAGAGCCAGTCATTCCGATGAAAAAAATTTTTTTAAGTCTTCTGGCGCATGCATGCGCACACCGTGGCACGCACGCACCTACGCACAGGTGCACAATGTATAACTAGCAGTATCACGTATTAGCACATGTGCATATGAGCGAGACCTTTATTAAATCCTCATTGACATACCCTCTCCAACCTATATGCCATTTTTTCAAACACAGGGCTCTCACACATTGCGACCACAATGTCTAGACAAATGGATAGCTGTCAGAGTCAGTCATTCTGGTGATAAATTTTCAAAAATAGCCTTCTCTAAAGATGCAAGTATGAATATGAAGAAATTCGCTATGGGTGTGCGGGTGCGTGGGTGGTGGGGTTAATTCATGGTGTTGGGTGTAGGTCGTAGTGGTGGTGGTAGTGTTGTTGGTGGTGGGTGTTGGTGATGATGATGGTGGTTGGTGGGGTGTTTACTGGCGCAATGGCTAGACAAATGGATAGCCTAGAGTGCCAGTCATTCCGATGATTAATTTTCAAAAATAGCCATCTCTAAGGATACAAGTATGAATATGAAGAAAATAGAAATTTGCTACGGGTTGGTGGGTGCGTGGGTGGTGGTGGTGGGGTTAATGCATGGTGTTGGGTGTAGGTCGTAGTGGTGGTGGTGGTGGTGGTGGTGGTGGTGGTGGGTGTTGGCGATGATGATGGTGGTTGGTGGGGTGTTTACTGGCGCAATGACTAGACAAATTGATAGCCTACAGTGCCAGTCATTCCGATGATAAATTTTCAAAAATAGCCTTCTCTAAGGATGCAAGTATGAATATGAAGAAATTCGCCATTTGTTGGCGGGTGCATGGGTGGTGGTGGTGGGGTTAATGCATGGTGTTGGGTGTAGGTCGTAGTGGTGGTGGAGATGATGGGTGTTGGCGATGATAATGGTGGTTGGTGGGGGTGTTTGCCGGCGCAATGACTAGACAAATGATAGCCTGCAGTGCCAGTCCTTCCGATGATAAATTTTCAAAAATAGTCTTCTCTTGTACCACAAATATGAATATGAAGAAATTCGAGGGTTAAAAGGGTTAATAGAGTCCATGTAATGACGTAGTACGAGGTGGATGCTTAGGGCAGGACTGAATTATATAGTAAAAAACATGGTTATAAAGTATCACTGCTCTGTAGCCAAAAGGATATATTTATATTTGTAGTAAACGGTCATCTATGATTATGCTACTATGCTCAAAATGTTGCTCTTAATTGTCGTATCTTTAAGCGTCGGTAAACAGCAATAGCCGGTGAGCGGGTGCAGGCATTACTATCAATTTTTTACAAACTCATGGCGAGGACATTGTAATATCCCGTGCTTAGAACTAGATGGGTTGTACAATCTTATAGTATTCCTTAACACGTGACATGTGTGTATCTCGATTAAAGATTGATCTTGGTGCTTTAACATTCTTTCATTATTAACACATGGTATGTTTGTATCTCGATTAAGGACCGATCTCACGGCTAATGTGTCAGTAATGGTTAAATCATACGCAACAAATAATCTTTTTAGCATAAGTACGCTCGACATACAATTCTATAAATGCAGGAACCCTCAGAGATATAATGACCACATTTTAACCATCGTATCTAAAACGACTGACGTTATTGCAAAGTATTTTAAAAACAATTTGTGCGTAATGACGGTTAAAAGTCAATCAAAATAGTTTTTCTAATAACGTTAGCAGCGTCAAATTAATTTCAAAATATTCAACAATTTTCCTGTATGGTATCGATGAAAATGAGCTATGGGGAATTCATCGGTGAAAGGGTTAACTTCTTTTTAACACATGATAGAATCCAATCCACGGTGATATGTCATTAGCAGTAGGCTCAAAACATACAGGAACTGGCGCGTTATCAAATAAATTTAGGTCGTAATCATTAGGAAGGCATACTAAATCCAGTGATATGCCATTAGCAGTAGGCTCAATACAGACAGGAACTGGCGCGTTATCAAATAAATTTCGGTCAGAAACATAAGGAAGGCATGCTAAATCCTGAGATAGGTCATTAGATGAAGGCACAAGAAAGTCAAGAAGGGATGCATCGTAGAATAAATTTACATCGTAATCATTAAGAAGGCATACTAAATCCTGAGATAGGTCATTAGCGAAAGGCACAACGTCAATTAAATTTAGATCGTGTCCATCACGTACATCGGTCGAATAATTAGAATCAATTACGTCACATACATTATGAGGATAATTAACAAATGATGATGGTACGGTACTCAGATCAGGAATAGATTGTTCAGTTATAGTATATATGGTTTGATCATCGATAGAAGCAGATTGCGTAGGTATGATTACGTCATAATCGTATAAATCGTCCAAATGATTGAAAAAATCAGCATCAGTATCAGACAGTTCAGGAATGACTTCGCGTAATGCAACGTCGTTATGTTCATCAGATACGTGCAGAATTGAAAAGTTGGGATCATACAACATAGAACCCAGATTTAAAAGGTGATCCACATCTTCATCAGGCGAATTGGATAGATCCACGTTTAATCTTGCTGCATCGGCATCACGCATCTGCTGCAAAATCACATTAACAGCATCTTCACATTCTTTAATATCGTCGCTTAAATTATCTGCCATTTTGTTACGTCTTTAACGCAATTTACTCCTCGTTAATATAAAATGTTTTTAAAAATTATTCTCTTAAAATCTCTATATGTTTCTTTAGAAAAGCACAAATAGCGACAGCGAACTAGACAGGCGCGCTTAAATACGCGCAGAGAACAGCGCCGGGCAGAGACCGGCCGGCATTGCATTCATCCTCAAACTCCTCCTCCTCCTCATCCTCCTACGACCTCCATTATCAGAACACCTCTTAAACTCTATTTTACATTACTCTCTACTATTATCACTCATCAAACTCTATTATTTTTACGTTATCTACCACGGTAGATAACCACGGAGGGGGGAGCGCCGCCACCACGTTAAAACATAAAATACACTACTTTTAAACTTTTAAGGGTTAACTAATTCAAAATAATAGAACATTCCACAGTGTTGCAGATTCTCAAATACGTGTGCGGATGTGCGCCATTGTTATCTAGAAAACGTGTGCATACGTTCGCCATTGTTCTCCAAACAATAGCGAATATAAATGGAGCGTTTTGATTGGTTAAAAACACATTCCAACGAAAAGAACAATAGTGAACATAACCCCCCATTACTACTAACCTGTTGTAAATGTAGGTGAGAATACCATGTCCTTTTTTACATTATGGCCTCATATCCGCCCAGCTTCAATTTCAAATGTATATCTGTAATATGTTGACCTAGCTTCCATGAATGCTGTATGGCTGCATTAAATCAGTTAGGTTGGATCCGTGGTAGCTATTAGCGATTTCAATTATGTTATCGTGTTGTTAATATATCTGCATTGGTATATAAAACAGCAATCCTATCTTCAGTATTATCTACACATTTGTTGCACATTTTCTCATTCTCTTTCATATCCCACTGCATGACCGCCGCCCCGCCCCCCCCCCTCCCGCCCCGACCACCCCCTTGCTTGATATAATTGCGGAATCTGACATAGGTGTGAAAATTGGGTACTTAGACCTTCCAGCAGTGGGGGCTTGCCGACGATGTAGCCAACCTAACCCTGTCACCTAGCCTTGATGATAACATACTGCTAAACCGTATAGACGATGACAGCATGATGAGCAAAACTACATATAGTACTAGTAAAACATGTGCTATTAAAAGGAGGATATCTGGCAGTAACTCTGAATTGGTTTTTTCAAGGTACGAAACTACTGACATTAGATGAGGCTACCCACCTTGGTATTCTCAACAAATCCAAGGAAAACGAGCTGCTAGAGGATAGAATGCAGCGGAATATTGTAATAAAATTTGGAGTCGGTTGGTCCTCCCCAGACTGTTCCGTGGACAGGACTCGGAACCATACCACCGCGGTATACATTCCTGTGTACTTTCTCCAGGTCCGGTGCATGGGGAGAATGTTACCACGAATATAGTACTCTTTCTGCACTAAACAATGCGTGCATCTGTATCAGGGTTGGGGTCAATTCCGATTCAATTCCGGAATTGGAATTGAAATTGATAAATCTGAGGACTCGGGAACTGGAATTGGAGTGGATATATTTTAAGACCGCGGAATTGGAATTGGATTTGAAATTGGTAATTTGAATTGACCGGAATTGATAAATTCTGATCAATTCCAGTCATATTTGTCATAGATTTCCTTAACATTGTTGGCTATAAAACACCTAAGCTGACAAAAACACATTCGGCAATGAGTTTGAGAAGTCAGTCAAAGCCACTGATCTTGAACTTACTTCATGCTGCATTCTCTGGAAACAGGTTTTCATCTCTATGAAATCATGCCATCTTTAAAATCATACAAATTAGTTTAAATATTTCAAATATATAAGCTAGTACCAAGATAAACCAAATTGTGTTAAAATTATTCATCAAGATTTTAGCAATATTATTCAGTAAAGTAATAACTAACATCTGTATGGAATGAAATGGGAGAAGAAAGCAGTACATTACAAGATAAGTGCACTGTAATTATACCATCCTACATAACAAAGGAATCATTGAACAACCACCTCTGTGAAATGGCCCAGCTTTTAAAACACAGACACCTGGACTAGCGGTATTATTCAACCTCTACATACATGTGCTTAGTACTCTTACTTAGCACTGTACTATATACATTAATTGTTTGCTAATGCTTTTTAATGCAAACATTTATATAGCAAGGTTTACATGTATCTACAATAATTGGACATGGCATAAACCTTTAGTCATATTCATCAGAAAAAACTTGCTTAAGTCAAATGGATTAAAAATAAGATCTGCTGAATGTTGACTTTTTGGACTGAAAGATATAACTACCTATTGGCAACAAATCTTTTTATTCTAATTGTTTTAAATATTAACGGAGAAGCCAGCCAAAAATGCCTTCTGCACTGGTCTTGAGGAAGGATCATATTTATGCTACGAGACTATTTCTGAAAATTTACCAGTGGAATGACTGATTTCATAACTGAGCCACTCATTGCATTGTTAAATTCAAAAGAACAATCTCTTATCCTGCAAATTGGCATTTGCTAATGATAGATCTAGTTTTTCTTGGTCAATCTTGGGCATTAAAGGGTTAAAATATAACAATGTTGATCTCAAGTAAATATTGGTATGGAATTGGAATTGGACTTGGAATTGATCAAATGGAATTGGAATTGGGATTGACCTTGTCTGGGTGGAATTGGAATTGGAATTGATCAAATGAATTGATGTAGAAACAGAATTGGAATTGGAATTGATAAAATGAATTGGAATTGGAATTGATAAAATGGAATTGACCCCCATCCCTGATCTGTATGACCTACATGCCAGCTGCGTTTTGAATAAGATAATTAGGACATATATGATCTAATCCATGTTTCCTCATTAGTGCACCAATTCGGAACGGCTTTACATTTCTCTGGGAATATAATTCAACACAATTTCAGAATCAGCTCAGTATTAGCTGATTTATCTAAGATTGAGGATTCTTCAATCAACATGTGATGGAGTGTCCATTTCCAGTAAACATTCTTACCACATAGACATTAGTCACGTGGTCGACTAACTGTCTAATTCCATGCACGCCGATTGGCTTCACCATCTTCGAATTAGCGACTCTTCGAGATTGGGACGCTTCTATAAAGGGAGATGTTTTGCAGTCTCCTTGTGTGCATTTTATCGATCCTTCAACAGTGAGAAACAGGTGGACCAATTGCAGTTCTCAGTCCGAAGAAATTTTTTAAGTCCTTCCCGTCACAACAATTTTCATCTATGCCTGCCCTCATCCTGGACAATTCTTTTGCCACGAGTTTAGTATAAAGAAAGGAATAACAAGTGTTAATGGCTAAATTCATGGGAACGCATTCTCCCCCCCCCCCCCAGTGGTTATTTAAAGAAGTTTACAAAGGCATCCTCGTCAGGTGGCCAGGTGGCGCCTGTAGAGATTATTAATACAATTCATTGTATCAATTGGTCAACTTGACCAAATAAACGAGCTTTCGAAATGCAAGTAGAGGTTATTAGCCATGTCAGTTCCTCAGCGAATTCATTATCATTTCCTTACATGGATTTATACGTATTGCTGTACCCGAGAAGAAGTGTAGCATTCTGTGATACTTGTGCCACTGATTCAACATCGTCCTATGGCATGGTTTCGCCCTCCCACTATGCTCTTGTATCGAGTCCCGTGCTTGTACGCTTTTGATGTCTGCACTAAGTTCACGAAACTTCATAAATGAGGTCAGTCAACTACCGTTCAATAAAATTACCTGGTTATTATCATCCTACTAATATATACCCAATCACATCGCTTGACATTCGTGTCTCGTAAGCTCTTCATTGATATTGACACGAAGCCGCGCCTTTGTTTTTAGATTGATAGCTGCGGTGTTCCTCAGGGGTCCATTTTGTCCATCTGCTATTCCTGTTGTAAATGAATTACCTATCCATTACTTGCAAACACATGCCACTAATACTATTTGCTGATGGCACCAATGCCTTCTGTTGTGACGAAGACATAATTACATTATATGAAAAGGCGAATAAGGAAATGGAGAAAATTACTAATTGGTTTTCGCTAAATAAGCTATCAGTAAATGTCAATAAAGCCAGCTATATGATATTTTCAAAATCCAGAACTATTAAATAAAGATATCCCAAAAATTTATGTTAGTAGAAAAGAAGTTGAAGAAGCCCCTTTCGCAAAGTTTTTAGGATTATATTTAGATAAACCCCTGACTTGCGGTAAACAAATTGATACAGTAGCTGCAAAAATAGCAAGAGGTATGGGTGTCATCCAAAGACTAAATCCATATATGACACACGACACTGTTAAAACACTGTACAGCACCTTGATCCTTCCACATCTCATGTACTGCCATGCTGTTTGGACTAACACACATAAAATTAAATTATCAAAAATTCAGTCTCCAGAAAAAAAGATTAGACTATTCTCTAATCCAGCAGAGGGTCAAACCATTTTTAAAACTGAAAAACTCTAAGACATTAGAAAATCACAAATACTTGCTATTGTTAAAAACTTTCATCACAATGCCCTACCCAAATCCATCACCCCCCCCCCCCTACTTCACATGCAACATCAGCATTCACCAACATAACACAAGAACAAGACATAATCTATACAAAACACGTGACAAAATTTTAACAGCAAAATCATTCAAGAAAATAATAAAAATTTGCATAATCGACATATACTAGGACCCGCATAAATAGCATTACCAACTATTGGATGAGCTGGTAAGTATAACGCACCCATACCCTGCCCGCCACCCACCCACCCATCCCTCCCCACCCCCTCCCCTCCCCATGTGTATTTTATAATATTATCTACTAAATGCAATGTATATCCTGATATGTAACTGTCTCTATTGTTTGTATCGTTACTGTTCTGTCTATCTAATATTTTAGTATTTATTTATTAGCCTTTTGCCATGTTTGGCTAATCAGTATACATTACAGCTTAATACATACATACAAATATTATGATACATTCCGATACAATAGCATGCACATATGATAAGGGTATCAACATTAGCATAGAAAGGTACAGTGATTGGCGGAGCTGAGGGACGGGTACACCCGACCACACACCAAACACCCAAATCAACTCTCAGACAGACATATCCTGTTTCTGTCTGAAAATTGTGGTGTGGTCTAGTGCATAGAGTCTATGTGCCAACCAAGGAAAAACCCGCTCCACCAGGACTATCAGCCCATAAATCACGCAGAAGGGGTTGAATCTAAACTTGACCATTAGTGCCATGGAGTTTTGTTCTACCTCTGTGCTGTTACTAAGCAAGATTTTCAAAGAACTTTCATGCCCAGGTGTGCATCTGGAAGAGAGGGCTACCATTCCAGTAGATTAAAAACAGTCTATGTACATATTTACAAGGAATATTTTACAGCTTACATGGCCGCCTCCCAGATGTAGTTCTTAAATGTGAACTCCGCTGCCGAGATGGTTGAATCGGCGAGGCTGTTCCATATTGGTACTGCTCTAGGCAAGAATAAATACTGGTGTTGGCTAGTTGATGTTTGAAATGTCTGTAGTTTCTGTGAATGGCTGCGTCTGATGGTGGTGACGTGTGCTCTTATTGGGTTGTATTCAGCTGGTATCTCTACATGACCATTTAATAGTTTATACATGAGTATCACGCTGGCTTTCTTTCTTCTCTGCTCCAGGATTCCCAGCCTAGTTCTGATATGCTGCAGAGACTGTGACATGGCTAAAGGTACACTGGACAGGTAGGACAAACTGTACTGCCTTTCTGTGTACAGCTTCCACTTGGTTTTGTTGTTCATTTGCTGGTGGGTCTCAGGTTGTCGAACTGTACTCAAGCTTAGGTGGGACGAGGATTTCATAAGCTCATTCCTTGATGATCTGTGGGCACCCGCAGAGATTTTTGCAGAGGAAGCTGAGTGTACGATTGGCCTTACTGTGATGTTTACATGGTGTAGATTGTGCTCATTCTAGATTTTCGCTGAGTTAATTTCAGGATGTTACACTTTGAGATGTTAAATTCCATTTGCCAGGTATCGGTCCGTGATATGAGAGTGCCGAGATCATTCTGGTATGTCTTCTTTATGTGGAAGAGAAGACATTCGTTGGCAAAGAGTCGGATGGTTGATTGGATATTGTTTGCGATGTCATTGGTGTACACTAGGAACACGAATTGTCCTCGTACAGATCCTTGAGGAACGCCTGCCAAGACATGTGTTGGATTTGAGAACTCTTCATCTAATACAACTCTTTGCTGTCTGTTGGTCAGAAATGGCTCGATATAGTTCAATATGTCTCCCTGGATTCGATAGTGGTGTAGCTTCAGGAGACCTTTATGAGGAACCTTAGCAAATGCTTTTGCGAAATCGAGGACTGCTAAATCTGTCTGTTTGCATTAATGCATAAATTTGGCGAGGTCGTGTCCGGTTAGAATGAGCTGGGGTTCATCTTCTGGAACGGAAACCATGCTGGTTTGGATAAAAAATTGTCCAGGTGCTGCATCATTTGGCTCGCTATAATGTGCTCAAGTAGTTTAAATGTTAAAGATGCCTAAAGATTTGCTGCAATTATTCTGTCACCCGTTTTGAAAATTGGTGTTATATTTACCTGTTTCCAGTATGATGGTATGACAGATTATTTTAGAGTCTGTTGAAATAATGATGCAAGAACTGGTGCAATTTTGGTTGATGTTGCTTTCAATATTCTTGTGGGTATCTCGTCGGGACCTGCTGCTGTTGAGGAGTTTAGTCGCTGTAGAGCTTTTTCCACCCCATTTGCTGTTATCTGTATGTTGTTGATGGTATTAGATGGCAATGGTGTTTTGGATGGTATGTTGTTGAAGCTTTCTGTGGTGAAGACTGGTGTAAATTGATGGTTCAAAGCCTCTGACTTTTCTTTTAAATCGGTGAGTATTTATCCCTCCTGCCTGATGGTGCTTATACCTATGATATCCCGATGTCGAGAGTTTATATATCCCCAGAACCTTTTACTGCTTTTATCGCAACCTGGATTTAGCATGTTGTTGATGTAGCTCTGTATGATTTTTGCGGGTATTGGTATACCATTCGTCGTATGTGTTGAAATTTATTCTTGTCATCTTTGATGCTATCACTCTTTTTGGCTGTATTAAATGCTCGGCGCTTCCGCCGTATTAGTCTTTTGATGTTGTGTGTCATCCAAGGTATGTCACGGTGTGATCCTACACTTTTTGTGGAATACTTTTGGTCATTGTCTGGAAATCTGGCTCTTTGAAGGAGCACCAGTTGTCCTCTACTGTGTGTGTGTTAAAGGGACACGGTTGAAGTGCTTTCTCGTGTGCTTCCTCAAGGTCTTCGTTGATCTTATTCCAGTTGGCTTTATGGTATTGGAAGATTTTCCTTGGTGGCTGTTTTACTATGTTTGGTCGAACCGTCACATCTACGATGAAATTGTCATGATCTAGCCATTGGTGATGCTGTTTGTGTTTTTGTTAACCAGCCTTAGGAGTGATGTTAGTAGGAGGTCTACGGTATTCCATATTCACACCTCGTGTGGAAAGCCTGTTCACCAGTTCATGTCATGTATTTTTAGAGGGTTAAGGAATAGCTGAGAATGTTGCTGTTCTGGGTCACCTGGTATGGTGGAGTAGTTCTCCCAGTTAATGAAGCCTATAGGTTAGCCTATTTCTGATTGTGGATTACAAAGCCATTTGGTGTCTATACGTTGTGCCTTCGCCGGGCAACCTGGAGTCAATTATGTAAAAACATGTTACTGTCAAATAAATAATCTTTGACAACTTAAATGTTCTAATTATTTAGTTGTTTATCGAATACTTTTGGTCATTAGTGAGTTGGATATATTGTGCATGTAATCTAGCATTTGTGTTTATCTAGTCCTCTTCTATTGTGACAATTGCTGGTCCATCACTTCATATTATTGGCCTGTATAGTCATAAAGTGCTTCTTGGTTTTGCCATATGTTATCAAGCCATTTCTCAAATGTCTTAACTGTAGGTGCTGAAATCATGTAGTGTGGTAAACTGTTCCATAGCATGCATACTCTCAATGAGAAGAAATTCTTCCTGACGTGGGTCCTTCCTTTCTTCTGATACACATTAAGGTGGTTACTAAGTCCTGCTGCATGTGAAACAGGAAGGGAATCTCAGGGTCATAGAGACCTGTTAGTATCTTAAATGTCTCGATCATGCCCCCTCCCTTGTTCGTCTGTACACCATTGTTGGTAGCTTCAATACCCGTAGGTGATCACTATATGAGAGGTCTTTTAGAGGGGGTACAGGCTTAGTTGCTCTGCACTGAATGCACTCCATGGCGTTTATATGCTTCTTCATGTGTGAGTGTCATACTGAGTTTGCATACTCGAGGTGTGGTCGAACTAGAGCCTTATTCAACAACATGAAGGGTTTTTTCTCCAGGTAAAGAAATGTCCGCCTGATGATGGCATTGGCCTTATCAACATGTTCACAGATGTGGTTGTCAAATTTTAGTTTGCAGTCTACTGTAACCCCTATATCCTTCTCCTCTGTAGAATATTCTAGCAGTACTTTACCTCCGCTCTAGAGGTCATGTAGTAGTTATATGACACCGAGTCCCTTTTGGGCAATGGCATGTCTTTGCATTTCATAGGGTGAAATTTCAATAGCCAGATATCTGACCAGGTCTATAGGTTCGATAGATCACTTTGATGCATATCCTGATCATTCAGGCCAAGAATTTGGCGTGACAAGTTTGTATCATCGGCAAACATTTTCATGTCTGAATCCACTACATTTGGGAGGTCATTGATGTAAACGACAAACAGTAATGGGCCGAGAAGGCTACCTTGAGGGATCCCACTAGTTACATCTGACCACTTCGATGTTGCATTATTCACCCATACTTGCTGCTTGTGATTACTTAGGAAGTCTGTAACCCAACCTAGGTTTTGACCTTTTACACCATGGTATGATGTGTGACGTCAGACTATTCATGATTCAATTAATTTAAGGAACATGGATATGATGGGTTAATCCAGTATTATCATTTATTCCTGCTCCACTGTCCATGTATTCCATACCTATGATCGTGAAATAAACATCTGATCAGGTAGTTCCCAATTCATATACTAATTAGGCTCTTGGATGTAACTGATTACCACAGAGTATAGAATTGTTCGATCTGTCCTAGCGGCCTAAGTCCATCCTACTATGTAACTCGGTGAACTATTGATCGATCTAGTGTTTTTGAAGTCGATGTTTGTATGGTAGACCAGCCATCAATATTACTTGAAATTAACATGACACATTCATTGCACATGATTAGCGCCGTTATGATTGGAAAATAGTTCCTTTAGATTTTATTATATTTGTCAATTTAATTTCATAATTATTAACTTTTCTTGTATAATTATTATTTTTGAGATTCTATTTTCCAATGAGTTTTATCAAATTTTTATATGATAAGATTGTCACCATCTTTAGGCATTTTATGAATGTCGGCGCATTTATACATCAAACCATGTGCTCGTTCACCAATCACGTGACAGTGTTTTGGTGGGAAAATCGCCAACTCCCACTCATCAGTTCGAAACATATCTCTAAGCGGCTCACACATCATCTAGGAACCGCTTATTTTCAAGAGTCCACTAACTCACTATGTAAAAATGTTAACGTAATAGTGTACCTGTGTCGTCTCGTCTTTGTCATCGTCTCAATGTAATTATCGTCATCAGCCATCAGTCAATTTTATCTACTCGTTACGTCATCAATCTAATCGTCTTCAAACCAAATCCCAAAGGAAGCGGAACCGGGTGTCTTGCTTGGGTGGATAGTAGTCTAAATTCTCTACCCGTGACGTCATCAATCTCATCAACTTCAGACCAAATCCCAAAGCAAGCGGAACCTGGTACCTTGTTTGGGTAGGTAGAACTCTATCTTTTCTACCTGTGATGTCATCAATCTCGTCATCTTCATGACGCTTTCATCTTTCTGAAATGTTCAGACTTTATTAGCGATTGCTGTCATCTTTTCGATTCTCTGCCATCTTTCCGCCTCGATCTTTTGTATGGGTAACTAAGCCAAGTTATCATGCGAATCATCTTAGTGCCTTCGACCTTATCATTTCTATTTCGGAATACAGAACATTCTTCCGGTTTCGTCATCCGTTTCTTCACGTGTGTGTGTTTTCACTCCCGGTGCCATGACAGATCAGATCTTCATCTGTTCGCTTTCATTCCATGACCGGACATCTGTATTCAGCATATTCAAGGTATCTAACTTTTAACTGTGATTTCTCCAAATTATTTACCATACACCCCGACCAACTCGCGTGGTGCAGAGACTGTCCAGACTTTTACTCATGTAACCAAATTTCAAAATATTCTTTAAGTAAATTTTCATACTTATGATTGAAATATTTCTATTTAAGTTGATTGACTATTTGTTTCATTTTGTTGTTATTACGTCAGTTGTCGATGTTCAAATAACTAACAATCATTCAGCAATCATCATGTACACTTAGTTAATTTCTCGTTCCAAGGCCTGAGTAGCCAATCAACCAATTCATAACGTAAGTTCTAGATTGGTTGTGTGGTGCATCAGTCTTTTGAATTAGCCATGCAATAAATCTCATTATTATCATCCTACCGACTAGCCGTCAACTCGCTATTAAAATACCATTGAACTTGTAATGCATAATCCTTGGACTAAAATATGCATTAAAATTGATTATAAGTTTGCTATGCTATTTGGTGATTGCCTCTTTAATAAATTGACCCTTAATGAAAACTAAGGGCTGATTGATTAAAATTTCAATCATCAAATTTCCAAAAATAATTCTGTTTCCGCTTATTTACGTATTAATTTATTCAGTTTCTATATCCATGCTTATAACGCATCACTGGCACTTTTAATATATAATAAATATAGCGTTAGTTCACTACTCCATTCATACTGTATCAATATAAATTCATTTACCGTTTTTTATCATCTATGTAATGAATGAATGATTAAGGGGTTTTTTTGTTTTCATAGTTTCATTTACAGAATTTTCTCTACCGCATGTAGATTAACCATCAATTAGTATCATTCCCAGATAGATGGATTTTCTTTTGAATCGATGTATATCTGGATTGATCAGCCGTAATTTTTCTCATTATGATTTCAATGTCACTAGATATATCAACGATATTATTGTGGTCGGTTAATGAGGAGCTTTGGTGGTGACTGAGCAACGTGCAACTTTGACCAAGTCAGACATATCTGAATTTTGATCATAAATTCATCACTGGTATATTGATACTGTTGATCAAGTTTGTGAGACATGTGAGCTTTAAGTTTAATCCGGAAAGTTCATCACCATTTTTTGCCATTATTCAATCCCAAAAATCTAATTTGAGTTACAGCAATATCCATACCCTGTCCTCCTATCTCCTCAATTTCTTTCATTAAATCCGGAATCCTTTGCATTGATTCGAAATCCTTCCTATGTCACATAGATCTGGTGTCCTGATATCATAAAATCTACAGCGGTAATATCCCTGTAATTCTTGATCCATTGATACTAAACATTCGAGCCATTTAATTTACACCACTTTGGGCGATTTCCTGTTAATTTGAAACTTCTGATCCGGTCATCAACAAATTTGGTACTAATCATTGCCATGCTTTTGAGGTCATAGAGGTCAAATTAACACCTGGGTTGACCTGCTCGTCCAAACATCATAGATTGTTGAGCCGTATAACCCATAGATTTGCTTCCATAGCATAACCATACTTTCTAGGTCATGACCTTGAAATAACCATAGCGTCAAATTTGACACATTTGACCTAGATAACTTGACATTCCTATGATAGTTTCAGGTTTTCCCAGCAATCTTGTGTATGGAACTTTGTCGAAAGCCTTCTGGAAGTCCATGTAGATGGTGTCTACTGTTCCTACTGTTCCTCCTTTATCAATGACATCTGTCCAAGTAGTTAAGACTTGAAGACACAATACTTGTAAGGCTAGCCGGTCGATAGTTAGTAGGGCTTTTTTCTGCTACATTTTTTTAATATTGCCGAAATGGTTGCGTATTTCCACATTGCTGGCATGGTGCAGAAATCTAAAGATGTCTGGAATATGATAGACAGCGGTTTACTATTAGTTGGGCTCATTTCTCTCACAACCCTTGGGTGTAGCGTATCTGGGCCTGGAGACTTTGATCCATCAAAATTGTCCAGTTTGTTCTTCACCAGTTCTTCTTTTATGTTAATATATGAGATTGACCCTTCTGTTTCTACTGGTGGCAATCTCGGGATAGCACCTTCTGGTTTGATTTTAAATACTGATGAGGAGTATGAAGATAATACCTCTGCCTTTTCCTCATCTGTTTCAGCAATGGCATCAGTTCCAAGTTTAAGCAGATCAGCTACACCAACATGTGTTTAGGTTCTGCCGTTGATGTAGTTCCAGAACTTCTTGGGATTTGTTTTAATTTTCTCGGCCACATCTTTTTCAACTTGTCTCTGTTTTGCTCTGGTCATATTTCTTACCTTATTTCTTATCTTGCAGTATGCTTTGTAGTCATTCTGATTCCTTCATCTCATGTAGTGATTCCGCAGATGGTGTTTGTCGCCAATGTTGTCTTTTGATGGCTTGTCAATTGGGGTTTTATTCTCACCACAAGGGCGAGTGTAAATTATTTTGCTGGGTACACAGTGGTCCATAGCAGCATTAAGTGTGTCAATAAATATTTTCCATTAAGTTGCTACATCTTTCTCCGACAACATTTCTTCCCAGTCCATATCCATCATCTGTCGTATTTAGTCTTAGTATATCATAGCAGATTTGTGTGTGTCTGTTCTTCTCTATGGAAGTATAGCACCTGCATTTAAACTGTATGACAGAATGACCACTCTTCCCGAATGGACTGAGCATGTTATATTTTTCAACCATGTCGGCTTCATTTGTGAAGACCAGATCTAACATACTTGGGTTATCTTTGCTGCGGCCTCTCGTGCATTTGTTTATGTGCTAGAATAAATAATTTCTTTTACAACAATAAAAAAATTCATTTTCCTCACTTGTAGGGCTGTGCTTCACTGTTACCAACTTCTGCCAGTCTATCTCTGGCCAATTAAAGTCACCTCCACCCCCATGATTAGTAGGTGACTGTGGTCCTGGGTTGCTATGTCATCCAACATACGATATAGATTAATATTATTTACAGGAGTACTATTTGAGCTTCTTTATACACATCCTAATACTAATTTTTCTTTCTTTATTACCTTTATTTCAACCCATAGCATTTCAGTGAACTTCATGTCTGCCAGCATTTCCAATTGCATTGATATTAGATTTTTATGTACATAAATTACAATCCCCAGGCCCGTCTTTGAGGCAAGGCTCTCAGAAAATTGCTCATAGTCGTTAAGTTACATAAGAGCCACGTCAGATTGGTATCTGGAATTCTTTGGCTTTACCTCAACGTCTGCAATGATCATTGCTTGTGGTGAGCAGTTTTCAACGATAAGTTTCAGCTCATTCATTTTGTTTGTTAATACATTTGCATTAGTGTATAGTATTGGTATGTTCTCCAGTTGTGTGCCATTTACATTAGTTTTCCAATTGAAGTGTTGCATATCAGATTGTGATCGATTTCTGTTGGGTAGCGCATGAGCCGTAGTTGTGTTTGCTGGTGCACTTTGGGTTTGGGTAGTAGATGCCGGCGATTTTGTACTGTTTAATGCTGATACTTTGTCTGCACTGGCATCTGTAGCTGTAGAACTGTGAATTTGGGTAGTAGTTGTTGGCAGTTGTACATTTGCCCTAGGTGTCCTTTTTTATCTTGGTGCTTTGTTTACAGTTTCAACAGTTAAATAGTGTTAACCAGTTTGTCGCCATGATGATGATGATATATATTCCGTCGCTGTTCAGGGAACTGCTGAAGCAACGTGATCATTTCTTCTATGATCGGTACACGATCGATGATGTTGCTCCTGTAGGTTGACGGCACACATGTATATCGGAATTGCACTATAATGTTTACCATGGTTATCATACAACAGGAGGAATATTCATAACAAGTCTACCTAAATTGGCAAAAGGTGGACCATGTAAAATACAAGGCATTTACCTCAACCCGGCTACAAACTATGCTAAGAATAGCTGGTCCGACCCCACAACCAGATCTCTTGCTCCAAAGAACAAAGGGCATCTTGTACAAATCTGCAACTGATACTAGCCCCATCACAGGGAAGATAAGAAGGAAACCATGATACAAGTGGAATGCAACCTAAAACCTCTTATTTACAACTCCAAGACAGCACATAAGGCGTGGAATGACGATGGCAGTCCAAAGGAGGGAGTTGTCCTTGATAACAGAAAGACAGCCAAGAAAGCGCTAAGGAAGGCACAGCAGCAACTAGCAGCTGAAGAGTGAAACTGTCTGCACAGTACAATAATGAGCTCTGACCTAAATGATCACAACGAAATGTTCAAAACAATAAGAAAACTATGCAATGACAAACCCCATGAAGACCCGTGTATCATCTTGAGTGAGCAAGTGCAAGATGATACAGAACAAGAGTTATGGGCCCTTTACTTTTAACAGCTTGCAACTCCAAAGGATGACTCAACATTTGACCATACCATGAAAACTTCATTAGAGCTGAGAAGCATTCTGATGGGCCTTATCACGTCTACAGAAAAGCCCTTACCACTGATATGTATTGAAGAAACTGCAAGACACGTTTCCTGTCTTAGGCATGGCAAAGCACTTGCGAAACAATCGCTGAGGCAGCGGACACCAAAAGCCAGCAATACATTATTTTATGGATGCAATTAAGCCATTCGATGTGACAGATCACCTTAGTCTCCTGAATGCAATATACAGTCAATGTATACACGGGAAGCTGTGGAGTATAAACAACAGTATGTATATTGATATTGGCATCAGCATCAAATGGAAGGGAAATCTCTCCAGAACAATTACTGAAGGTCAAGGCTGACGGCAAGGTGGTGAATCTTCCACGGACCTCTTTAACAGTAGGAGCAATAGCCTGCTTAACAAGCTGGAATCCCAATCTGCCACCTTTCGTAATGGCACAATTCCAACAGGTGCCCGGATGTATGCAGATGATTTGAAACTACCTGCCAAGTAACCACCACCACCCCTCCCCCTATCATGACATGCAACAACTTATAAATGATGCCCTGCTAGATGCTGCAAATGAGAGGTACCTATTTAGTGAAACAAAAGTCACCACTATGGTGATCAAAAATGCTAACACTGTGACTTTTCACCTAAACGTCAACCGTCTCAATATCAAAAAGAGGAGAAACATCTCGGCATTACACATAATTCAGCATGCACAAGCTGTATGGACTGGAGGGTCTGATCCTCAATAATACTGAGACAGCCACGCTAAACGAGTTTATAGGACAAACCTAAAATTCCTACAAAACTTGCCAAATACAACTGCAAATGCAGCGGTCTACCTGCTAGTGGGAGCTCTGCCAATTGAAGGTCAATTACACAAAAAGAGGCTTTCTTTGTCAAAATGTTACACAGAGAAAAGTCCATCGAAAGGGAGCCAATTGTTAGGCTAGCTGTTAAAACACACTCAGTTCACAGCCTAGTAGTAAAAATCAAACAGATCCTGCAACAGTACAGTCTACCATCAGCCTACAGCCTTATATACAACCTGCCAAGCAGGGGAAAGTGGAAGAGAACTGTAGTGTCACACATAAATGTCTACTAGGAATTAAAACTAAAAGGTAAAGCAGTAGAAAAGACAACACTAGAGTACCTAATCTTAGATGCCTACAAAATTGGAGAACCACACGGTGTATGGAAGAGCTGCAAGGCTGATAACAGTTTACAAAGCAACCATCCAAGCAAAAATACTGGTCCAGAGGTATAACCTGCCAGGCGGGACTACAAGGAACAGAGCAAACCGTACAATCTATGCACTCTGTAAAAGCAAAGATGCAACCCTAACTCATTCCAGCTTGTCTGTACAGAACTGCAGTCTGCTAGAAAACCCTACTTGGAATAAGTGCAAGTATGTCTAATGCAACTTGGCCTCCCAACAACAACTGAGAAATACATTCAGGCTACCCTAGATCCAAGCAAGCTCACAGTCCATGAGATCACATCAAAAATCCTACTGAAACTCCAAAAAATGTCCACCGAGTTCTGCTATACCCTGCATATGAACAGAACAGCGATGATTATGACTACAATCTACTAACAGGCTGGATAGGGTGCGCCTGTGTCCAACATTATCATCTCAAACTACTATAGAATTTTCCAGAATCAACATCATAGTTCAGGAATCATCCAGTCTCCAATTTGAACATTTGTGATCTTCGCCTCTGGTTGGTTTAGAAGCTCAGTCAGCGGAACTTTCGTCGAATATTTCAATAACTATTAACATTATTTTGCACATGAACAAGAGCCATTAAGAAGCAGACCTTATTTCATTAACAATGCAAAAAAGTTGGGTCAGGTTCAAACAGTCAGGCATCATAGGCATAGTAAAAATAATAGTATCCATAAATACAATTTATGCAAAAGGTCTTGAACTGATAGTAACTGTGACATGTTTCTATTGTACAAAAATGGACTAAAATGTCTACACGCTAACATTAATAGCCTTTTAAACAAACATTCTGAGTTAAAAGCACTTGTTCACAATGAAACCTCTGATACAATAGCCCTCACAGAAATACTAGCCAAAAACCGCTCACTAGACCCAATGGAAAGCGAATTCGTGCTGGAAGGGTACAATTTGTTCACTAACTTAGATGATAATTACCATCGAGGGATCGTAATCCATCATCATCATCATGATCATCATCGTCATCATCATCATCATAGTTTTATGAGGCATAAGCTCTTGACTTGTTATTGTCTCTGGAGCTGTATTGGTATTGTATTACCAGTGCTTGAACATTGTTTAGTTACAATTGTTTATTTGTTTGGTTGGCATTATTCATTGACATTAATCAGGACCCTTATTGACTTTTGGAGGTGCTGTGGGGCAGCTGGGTTATCCCTGCATCATATGAAGCAATCCATTCATGCTAGTCCAATTAGCGTACCCGCAAAGATAAATTTATAGAGTCTAAGTGGTGTCAGATTAAACTGCAAAATGATTTTAGGCTGTAAATATGGATCACCAAACTGTAACTATCAAAACGACAAATACCTTACTTATTTACTAATCAATGTATCCAATCACGAATCTCCTTGCGGAGTAGTTTACACATTAAGTGAAGTCTACGCTGTGGATTTTTTTGCGTTTTTATCTCATTAATTCGCTCAAGTACAAAGCTGTGTTGCGATCTAAATAATAAATATGTAAACTACTCCGCAAGGAGGTTCGTCTAAAGAAAACTAGTTCCGAGAGATGGGATCTACTCTAGACAAGACAAGAAGAAACATAACATCGGGGAATCATATCGCCTCATCCATAGCATTATCTGGTGTGGAGACATGAATGATACCATTCTACCGAGAGACAATAAATCAGATAAATTACTTAACAACATTCTAAATGATCTAAACTTTGTGACAGTACCGTATATGCCGACTACACCAACATACATCCATGGGAAAAGCTCTTCACAAATTGACTACTTCTTCTACCATAATCCTACAAATATACTGAACTTGTCCATTGCCAGCATGCACTGTATCAATACCTCTACATATGTACCGGTCTCCTGTTGTATTCCTGTCAGAAGTGTCACAAAACTCTCTGCTGCAAAGAACAAACAATCAATTTACAAACTGATTTGGACAAACATGGATAAAGATGAGTACCAGTCAACTCTAGCAAGAAAGCTGAGTGTCATACCTGCATGTAGGGACGACCTTAACATTGACACATTTGTAGACAATATTCAAAATGCTCTCAAGTGTGCAGCCAGCACTACAGTCCCATCCAGACAATTGGTAATGTGTGGCCCGAAATGGAAGGCATCTCCAATAGTAAGGGACAGCTCTGCTCCCAACAGTGTACTGAAGCAGCGATAGAGCGAGAATCACTGTACAACCGAGTAATGGTTGAGTATGGTTCGGCAAATTTCTACAGGCTTATCAATCGAATAAAGACAAGGCATAGTGATACTGACTCGTTAGTTGTCAATGGAGTTCCCACTACAGATATGGTAAAGCAATGGAATGGACTTGCAGCCTTTTATGAAAACCTAGCAAAACCTTCCCAACATGTAAGCTTTGATAATGATTACCATGCACGAGTTAAGATCGACCTTCATTTGATCCAATGTACATATGCCCAGAATCAAGAAAGACTTCCTACAGTAACACCTACTGAAATCTATGAAGCAATTTCAAAGCTCCACACTGGCAAATCCGCAGATGAATTTGGCCTCAATGCAGAGCACTTTATTCATACAGGACAGTCAATTATACCACTACTGGCCAAGTTGTTCAACTACATCTTTGAGTCGAAACAGATTCCAGACATCTTCAAACGGGGAATTATTACTCCAATACATAAGAAAGGAAAGGACCCCTCAAATCCGAGTAATTATAGAGGTATCACTGTAACATCTCTACTGGGGAAAATCTGTGAGCATGTCATCCTTGACAAAATTGAAGAGTCATTACCATGCAATCAATCATCTCTGCAGTTTGGATTTACTAGAGGACTTTCGCCACTTATGGCTGGTTTAATATTCTCAGAACCTACTACAGAAAGCAAAGATCTACATGTCCCGCTGTATACCTCCTTCCTAGACACTCAGAAGGCAGCATCCTTAAAGTGTAAGCTGTATGACGAAGGTATAAATCTACACTTACTGCAAATTACTGATCTGCTCTACAGGGATCTTACTGCGAAAGTGAAGTGGGGAGGTTCTCTAAGCCACTCATTCCCGATACTGCAAGGGGTCCGACAAGGGGGCATCCTCTCCACTGGGTTGTACAAAGTTTACATTAACAACCTGCTGCAGCAATTAGAATCTTCACAACCAGGAATATTCATGGGAACTCAGTATACAGGATGCCCAACAGTTGCTGACGATCTCGCCCTAATGAGCAACTCAGAATTTGAACTGCAATGTAAGCTTGATATTGTATATCGTTACTCAACTCGTGAACGATACCTAATACATCCAGAAAAGTCTACAATACTGCACAATTCAGTATGCACAAAATCTGTTCCGCACTTGCCTAAATGGTGTCTTGGTGAATTAGAAATATCTGTCTTTACAACAGCAACTCATTTGGGGTTACCTCGAACTACAAAACAAGAAACGAAGATCAATGTTCAAGAGCGTATATCTTGTGCTAGACGCACACTCTATAATCTCACTGGAACAGGTTTGCATGGTTCGAATGGTATATCAACAAAAATTGCATACAGTATCATCCAGCCGTATGTCATCCCTCGACTACTCTATGGACTAGAGATCCTTGTACTACAAAAACAAGAACTTGATCAAATAGAAAGCTTCTTTATTGACATACTTAGGAAGATACAAGCCCTTCCAACGAGGACCGCGAAATGTGCTGTACTCCTTCTACCTGGCGCTAGACCAATCACTGAAGAGCTACACGTATGTCAGCTAACACTTTTGAGGAACATCCTGGCATGCCAAAACAAGCCACTTAACCACATACTAGTAAGACAGTTGGCGTTTGAGACTCCAAAGTCGGGCAGTTGGTTTATTTATATTAAGAATTTACTAGAGAGATACAACTTATCAAACATCCAAGAGCTTATTCTGAATTTACCCTCTAAGTTAAAATGGAAATCAGTAGTAAAATCTGCCGTGGACAGCCAATGGAACAAGGACTTACAGTTTGCGTTTGAAACCAAAAATACACTTTAAAACTGTAACACTAAAGACTTTTTGTATTGGGAAATGCCATATATTCGTGCACACTGTAGACAATGACAACAAGGATGTAAAACGTAGTGTCATTAAAGCCAGGCTCATCACAGGAACCTACCTAGTACATTCAACCAACACATTGTGAACCCCATATGCCATCTCTGTCAGTTGAATTCTGAAGATTATCAACACTTCTTGCTACACTGTGGTGCACTCCATCAGTATAGAAATCAATATTTATCACTACTCAAGAAACCCATCATCGACCACCTTGGCGAGAATTCCTGGAAATATATCTCCAGCATAGAAGATCACCTCGTAAAACTTATTATCGACTCTACAAGTCTAGTCAGGGCTGGATTACTACCTAACAACTTCTCATTATTATGTGAATTGGAATGTATAACTATAAAACTATGTTACAACCTGCATTGCGGTAGAGGCTTCCTCTTTAACCAGCTTCCACAACAACATTAATCAACAGTAACTGCTGTTAACTGATATCCTGAATCAGAACTGTACTTATATATAATTGTCCATGCACTCTGGTGCTGAACAGTGTTTGTGTTGTTATTATTATTGAACTGTATTCGGACAACATATTTAGCTAATCTATAATTGCGGACTAAAATTACAATTATATAATGTTCATAAATCAAACTGTAGTTTACGTAACCACACATAAGGGTGCTCCTATCAAGAGGAGGGATATACAACATAAAAATAAAAAGTAAAACATCAATTAATACACTAAACTATATCGTGATATAAATGGTTTATATCTTATCCTGTGCACTACATTACACCGGTATACTGTTTTATTCGAACCAGGGTAAGATAATGCACGTCCCTCTATTATTCTGATTGTTACCAGTTTTCGTTTTATGAAATTCCTTAACATACCATAGCATAACAAGTATACATCTTACCAGGACTTTTACGTCCTATTATCACCTGGTGTATAAGCTATAATTATTAATTATTAATGTATGGTGATTTGAGGCCAGGTATAGGAAATGCTGTGTGAAATTTATATTATTGATTTTAAATTTTTTTCCAGCATAAATTAGAATGTTCCTAATCAGTAATCATGTCCAGCTGAATCATATGAAATCAAGCGTGACAATTCTAGGAGTATAGTGGACAGAGGAAATAGCCCAATTAATAGCCAGGACAATTAAAGCCACCCAGCCTGCAGTGTGAGTGTGGACATAATAAATCACAGTGTTCCAAGACATGTATATACTGAACTTTTATATATAATAACATACTTATGAAAATGCATGTTTATAATCTGTTAACCGTTTTCATTCTGAATTCCCATAAACATGATTTCAAGACATTGGCATAAGAAACCTGCATATTATTTTGGAAATAGTTTGACTGAAAGTTGTTGCAGCCTCAAGGAGAAACAACTTTTGCTTTGATTGTTTTCAAAATTTAGTCATCAGGATTTTCTGAATTTGTCAGAGTAAAATACAGTCAGCACGTATACAGAATGAAAGTGGCTAATTATATTTTTCATTGAATTGCATAAATCTGGTATTCACAAAAGTACTATTAGTAAAAACTTGATTCTTTAAACAAATTATTAATGATTTTAGACATGTTCTGACTTTATTTTGAACATGTCGCTTGACTACCTTTTTGTTGACTATAGCGACTACTAGCTATAAAATGTGAATGAATTTGTATGCGAGACGGATAGAGTGAGTGAGAGAAACAGTGAGAGTTAGAGATAGAGCGATAGATAGATAGTAGACAGAGATTTAAACCAGAATAGTATAGATATAGCGTTTGTAGTTTGTATAGAAATTTTGTATCAACATCAGTTTGTGTATAGAGTCAATTTAAAATTATTAAAAGTTGAAGTCATTTATTATTTGAAGAACCGTCTTGTTGAATACTATTGAAGTGTCTTCACCCATTTTCGCCTGCCACCTCATCCTGGCAATTTCTGAAGTGTAGCAGAGCTAATGCCACCAAGCTAATCCCCCGTGTTTCGAGATAGGTGGACGTTAGAGTCGCTACACAGACCCCTTGGGCCTCTTATTCCAGAAATAAAACCATGCAGAAGTCACAAAGGGAATTTGGATTTTCCCTTTTTATTTTGAAGGCTGTTATTGATTTATGCAAACTGAAATCATCATGTCCGCCTCTAAAATTACACAATTTTAACAAATTTATAGTCAAGCATTTTGTTTTGGATCTGTCTGTGTCTTTAATTAAATGGATGGGTCACTCATACCGACTATGAAGTGTTTTGTCACCCTTCAAGGGAAATAACTAAGTTTTTGTGTACAGTACATCATGAGTTACCTCCCTTGAAGTTTATATATTTATAAACCAGTAGGACAAACCAAGGACCTAATGCATCATTATGACGTTAACCCTTTAATGGTGAAGCTTGCAAAAACCTATTCCTGTAATGACGTTCCAGTGGTAAATTAAAAAAAAATAGTCGTCTCTTGGCCTGTAAATGGAGATTCAGTGAGTAAATATCTCACTTGCAAAGCAGAAAGCAACATATAATGTATCACGTTTCCTTTAGCAAAACTTCTCAGCTTATATTTCAGGATCGATTAATCCTATGGCAACTAAACTGGACTATGTGGTTGCCAATACTGTAAGGAGGTATCATGATGATAACGAAGTCACACGGTCAAGGTCACTGTGACCGTGATAAAAGACTGTTTTTTTCAACGTTAAGTTTTCGTGTTTAGCACAGCTTATCTTTAAGGATTAGTGAATCGATTTGGACTAAACTTGGATACATGGTTACCTATAATGTTAGAAAGCAGGGAGCTGACAGTGAGGTCACAACATCAAAGGTCAATGTCACTGTGACCTGCAAAACTTGGTTATATTTTAATGTTAAGTTTTTGTTGCTTAGCCAGACTTATCATCTTACGTGTATATTTCAGGATTGCTTTAGCCTAATGGAACACAACTTAGGTACAATACCTGGTTGCGTATACCAAGTGGATGCAGGATGGTGACAAGGTCACCTGGTCAAAGGTCACTTTAACCCTGCTATTTGACCTCTGTTTTTTCAATTTTAAGTTTTTCTGTTTAGCGCATCATGTAATACTACCAGAACTAATCTTGGACCAGTGGTACTGTATATAATAAGGAAACTGCGTGTTGCTAGTGACATCACTATGTCCAAGGTCAGTCATCATAACCTTGATATCTTCCCCTGTCATGTCTGCATTTCCAATGTTATGTCTTTGTGTTTGCCGATATTTTAGGATTGCTTAATCCTACTAGAACCAAACTTGAACACATAGTTTCATATGCCATACTGAGGCAGCATGATGATATTGAGGTCATTAGCTGAAAGGTCTATGCCATTCAGACATTGCTATTTGACCTCTTCGTTTTCAACATTAAGTTTTTCCATTTACAATATATGGTTACATGAACCTATACTGTTAGGAAGCAGCGTGATAACATCAAAGTCACATGATCAAAGGTCACGGTTACAGTGACAAACAGGAGATAGGTGAGATTTAATGGCCCTTTCCATTTTTAGCTATGCCCCGCCCATCACTAGCTAAGCTCCACCCACACCTCGCCGTGTTGGGATCGATCGATCTCTGAACACCCTGACTATTAATTTCCAAAAAACTACACATGTAATCTGTTGAATATTTTGAAACTAATTTGCAGCGCCCAGTCAAATTAGTTTCAAAATATTCAACAGCATGTTTATTAAATAGCAAAGAATCACAAAGACATGCTATTCATACAACGTGTCGGACCATTTGAGATTTGCTGATGGTCTATATGGAACCCTTTGTGATGTGATGATTATGACGTCATCATACATGCGCCGAGCGGATTATGGCATCAAACGAGGTCTGATAATGGATGGATACTCTGGAAAGGTGAATTCCATGGAATTCTTGTTTTAAGAATTTGACCATTAAAGAGTTAAATAGGCATAAAGAACCATCCGACTCTAGCCCATGCCTAAGACACGCCTAAGACATGCCTAAGACGTGCCTAAGATGTGCCTATGACATGCCTAAGACATGCCTAAGAGGTGCCTGAGATATGCCTAAGATGTGCCGAAGACATGCCTAAGATGTGCCTAAGACATGCCGAAGCTTTATGCCTTGTCAATGCCATAACGGTGCACTAGGTACCACGATACTAGACTATGAGATACATTTATGAAGCAGTTCTTAGAATGGGCTAAAATATGTTTGTAAGTTCAAATACATGTAGCCAGCATGAGCTTGGCTTAGGCCTATCATATAAATGTATGACACATGTATGAGTGCTAAAGTTATAGTGAAAAGTAATATTGCTCATAATAAACAGAGTAGGTAAAATACTTACATGTACCAATAACTGTTCTAACCGCATCTTCATAGCCTTTCCGTGTAAATAGTTGTACACTGGTTTTGATGATGTTCCATGAAATGATACCTGCATGAGATGGTCAAGCATTGTCAGAGACATAGTCTCCAAAACAAATGACCATCAGAAACAGGTGACAGCGATTGCCTGGAAAGTTAGCAAAGTAGACACTTTCAGAAGTCATTTCCTGTATTCTGCGTGATAAACAGTGGCATTTATTTGTATAGCCTCCGCTACATTTTGTAATGGTGCTGCATTTCAATATCCTGTATAACATTACAAATGATTAACTTTTTGTCTTTCCCAGTTACGGAAAGAAAGCCTGAGCGAGTACGTCTTTTGGTGGCGGGCTAGTGACAATATGGGAGTGTCTGGGGTGGGGGCGCCAGGCAGAGCATCAAAGTTAGGGAAATTCAACTGTCATGTAAGGTGTCCATTTGAATGCGAACTACAAAATGACAGGTTTACATTAGGCTCCGCCCTTGTGCTGGTTAGCATATGCATGGTGTGTGAGACGGGAAGTGCAGCATGTTAAAGTTAGTGAAAGCGCGCAGGGATTTTGAATGAATCCATAGACTGCATTCTGTTTTAAAATACCCTTACTGAGCAGCAATGGACCTTTCCATTTTTAGCTATGCCCCGCCCATCACTAGCTAAGCTCCACCCACACCTCGCAGTGTTGGGATTGATCGATCCCTGAATGCCCTATCAGTTTTCTGAAAACTATATAGGGAAGCTGTTGAATATTTTGTAACTAATTTGACTGGGTGCTGTTGCCACCTATGGCAGCAACAGCGCCCAATCAAATTAATTTCAAAATATTCAACAGAATATTTATTAAATAGCGAAGACATTCAATTTGTACAACAACGCATAGACCGTCTTCAAATATGCGTTCGTGATGTACTTATCGACGTCATTCAGGACGTCATTTATTATGATGTCATTCTACACATCACGTAGTTGATTATGACGTCATATGATGGGTTGGTACTCTGGAAAGGTGAATTGTTATCATACAGGTTTGAAACTTCACTTACATGTTCTATCTCATGTGAGTGTCATGCAATCTTCACCATTATTAATCTATTATTCAGCAACTGTATATTCAGATTTTAAAGACACTGTATTAGTTAACACAAATAGAGCCGCTGCGTAAACGTAAACAACAATTGTGGAACTGGATTCTGTTGAAGCCATAAAAATGGCTAAAAGCGGTATAACACAGATCATTGCAGGTTTGACACAAAGCTTTGTCTGTTATATGCATACTGAGGGAACTACGTATGTGGTAAATTTTTATTTGTGTGGGTTATCTTCCCTAACATTGCTGCTGAGGCCATTTCTGATGAACTTGCATGACCGCTAGATGGTTAGACAATATTGAGATGTGCTCTCCATAGGCTAGTATTCTAATTCTATGTATTCACTGAGATTTCTAAATGCAAAAATAAACGTAATTTTGACGTATGACTTAGCTACGCAGTACACATCGGCTGAATAATCATTCATTTTATATGTGCCTGACTTGCTGTTGTTACCCTCGCGTAAGGGGAAGAAGGGTATTGCAATCGAGTATGTGTGTGTCTCTGTCTGTCTATATGTATGTATGTCTGTGTGTCCGCACCTGTATGTAAAAAAACTATTGATCCAATTTGGCTCACATTTGAGCACATGACAGGGTGTTACACTAGGATTCCACAACTTTGGATGTGTGATCCATGTAAATCACCAAAAATCTGTAAAATCTGAAAAAAACGTTTTAAAATTGTGTGACAAGAAGCGGGGAAGCGGGAAGGTCGAGGTATCGGAAATCTCTGATAGCTCTTGTTTATTTTGGATCTGTTTCCATGAAACGTATGGAACTTCCAAATCGGTAATCTTGGGCAATTATGTAATGTTAGATGAAAATCTTTTACTCGCAAGTTGACATAGTGAGCTAAAAAAACTTGCTAGGCTGACTGAAGTTCTATTAGCCTTGGGCTGGTGGACCACTTTAGATTCTCCAACCTCCCCCCCCCCCCCCCACGCGCATGCGCGCACACCCTGGATTTTGTCTCATCATTTGTAACCTGCGTAATAAGGTTCATGATAATATATGTATATCAGCTTATTGGCATGACTGATATTATGACTACAGGAATAAATAAGCATGGATGAACTGTTGTTGCATCATAGCCAGCTTTGTCATACTAAATGACAAAAAGTTGAGTGACGTAATTATATAGTAAACAGACATCGTTTGTAAGTCACAACTAAATGTGCATTAACTCCATCTTAGCGCAGAATTAATACAAGGGAAATAATTAGTATGATATTACTACATAAATGTGACAGTAAAGTGAGTAGTCTCCCTTGAACTGTATGTTTATTGGAAAGTCTAATTTTGTTACTTGGTGAATTAACTTCTCATCATTAATACTACACTCTACATTAATCCTGGCTGTGACATGTAGTTCTCAGATCAGCTTAGCATTTCTTCACAAAGATCATCTCGGGATGGGATTGTGATTACACATTCTTGATGTGCTGTTTTTGCCTCCATAAATAATACTCTTCATTTAGAAGCCTAATAATGATCAGGATTTGCCAAGAAAATTTGAATTTTTAGCTCACCTAGTGAGCTTATGCTGTGGCATTGTCCATCAGTCTGTCCATCCATCAACTTTTGCTTTAAAACACTACTCCTCATTAACCACTTGGCCGATTTCAACCAAATTTGGCTGGAAGTAACCTATGGTCATAGAACCTCCATTCAGAATTTTGATTCCTAGATTTTTTTGGGTGAAAATCTTAGATTTTATGAAAAATGTACTGGAACTTGTCAAATTGCTTCTCCTTACCATTCTGACCAATTTTAACCAAATTTGGCTGAAAGGATCCTATGACCATTGGCTCTAGAACTTCCATTCAGAATTTTGATTCATAAATTTTTGAGGTGAAAATCTGAGATTTTATGAAAAATATACCGGAAATTGTCAAATTGCTTCTTACCATTTTTACCAAATTAGGCTAAAATGATCCTATGGTTATAGGCTCTAGAACTTCCATTCAGAGTTTTGATGCCTCAATTTTTTGGGTGAAAATCTACCGGAAATTGTCAAATTGCTTCTTCTCGTTACCATCTTGACTGGATTTAACCAAATTTGGCTGAACGGATCGTATGGCCATAGGCTCTAGTACATCCATTCAGAATTTTGATTGATAAATCTTTTGGGTGAAAATATTAGATTTTATGAAAAATTTATCAGAAATTGTAAAATTTCTACACCTCCTTAGCTGCCTAACATATTTCAACCAAATTTCACTAGATGGATTCTATGGTGGTAGGCTCTAGAAATTATATTCAGAGTTTTGATTGATCAGAGTTTTGATTACCATTTTGACTGATTTCAACCAAATTGGGCTAAAATGATCCTACGGTTATAGGCTCTAGAACGCCATTCAGAATTTTGATTCCTCAATTTTTCGGTTGAATATCTTAGCTTTTATGAAAAATTTACCAGAAATTCTCAAAACGTTGCTTCTCCTTAGTCGCTTGATACATTTCAACCAAATTTGGCTAGAGTGACCCTATCATAGTAGACTATATCTTCTAGTTAAAATTGTGATTGGTCATTTTTTTCGGTGCCCATCTTTGATTTTCCCGAAAATTATCCATCATATCTATTTAAATGCTAATGACCCTTGGGTCGCTTGTTCCTTTAGGAATATATCCATTTGAAGGACATGAGAAGAGTTAATATTTCTAAATTTATGACTGGAATGATTGGCTCGCCGTTGAGCCTCATTCCAGAGAGAAATTTTCAAAACTAATCTCTTGACCTGCATATGAACATTTCTCACTTGACATCAGCAGAGGCCGGATTTGACGGTTGAAGGATTAAGGTTCACTAAGCATTCATTGACCTAAAAGAAAATGATAATATAATTCGAAATTTGAAAAATGATAGCGGTCGTCTATGAGTGAGTATCACAAATGTGTAATAAAAAATTACTTATGGTAATTCTGTCTATTTTATTTTTACAGATTTGTGGTACCGGGGAGTTTGATGTTTGAGAAAAGATTATCATGCAACAAATTGGAGTGATTACTAAAATCAGGAAGAAACTGCTTGCTGAACTCAAAGAAATCATAAATACCATTTGAAGCATCAGATATACATCCAAACTACATATACATAGCAATACTAAGACCTGTTAGGCATACTATAGCAATCTTTTGTAGAAGCCCATAATGCAGGAATCTGAAATCGACAATGTACATGCAACTTCTGTGTTTAATAGTAAGTTTACATTAGTTCGTGTGGTTGATGAGTGGAAAGTTTTTACTGCAGATGTGAACAGTATTGATTCTGACAATTGTCCTCAGATCTCAGAACAAAAAGATGATATGATTGCTGGCAGTCATCGAGCCAATCACGCCTCTAGTCTTAAGTTGAAACTAGCCAAACAAAGGTCAAGCATTTCTATTTGTCATTCTGCACATCGTGAATGCTTAGATAAGGAAAACAGTACAGATGAAAATAATGATGAAAGAACTGATTTGATCCCATTTTATTTAATAGATGGCGAATGGAATGATGTTTCTAATACTGCAGAGCACAGTAACACATCATGTCAAACAGTGGACACTGTCAAACCTGGACACATATCCATTAATACTAATAATATATCCAGTGCACTTGTAGATTTATCCACTAATTGTACAGATGTATCAGCTAGTGGATGTGATGCCACTGTAGGCAGTGCAACAGTAAAACCACCATGCAGTATTTGCACTATATGTGGTAAAACATTTTCATATATTTGTTCACTAAAGTCACATCTCCGTATTCATAGTGGTGAGCGACCATTTATATGTGAAGTATGTGGTAAATCATTTACTCAGAGTGGCGCTTTGCATATGCACTCGCGCATACATCGTGGTATAAAACCGTATCCGTGCACTGTGTGCGAAAAGTCATTCGTACAGAAATCTGATCTTACGGGTCATATGAGAAGTCATACAGGTGAGAAGGCATTTGAATGCTCCGTCTGTAAGAAGCGGTTCTGCTTGAACAGTCATCTTCATCGCCATATCGCTACGCAACACACCAAAGTTATAAAATACATATGTTCTGTATGTGGAAAGGGTTTGATCAGCAATGACAATTTAAAGCAACATCAACGGAGCCATGTTGATAGTAAATCATTCGCTTGCACGATGTGTCAGCGCAGATTTAACTCCAACCACGATCTCATGAGACATGTGTTAGTGCACAGTGGCGTCAAGCCATTTGAATGTACTCACTGTGGGAAGGTGTTTAACCGCGTGTGTAATCTTAACAGGCATGTGTTGGTAATTCATAAATCTCAGTGATCATTACAGCTATACAGTACAACTCATGAAGAACTTAACATGTTTCCAAAACTATAACAGAAATGTATTAGTTAGTACAATCTTGAACACGATCTAAGAAATATCATTATCATCATCATCATCATCATCATCATCATCATCATCATCAACAACTATGAAGCATAAACCATTGGCTTATTATCTGTGGTTATACATGTAGTCATCTAGTTTCTTTATATTTGTTATCATTCTGTGTAATATTTACTATATAGTCATCCTGTGTCTGTAGGTTTATTATCATCTTAGCCTCTTAGGCAGCAATGTCTTCCAATCAAATTAAGTTCAAAATATTCAACAGTACGTTTGATTTTGTGTTGTTAACAAGTTATTTCTGAGCTGTACTGTAGCATCTCGACTGGTTTATAGATTGATATAGTCCTTGGTCAAGACGTCCCAAAAATGGATTCTATAGTGCTCTTGCAGGCAAGAGAAGAATGTTTACTGGAATGATTCATACGATATCCGAACCAGTCATTCCGGTAATAAGTTTTGTAAATTATTTCTCTTTTCTTCTGCAAATAGAGCTGAGAAATCTATATTTTTTAGATCAGTTTTGGTCATTATGGTGTTAGAGAATGTATTACATGTACTCTCCCCAAATTGGCGCAACCCATTTTTTGTTCACGCAATGGTTCCACAAATATTTCTGACAGAACCTATTTCTTTAATGTTGTTACATTTTATAAATAAAAACATCAAAAATGGTTAGACAAAACAAAATGACTTGCATGTGATAATGAAAATGGGTTATGCACATTTTCAATTTTGACAGGCCTGTTTTAATATGGTTAACGCTGAATTTAATTTAAATCTGCTCGAGTGAACGTCCATTTTTTTGCCAAAAGAAATTTTTGTTAAAATTTACCACTGTGATGACTGGCCCCATTATAAAGCCAGCCATTTTAGTTTCAAATTTTCAAAAATAGTTTTCTACATGTACTGCCCTTCAAATTAACATGTCTCAAGACCACTGCAGATGTCATCTTTAGGTCGATTTGTCCATTAACCTCTTGAGCCCTGAATTCCCGGAATCTCATGTTCAAGGTAGCTATGTAGGTAAGCTGGTGGATATTTTGAAGGTATTTTTCACAGGGTTCTCCAATAGCTGCAATAGCTCCTGCTCAAATTAGTTTCAAAATATTCAACTGAGTATTTATTGAAATATGAAAGAATTTGGTATTTCCATATTTCGTGTTCAACAGGTAAAAGGATTACTGTAATATATGTAGTACTCGGGATGTTAAAGCTGGCATGCCATGTTAAGAGCATGAGGTGTGTTTATCTGAAGACTGATTGACCACTGTGGTCTTGGAAAATGTCCATTTACAGACCTAGAGAAGACAATTTTTGAAAATTTACCACTGGCCTGATAACCGAGCCAGCCATTCCAGTGGTAAATTTTTATAATTGTACGAATTGTATGTCTTTACCATTTAATAAACATTCTGTTGAATATTTTGAAATGATTTTGACTAATTAGTTTCAAAATATTCAACATGTTACGGTGTATATTTACCATGAAATTGCGATTCTGGGAATTCAAGATTCAAAGTGTACAAATCGATCCCAACATGCGCAAATCATGGGCGGAGCTTAGCTAGATATGGGCAGGGCATTGCTAAAAGTGGATTCATCCATTGCGGTATTACAGAAGCAAATGAAAATTACTTGCCAAGGATTTTACTTATCACTTTGAAATGTGATTTATAGCAATGTCAGCAAATTTTCACTTAGGATTGTGTATCTCTAAAGGCCTTGATTTTTTGGATGTGCATATTTAAGGGGAGCTCTTCTACTAAAAACAAAAACTGAACATTTCAAGATGCAATTTATGGGCAACAACCCGTGAAGTGGATAACATTACCATTACAGGCCCGGTGAGACAGGATATTTTCTGCTATGTCCATGGACTTTATTGAAGGGGAGTTCATTTCTTCTTTGACTTCAGCATCAATAGACTTCTAGGATACAAAGGGCAGCCTCATGACCAAGTTTGGTGATGATCGTATTAAAACTGTAGGCATAGTCGCAGTTCAAACTTCTCAGGCCAAAGGGAATTCATTTCTATGGAAAGCAAGACTAATTAATACCTGTAGCCCGTCTTCCTTATCAGTGAAATCTACAGCGTCTGTGTTCTTCATTTCTGTAAGAGGCCCAGTATAGATACTGGTAGGTTTGGTCTTGTGGGGAGCCCTTGTAATGATAAGAGGGTTGCAGCAAGGTAGCATGTAAAAAGCACCGGAGAGAGGCCATCCCCATGTGGAGAACCAATGGAGGTCTTAAATGCTGCAGACTCAGGGATCATTTGACGGTATCAAAATGCTGTGATATGTCAATGCCCATCTTGTGAAAGCGCTTGGACATGACTACTAACATGAGCATTCACTGCACCCATACATTGTCTGTGCAGCTACATCCTCATGTAACACCACTCTGGTAGGCTCCAGGGAAATTGTCAATCTTTTCTTGTCTGTGACACAGCATCACATTGGACAAGATCTTACAGATGGCGTTGAGGAGCACTATAGACCACAGGTTTGCTGGTGCTCCAGGAGGCTTCTTGAGTTTGGGCAGCGTGATAAGTATACCTTGGCCAACAGCGTTGGGATGTGTTGCACGAAGGTCGAGTTTATTATGTGCATGATTAGTTTGGAGATGCTATCACCCGCATACTTAAGAGTTTATTGCTGATGCTCTCAGGTCTAGATGCGTATCCATTTCTCATGGATTTTCAGCCTCAGTTGTTTCATTTGTTTTTTGTAGTGGAGTAGGATCATCTACACATGGATGCATCAGCTCATCATCTTGATCTGTGAACTGGTTCTTAAAACATTCTCTGATCACCTTTCACAGGCTGGTCCCTATGATGGTGCCTTCAGTAGTAGGCCTATGCATGGAAAATGATTTTGGTGGACCAGCAACTCTCAAAGCCGGGGTCACCTTAAGCATTTTACGACAATCATTTGTTGCTATGATTATTATGACGTCTGCCTATGCTGCAAGATGGTGTGGGGTATAGCATCTTTTGTGTGTGTGTGTGTGTGTGTGTGTGTGTGTGTGTGTGTGTGTATATATATATATATATATATATATATATATATATATATATATATATATATATATAATCGCCCATATTACCAAATCGTTAATACGAGGCCCATTTCAGTGGTTTTCGGATGAACCTTGACCAGGATTCGTTCAGAAACATGAATCCGTTTACAAAACTAATATCGGAAAGAGATGGCAAGATAACAGTAAATTAAAAACTTGTCAGATTAATGCACACACCGGTGTAGACCCGTAGCGTGCATGCTCCATGAGCCTGGTAGGGTGAAGGTCACTGTGACGTCACAGCAACATGCTTTCAGCCTGCCATTCTTCCAATATGGTTGTGCTTTGATTGGCTGAGAAATTGCAATTGGTGATTGTTGATTTCTCACCATTAAGTATAAAAGGACCTGTATGGCCTACGATTCCTCAGCCAGGACTGGGAGGTAGTCCGAAACTGTAGTCATTGCCATAAGGCTCTCCCAAGCACTGCGTAGAGCAGCTTCGGCAATTTACACCAACACAATTGCTGATGGTACATGAATCCGGGATGGGAGACCTTCCCCCGTATTAAATGATGCCGGCTGAATTTTTCTGTCCCTCTGAGGACTATAAAACTAAAAGAAAAATAAATTCCTACAGCCGACTCTTCAGCTTCTAAAGGCGTACCAGAGATTACTGGTGGCACTGCAACCTTAGAGACTGTGAAACCGATGTGAAGGCACCAATTTTGGACGATAACATCCTATAAACTGTGAACCGATTTGCCCGATTTGATATCGCGCCAGACTTGTCCGAGCTACGCAAAGAGTGGTTATTTCAGAGCCATTTCTAGGCTACTTCTGAGTGCTAAGGCACCACATTAACTTAAGCCATTTTCACTGTGAACATTGCTTTCGTCGCCACTCCTGAGCTGACGATGTTGATCATCTTGTGACCGTGCCAGCTACTAACATTTCTGACATGCTAAAACTGCATTAAGAGCATGTTCTTTTTCCTGCATCTTTTTCAGTACCTAAAACTCCAGCCATTTCTTCGATGTTGTGAACCGTTCTCCACTACAGATAATGCATGTTTACTGTGTGACAAATTTTGTGTTTTCGCTTGCGCCAATGACTAAGAGGCACCAACATTGACTTCACCAATCTTCGGGAACAGTTCATGCGCTGATGACTAACAGGCGCTGAACCGAATAACCTGTAACTATATTATTTTTCCTGCACTGATGCCTAATTGGTGCCTTTCATGTGTATAGTGTTTTATTTTTGCGCTGATTATAAGTAGGCACCTCAAGATCAGCTAGACCTCATTGTTTTAACTGTATATTTTGTACTACAGCGAGTGCCATTCTTAGACCGTGTTAAGTTAATTTAGTTCTAAAACAAATAACGCACTCACATAACTAATACTACAGACCTTTAATAATGCCCCTCATAATTTTCTAAAAGGCACCACTCTTTTACTAAGGACCGTTTCTCGTGCCTGCACCTATAGACATGAAACATGGCACCAAAACCCTAACCTAATATTAGCTCAGATATTTTGGTTAGGACATTGTAGCAAATTGAGGCAGTTGCTCTAAGCAGCTATTTGTATTGTAAATCTTGCTTTTCGGTACCTGTAACTAGTGGAACGCAAACTAAAACAGTCTATACAGGCCACCAGTCTATAAAGACCATTAATTAATTTAGCAACTGTCTCTCTCTGCACTAAAACTCTGACCAGATTGGCTTGATCTGGTAACTCCCACTTCGGTTAGGTTAGAGCTGACCCTTGGAATCACAGAGGTACCTCGACGGCTAGAATCTAAACACGTTCATTGTTACCTATAGGACAGTCTTTAAGCCAAAGTAGGAATTCACTGTGTAATAATATATTTGTAGTAATTCCCTAACAGTGATTCTTGGCCATTTACATAACCCTAACACAGTTAAACGTTAGCTCCTAGGGATCGAGTCTCATATGGCTTGTTCTCAGAACTCTGAGGGCGGCAAAAGACATTGCTAGCAGACTAACTCTACAGTGACTGGAAGGGCCTAATGGGTCCTCCGCGCCTTCAAGGAAGGTCACCATAGTCTGCCATCGGCTTCTGTGGCCTCGTCATAACTAGATACAGTGCTTATTTAACGCTTTTGTGCTGTCGTGTCTTTGTCTTGTTATTTGTTGTTGTGCAGACACGTAGTCTGAAGTCGCTCATCGGCTTCAGTACTTGTCGCCCTGGCAACATGTATGCGCCATCGGCTTGGGGGATCCGTTCAATAAGTCAGACCCGAGATGGGGGTCTTGAGCAAGCTAAGCAAGAAGGCAAAACTGTGTTACAGTTAAGTAGGCATAAGCCGTTTGAGGTCTAAACCTTCTATGTCTGGACTCAATAACTAACTGTTAGTCTAGCTGCACAGGAAGGAATCTTATTATTTTAATACTTTGGATAAAGCATCATTTGGATTTGGGTTCATGTCAATGGTTGCTATCTGTTCCTGGAGAGTCCTCTTGTATTACAGTTGGGCGGTGGTGTCATTGACGAGCCTCTATATCAAGTTTGACTTGGCCACATTGGTCAGCAGGGTGCATATGCAGCAGGCAAATGTGCTTCATTTGAAGGCCGGCGATCACTGGTGTGATCAGAGTTAAGGTATGTACCTCCATATAAACCTGAGTGCTGAAGTAGTATCTTTGCATGGATTGTACACATCACATAATGAATGTGGTTGAAGACAGCTGTTGTTGTCTTGGAGCCTGCTCCTCTGCAGCTTGTGATGTTCCCCATAGGCATTGTTCAGTGATGGCATGGGTGTTTCTGTTTGTGGCAAAAGGGTTGTGAGCACTGATGAACGAGCCCAGAATATCTCCATTGCTGTTGCGTTTGCTCATAGCATATATGACCCCATGCCCATGTCAAGTACTGCGTCCTTGCCTACTTTGTTGAGTTTGCATAGCTTGGGAGTTAACCTCACCATGCACACACACGCACGCGCGCACACACACGCACGCGCGCACACACACACACACACACACACACACACACACACACACACACACACACACACCCCACCCCACACGCACACACAAATTCGATCTGGCAGGAATGGTGATGGTAGAACTAAGACTCGATCAGGGGAAGGATCATCTATGCCTTTTTTGGCATTTGAGCCATATGCATTAACAGTGCTGCACTGTGATCATCCCGTGTCGCAGTGGCATTACCTGGTCAGTGAAAGTAACACGATAACTGACATGATGAGATGAGATTCAAGAACCTCGCTCAGATTACAAACTCTAGATCACAGTATGTGGCTTGTTTTTGATTCATGAGGATCAGCTTGTGACCACTCTGACAATGCTGCGCTCAATGAGTAGGTATGTTTGTTTCTTGGATTCACGCAATGTCCTTATAATGTTCACAGTATGATCCTAATGCTTAGCTGCAGCAGTCAGACCGCATACATACCATGTTGCGATTGTAAACTTGGGAGATTGTGATGACTGATGTTGTCGAATAGGCTACCATTTCTTTGAAGAAGTTTAGACATAATCAGAGTTGCCTCTGAATGCACTTTCCAGCTCGGAAACCTTGATGATGTTAGTTTCCCATTGAGGTTGGTACATCTCCTAGGAGTATAGCGGTCAGTGACCAATTATTCTTCATCTTACCAGTTCATTGAACATGGACAAAAATGTCTGTACACTTGTCATTCACTTCATCGTTAGGATGAAACTATCCATAAGGGTTATTATTTCTCTCAATGCCACTAACTGAGTATTACAAAGCCATAAGATAGTGTTGGAGAAGCTAACCATACATTTCATCATGTGTAGGCCTATCTCTAAGTTGCTAATATCCTTCATAGTGCAAGCAACGGGTCCAAAACATACACTGGAATTCCCATATAGCCTATATTTCTGCATATTTTATTTTATTGGTCCACATGGAATTTCGCAGGTACCTCAATCAGGTTAGAAATAAGGTACTGAGTTCCTAGTCAGATGTTATGACTGATAAATCCAACCACTTCAGACAAACCTGCACATACATAGTTAGACATAATTAACATCACCAGCACATTGAAATCAGTAACCAACTTCTAGACAGAGCATTTTAGATGGTTCTCAAATGACATCATTATCATATGTAACTTTGTGAGTGAATCATTGACTGTACTGAAACGTAGGAGCTGATCGGAATATATGTGCAAACTATAAGCACCAAATAGATACATCTTGAGGAGAGAAAGTTCAGCGACATTAAAATGATAAAAATAACCTTATTATCAGACTGATCTCATGCTATACATTGTTATGACTGTAATGATTAGTAGGTAATAATAATGTCTGTATTTTCTAAGAAAGTCAAACTGAACAATGTTTTTATTTATCGCCCTTAATCATGCAACCGTTTTAATTTCATAGAGCCAGCTTATATTGTCAACCTATTAAGCCCATCTAATATGTCCCTACTCTGCACTGGATTGAGATAATCATAACTCCGGCGCCACGCTATCCCATTAATATCTCCTCGGACTCTGATTCGTATCCATGGTACTAACTGACGTAACGATGCTGGGTAGCTGACCTTAGGGATTCGGAACAGAGACTTCGGGCGACCGGTTGATACAGAGACCGACCTCTAGGGCCAGTGGAATGATCACGTTCCAGTGCGGCCGGGCAAACATGCCCGCCAACATCCAGCACCACCGTTTCATCCCAGCCATTTGTGCAGCCTGTGTGGCGATGCATAATGTCAGTTAGATTTGAATGGTGCTTAGAGTATAGGTGTTAGGTCAGCGAGTCGACAGCTGGCTTTTTAGAATGGTAAGGAAGGGACGAGTAGGAGTTTTGGACAACATATCCATATAAGTAAGATTGTGGCATTACTGTGTCGACTATGGTTATCTCGCGAGATACCTAACTTATCCATATATATATATATATATATATATATATATATATATATATGTGGGTGTGCGCGCACGTGTGTGTATAGGTATCCGAGTAAGGGATAAGACCCACGCAGCCTAATACTAGTTTAATATAAACTATATAGGTGCCTCACGCTGGCCAATAAATTGGTTTTGCGAGAGGAAAGTGCCTCACGCGGGCCTCTGTCTCAGGAAATTGCCTACTATTTCGCCTATTTAGAACAAAATAATGTGCTGAATTATATATATGTTACTTTTGTATAAGGGATGCATGCTGGTTTATGTTGAGACGGTGCCTAGATTTCAATGGAAATCAGTGCAGTCAACTCCCTAACTATTTAAAAACTTTGGTTGGTGCCGTGTTATTTTAGCAGTCCTTCTGGAACTAGACTAACAGTTAGTTTTGAAGTCCAGGCATAGGTTTGTGCCTCAAACAGCTTGTGCCAACTTAACTTTAACAAAGTTCACCTTCCTGACGCATTTGCTTGAGCCCCCGTCTCGAGTCTTACTCATTGAACACATGCCTCGGGCCGACTGCACATAAATGTTGCCAGGGCGACGAGTACTGAAGCCGAAAGGTGACTTCTAACTACATCTCTGCAGAACCACAAATAACTATGAATACAGGATGGCACAAAAGCATTAAATAAGCACCGTATCTAGTTATGATGAGGCCGAAGAAGCCGATGGAAGACTATTACGGCCTTCCTTGTGCTGGTATCGTGCCGTATGAGACTGGGTCCCTAGGAGCTAACGGTTAACTGTGTTAGGGTTATGTAAATTGCCCATGGTTCACTGCTAGGCTGCTACTACTATTATTGTGCAGTGAATTCCTAGTTTCGCTTAAAAGATCTATCCTAGTGGTACCACTGAAGGAACTGGGGAGGGTGCGTCTCCATTTAGATTCTAGCCATCGAGGAACCTCTGCGATTCCAAGGGTCGACCCTAACCTAACCGAAAGGGAGAGTTACTATATGAATGTAAGGTCAGGTTGGCCGGAGATTGGCGCAGATAGAGTTAGTTGCTGTAATAATTAAATGATCTTTATGGACTTGTGGCCTGTATAGACTCTTTTTAGCAGTGTTCCACTGATACTGATGTGGCATCAAAAGCGAGCTTTACAATAAACAGCCGCTGGAGCAACTGCCTCTGTTTGCTACAATATCCTAACCGAAATATCTGAGCTAATATTTGTGGTAGGGTTTATGTGCTGTGTCTTATGTCTATTGGTGCAGGCACGAGAAACGGTCCTTAGGGAAAATGTGTTGCCATTTTAGAAGAGCTTTAGGTGGTGCATTATTGAATGTCTGTAAGATTATTTAAGAGAATGTATATATTTAGAACTATTAAATTAACATTAACAAGAAAGAACCGTCTAAAGATGGCACTCGCCATGGTACAAATATGTAATTAAGACAATAGAGGTATAGCTGACCTTACTGCGCCTAGTAGTAATCAACACATATATAAATGCTATAATAAACTAAAGACACCTTTTAGTCATCGGCGTAGAATAATTAAAGTTAAGTTATTGGCGCCTATTAGTCATTGGTGCATAACTAAGGTTGAAAAGTTTGTGCAGATTATAATTAGTACAACATAAAATGTATCACAGTAAAGAATCAGCAGTCATTGTTGAGAAGGTTCCGGCATCTAAGAAACGTCTGTAGGAAGACGAAAGAGATGTGGGATAAAGCACATGTGCATGATACAGTTAGCGTGGTGCAGTGTTTATAGATTTACACAGCACAAGACTATCAGCGCCGCTGGCTCAGATGAAGTGTTGAATGCAATGTTCACAGTGAAAATGGCTTAAGTGTTATGGTGCAGTTTTAAGCACTTGGAAATGGCACTATTAACATGCTCTAGTTCAAGCACTTTTCAACATGAGTCGGACAAGGATTGGTGAGATATCATAACGGTCAGAATGGCTCACAGTTCAAAACTGGCACCTTTCTCAAAGGTTTCAAGGTTTTCTCCGAGTACTGAGCCACCAGTAGATTACTTTATTTATTAGTCCCTAAAGAGGGACGAAAAGATTGAGTCAGTGCCATGTGATGAGGGTGGTATCCGATCCAGGACACATGAACTTATGAAATTGCACTGGTGTAGATTGCCAGAACACCTGCTCTGCGTAGTACTATTAATAGTCTCGGATAATGTTTACCGTATTGAACTACTTCCTCGACCCGACTGATGAATCGTAGCTGAGACAGCTCCTTATATACTATATGGTGACCAATCAGCAGCCACCATCGCAGATTTCAACCAATCAATGCACGACCATATTGGAGGAATATCATGAAAGCATGTGGCCATGGCGTCACAATGACATTCACCCTCCAGCCTCATGGAGCATGTGTGATACAGGCCTACACCAGTTTAGGAATTAATTTGACAAGATATCTTAAACATTTCTTGTCCAATTTTAATTCTGTAAATCGATTCGTGTTTCTGAACGAATCATGGTCATGATTCATCCCAAGATGAAGGATATGGGCCTCGTATTAACAATTTGGAAATACGGGTGATTATATATACAAAAGATGCTATACCCTACACTGTGTATGCAGCATAGACATGCTATCTTGACTGGCATGCCTGCTTAATGAACGCTCTTACGGACTTAGTTATTTTCGCGTTCTGATTCTCATAGGGCTATGTACACAAGACCGCACCAGGGGGGGGGGGGGGGGGGGGGCGGGAGATGCGTTGGAGCATCTCAGTCAGGGCCATTCTGACCCGGCACCAAGCGATCCACGCTTAACCATCCTTGTCAGTTGACTGTATATCTGTGAGTAAGTCAGTTTTCGCCACTGTCTTTTCTCATCTTTTGTGGTTATTAATAAGGGTTTAGGTCTTGTCACAAAATGTGTAGCAAGCTGGTCTTACAGCTTCCTCTGCATGATTTTCTCATAATGCTTTCTGAGCTGGAATATTCTCCGACCCATTGACCATCGCTGTTGTGCTACCCTCACAGAGAGTGGAACTGTGGTACACAGTTTGTAAATGGAACTGTGTTGCACAGTTTGTAAAGTACAGTTTGAATTTAGGCTGTGAATTGGATAAATAATATTGAGCATAACTTTGAACATTTGCTGTTTTAAATTACATGTGCATTGATTTAATCCAGATACGTAATGAAAATAAGCTATAATCCTGCTTGTATACCATTTGGCATGTTTAAATTCTAATTTATGCTAGTAAAATTGATACTAATTATATGTAGTTAAGAAGGATAGCAATTTTAAAACATGCCATGAACTCTCATTGAAAGGCAGGTTTGCAGAAGCCATGCAGAATGTGGGGACCTTGGAATGAGTTACGATGTTTAAATGAAGTTTCCGTGGTTGACTATCGTAGAGTTACGTGATTTGGCAATTCAGTGGATGCGGACGCCCAAGCCTAATACCAAGCAGAGAGTGGTAGCTACTACTGAGACTGCCACAGAGAAGGACCAAGTTCTGAAGGCCCTGGAAAAGCAGACAGAAAGACTTGATGAGCAGCAAAACAAATGAATGATCTGATTAAGCTAATGAGAGAATCTAACACCAGTGTTCATAATTCCAAGTCCAGTGTGCATAGAAGCTCCACAGCCTCAAACAATCATGTCTGTTGGAACTGTCCTTTCCAGATTATTTTATAAGCGTGTCCAGAATCGAAACAGTGTTAAAAGTAAAGCAGTTTTAAACTTGTAGCACCTGCTATGGTGAGCCACATTGTAAGTGATGATTTGGCTGGATCACTGTTGCATAACACAATCAGTAAATGTCCTGAGTATGTGTTACTTATGAATGGAGTGGATGTCTGATGTCTCCTGAACACAGGTGCCCAAGTGTTGACAATAACTCATTTTTCACGGAACATTTCTTGGATCGGGGATTCGTGGGTATTAAGCAATATATTCATATTTATGCTGCAAATGGCCAGGATATTCCATTCGTCGGTTATGTCGAGATGGATTTACAAATTTCTGGTTGTACTTTTAAAGTTGTCCAATTTTTAGTAGTTAAAGATCCAGCTGGTGAATTAGGGAGATGACAGAAGAAAGTTCCTGTTGTGATTAGAGCTGGGCGATTTCCCGATAATATCGAGAATACTGCGATATCATTATCGTCTGATTTCCGAATATCAGCAATATCATCAGTTGTCTAATTTGTGTTTATGAATAAAATCAGTACAAAACATGTGTGATCAGTCTATCTTATAATATTTCAATATGGTTCTACTTTAACAATTTATAATCATTTATGTAATCTTACTCTATACTGGGCTGTGTGATGTACCAATAAACATATTTCTCATGCTAACTTTATTATTCCCCGTTTTATTTTATGTTTTACGGTAATAAATGCTGGAGTATCTACAGATTATTTCTATTTCTGTGAAATATAAAATGTCGACCATTTTGATAGATAACATTTAGCCTCTATTTCATTTTTCAAATACAGAAAATCCAGTAACCCAACTCTTATCTAGTAACTACCATCATAAGAAGGGAATACAGCTCTCAGAGGTTCGGTATTTTTTCTCATATCATCAGTTCATCTTTACTTTGGCGTGCAGTCACTATAAAATTGCACAATTCTGGAAAATCTGTAACTAACCGGGCTGTAGTAATTGATGAGATAAAATATGACTCAAAATATTTATTTGAAATTGTGGTTTTTATAGCAGGCCAAATTTATCATATTAGCGCAAGAAAAGATATATATTTGACCAATTTTTAACCATGCCTTGTCCTATGAGGCTAATTAAAATTAGGTTTTGTTCTCTTCTACGAGAAGCAAGTTCTTATAAATTTTGTAGCAGTAATCATTAATTTATCAATTTCTCTGGCCTCCCAACAACCACAATTTGAGAGGTCTGGATAAATAAATTGGTATATCCTGTTCACATTCCAATCTGATAACGTCTTTACAAGGTCATAATAATTGTCATAATAATAAACTCGCTTCGTGATTTGATAATAAAATCATTGATGTTAAAAGCAAATTGAGAATGAATACAATGTAGATGTATTGGCATTTAGGAAGAGGGAAATCTGACCTTTCAATCTGTTCAACACTAATCACAAAACGTGTGTCTCTAGAAAATAAGAAATGAAATAAGATCAGCTGATTATTTTAAAAATAATTTGATTGAAAGATTCTGGAGTCTATGACAACTTTCTATCAGAAATTTTTCAAAATATTCAGTTTAAATTAGAATATTTATGTATTAAGATGTAATAAGAAGGATCTGGTCTACTGTACATATTTTAGTTTGTGGTGAAATCTGTTAACATATATTCACACCTTCGTGGGTAGACCTTTATGATCACACCAATGAAGTTTTAACTAGTCTTGGGTGATGGTGGTGGAAATTATATAAAAGGTAAATTCTATATAAGAGCTAGAGAATTTCAATAAAATAACAAGTGTGTCCCATACCTGTCCATATCCTACAGTCTATGTGAATCTTAACCTGTCAGACACCGAGCTTTACTGGTTTCACATAAATATGTATATTTTATAAATTTTGAATCTGAATAAAAACGTTTATGATTTTTGTATTTGTGTACACGTCACCTGAATGTGTGCACGTGTACACGCGGCCAGTCCTAGTTGTAGAATGTCTAGGCAGTGATGTAAAACAGAAAACTGCTCATAGGACTAAAACTTTAAGCTCAAGAGATCTAGTGCAAGACATCGTTCCTGTGAGTATACGTGTAGTTTCGGGTGCAATAGAAAGACTGGCTATTCAAGATGTGAGACTAGATAAAGATGAAGAGAATTGGATATTTTACCAACAGTTCCAGACGTAGGTCCAGATCTCAGTAAATGTGTGCATAAAGAGATTGATGTAGTGAAGTATGAACCCACAAGAACAGACATTGATCTTCCAACTGCTATGGACAACATCACTAAAGATTGTGGCAGCTCCGACAGTGACATAGATGATGGGCGCTCGTCGGAGATACTTCAGTATCCGTTTGTGCATGACATCGATATACCCAGCAGGTGAGCAAGCTATATCAGCTACAGAACCTGTACGAAAGACTGCCTGTTTAACTGCAGGCTGTGATAGTAATTCGGCCATGTAATATTCCAAGATCAGTAACTGAACACAAGACTGGTGTACAAGTGGACCCTAATGTGTTGGCAAATATTAATCAAACACATTCATTGTCAGTGCAGATGATAGCCTAGACACACTGTTAGTTTAGTGTAATAAAGCTCAACATAAAACGCAGCACTAAGGATATTCGCAAATACTTTTTCTCTAACAGAGTGGTACCCTATTGGAATTCATTGCCAGCAACAGTTATAGAGGCACCAACGGTTGAATCCTTAAAAAGTAAACTAGACAAGCATTTCAAAGAAATGCTTCATTATTTTGACTAAACATGATTTGCATAAAGAGACACTAGCGTAGAGAAAGAGACCCGGATAGCGATAAACACATTGAACACGCCATATGCTTATCAGACCATCACAAAGTCATACTGCAATTCTGCCAATACAGTGGACTGATTTTGGAGTAGCCGCTGCATAAACAAGAACATGCTCGGTAGTGATTCCAATCACCGGTGGATAATCTATGCTCCCACGTCCGCACTTTGTGGTTGCATGTGTCGGGCCGTTCCGATGTCTCATGTCGACTCGCCGCGCCGTAAGTGCATGACGAGTGACGACGCTGGTTAGCATCGGGTCTCTGGGTGACGGACCCTGAACAAGACTGCCCTGCGGGAAACAGAAACCGGCTCATAAGGCCGGTGGAACTCAATCATTCCGGGGGGGGGGGGGGGGGGGGGGCGTGCAACCACTGTCGCGAACATTAAACACAACGGTCTCATCCCAAGAGTTTGTGTCACCAGTATGCCTGTTCATAGCAATTTCGTGATCTATGGACTTGCAAGATTTGATTTGGTGACCTAAAAATATAAGTCTATACAATGTGTTTACCTAAAATATGCTAGATAAAACTGCAATAAGAGCATACGAAAATACAAGACATAGAGGCAGGTAGATGAACTTTTAAACATGGGGCTCCCGGAGGTACCACACAGACTCGTAGGTCCACAGAGGTATCCCCGCAAGGGAGGCTCCCGTACACGAGACATAGCCATTTAACTTAATATAAGTTATTATACCTCTAAGCTGAAAGGAAGAAGAATATCTCAGACGAAAAGTGATGTGCCTCATGCGGGCACTACTCCTAGTGCAAGTTAGGGTGAGGGGTATTATCCTGGCATGGACCGTCGTCGCTGAATCCTTGAGAGAGGCAAGTGCCTCGCACGGGCCTCCATCTCGGGAAGGGGCTGCCACGGCTTAAAGCGGGAGAGGAGTAGCAGGCAAAAATGGGCCCACTCTAATATTCCAAACAAAAATGCTGTAGTAAGAAAAGACCATACCTTGTGAGATTATGACTATAGGGGTGCGTACTGTTTTACGTGAAGATGGGCCAGAAGATTCCCGATGGATTCCTTCATCACCATCTTATGTGATTCCTAATATGCTGAGTTAGTAGTTGCTGCTTTATTTCTGCGGGCCTTCTGCTCTGCTTAATCTTTGTTTAGTTGTTCTCAGAACAAGAATTAGTTTTGGCCGCAACTGGCCGATAACTACCTAGCTATTAGACACGGCTGTCACGCAGAACAGATGCGCGAGGACATCAATACTGCAGACAGCGCTCATACATGTTACTCGGCGGGATCTCCGAACTGGGTGAGAATCCGGACATTCCGCCTTGCAACCACATGAAACATTGCAGGACATGGTTTACATTTCACGGAAGCATTGTTAGGCCATATCTCCTATCGTTATGGTGGGGGTGGGTGGGGGGGGGGGGGTAAGAGAGACGGATGCACACTGTGAATGTCCTTCCCGTAAGGGCATGGCAGATCTAAATATCATGCCCAGACATTTGAACAGAATTTGGTGAGTATACGTATCTCGCCCATCACCGGGTCCTATGGAACTAAACGTTTAACCTGACGTTAGGTTTATACACAAGTTGCCAGTTTTGCACTGCGGTGTGGGAGGATTGTCAGTAAATATAATAATAATTAATACATGTGTTTTCGCAATGCTTTCCTACATTGGCTTAACGTACTATCTACTAAGTATCCGAAGATACACGGGAATGTGTATGTGATACCGCACCATAGCCATCACCGCTCGGAAACCCCAATACTTTCCTAGAGTCGGATCAGCCCATGGTGCGGATAGGGACGTCCAAACAATTAAGAAGCCACAAGGCTAAGAGGAATATGAAGAGAGACAAAATCTTGGAGTTATGAGTCTTACCGGAGTGCGGGGCTAGATTATTGCACTGCTGGAAGAGAAGAATATATTACAGTATGTATTGAAGAAAGTGTCTCTAATCATTTTGAACCTATCCTATCGAGCTGAATAGAAAAGGTTTTAGTCGGTAGCATGCCGGGCTAAATAGAGTTATAGCACGGACAGCGACCTCAGTGAAAAATTGTTGGTGGCGGGAGAAAATGCTGCATATATAAATGTTGCTGTATAGTGTTTCTAACGTGCACTGCATTCCTATATTTTCTATAACTTAAGCAAAACAGTTTAACGGATGGCCACTGGCCATATACATATGTAATCTAACCAGAACAAACAATACGGTGACAATGATTAAGATATATATAGTAATACAGGTTGACGAACCTACTATAGTGCGGTTAGCAACACATTGAGGAAAATGAAAATAACTATTTAACAAATACAGAAATTATAACTATCGGTCCTAAGACCGTTATTGTTCCTTTTAGTCATCGGAACCGTTAGTACGGATACGAGATAATTAACAAAACCTATATAGAGAAATAATTAAACTGTGAAGTATAGTTACTTGAATACTTGGTAGTCATTACCAAGTTAGGCTACCGTGTCACTGAAATTGACATGTAGATCTGTAGTCGACGTAAGATGATGCGCTCTCCAGAAGCTGGAAAGTTCCCGCAAGCTGTTGTCCGCAAACAAGATTCCCGCAAGACCATCTATGGCGGGGTGGGGGGGGGGGGTCATCGCACAGCACTGTAAGCCTATTCAGAATGTCTAACGAGCAGTCAGCAAAAGATACGATAGTACTATGCGGTGAAGAAAGTTCCCATACACCGATGGTATGGATGGAAAGTGTAAACAACCCGATCACTAGCGGGGGTTGTCAGATGCGGATGAAGATACAAAACAAAGCGTCATGGTGCTGGGTACGTCAGCCAGCTCTGAAGACGCACCGGGCAGAGTTCACTTGCTACAGTCGAAAGTCGAAAGAACCCACACGATTAGTGTGGTGGTGTTTGAAATACCACTTTTAGGCATGGCCGGCAGATCCAGCGAGTCATCCACCAAAGAACATCCTGCCTCTACATCTGTAGATTCACATTATCAGGCCGCAAAGGCCTCACCGCAAGTTTGTGTTCCGAATGTAGATGTTGTATTCGTGAACGTTTTTATCAAAACTTTCCAAACTACTCCCGTGAAAGGGGAGTTACAAAATTGTTTTAGTGCGGTGGGTTGGAAACTGTACTCTACAGGATAAAACCCCGCCGCATAGCGAATAAAGACACATGTCGCGCATGATAATAGTTGTTACAGCTTCAACCTGTTCGGCCCCTGGCCGAGGATGCTCTCGATCACTGTATCGCTTCTCCTTTTATACTCTCCATGACGTCACAGGCGCAGGCTTCATCCAATCATCGTTCGAGCAACAGCCAGTCAGCACACAGCTAATAATAGCATCGTCGAACGTTCTAGAACATTCTAGAAGCTTTTCGTCCAAGTGGTTAAGACGTCAGGGCAATATTTTGAAGATAATCAAGAAGAGTTTTCGTCGAATTCTGGTCTTGATTAATGCCAGATTTAACGGGAACAGACAGTCAATAAGAATTGCAGAGTACCAGCTCGGTACACTATAAGCACCATGCTATCTAGGTCACAGCCATGTGCTCCATAGAAACAGCGTCATGACACGTGCATGCCCGTAATGCATTTTAACGAACTTAGTCGTTTTTCGACACGCTCTCTCCCATAGGCCTATATACGCTCATAGCTCTACCCAGAGGGGCGTGTTCTGGAAACGAATCCTAGACGGGCGGCGCATACCCAGCTTAGCTGGTACCGCCGGTACCCGACCGGTCGATCCGAACCACACCACCCCCTCCTAGTTTGACATCCGCGGCAAACGATCACGCATGGCGGATCGACGCACGGACGTACGCTAGGCGGGAATCATAGACTTCCTGGGTAGGCGCGTGGCCGGAGAGGAATAGTGACGCATAAAGGTGTATTCAAGAGACAGAGCACATAGGGGTGCCAAGAGGAAGGGGAGGCATACTTTTAGTTTTCAACCTTTGACCTGGAATTATTTTTCCAGGCCTTTCTTTTTTGTGTTCTTTTTTTTATTAATATTACGGTGCGTGCTATAACTTTATTTAGCTCCTAAACAATAGCTCGCATGGGTGTTCCCGTTAGTGCAGATAATCATAACCTCCGCAAAGAACACTCAAGCTCCAACGTACCACAATTTAAGTTTATAAATATATATATAAAAATATAATAACAAAAAGACAAGGTATATAAATATTACCTATGTAACATACCCTTATGAGGTATGTTTTTATTAATCACACCGAATTACTTGCGTACCCCAGGTAAATAAAGGGGCACGCAACACTTATCACCAAGTATTATTATTATATATATCTAAAATATCTATTTGCAGCCCGGCCTTGCGGATCCGCAACGGGCAGCTCTCGCTGACCCCATATCCGTCCTGACATCTAAGACAGGAAGAAAATTAATAAGAGAAATAAGATATATAATAATAACTTAAAACTGGTTTCTCAGGCAGCCTCAACGCGGCTGAGACTGCATGACGGGATTGTGACGTTATTGCACTGTGGGAGGTTGTATTCTTTACGTCGAACACGAAGTCCTTACAACTTTAGAGCCAGCAGTGCTCATTTTGTATGAGACACAACCGGACACTTAAAGTGTGCGGCTGTGTAGGATAACCGTAGTCATCCTAGGGATGGGATTCAATTGATCTAACATATATAATAATAAGAAAAGTATGTCAAAATTAAAGTAATAATTTAACACATTTCCATGAATCGCCTATTAACATTTCTGCTGAATTACACATGATTACACCTCAGCAACGAAATTTCCCCATCGAGTCTGGGTCACGCGACTAACGGTGGTAGGTCGTGGTGAATGCACCGTCATTGCTGAAATGCTCTCATCATTATTATTATTGGCACTGTCCGAAACATCCGAAGTGATGGTGGCGGAAATATGGCCCTCCATGATGTCCCTCACAGTTACCGCTGGTTCCAGGATATCCGTCCGTGTAGCAGCGGCGGTACTAGTAATTGCCAATGTTGCTGATGCGGTGGTGACATGATGATGCCGGTTGTAGTTGGCGTGGTGATAGCTGCAGTTGTCTTTGTGATGGCGGTGTGTGGTACTGCCGGCTGAAGTCGTGGTACGGAAACGGATACGGTGGGAGACGACATCCGTCGGAACTTTAAAAGACGACTAGCAGTAATGTTAGGTATGGGATAAATGTCCTGTGTATGGGTGATTCGTTTCTTTCCCGCGTATGGACGTTCCGGGGTGGTTCCCTTCCTGACTTCTGGGTCAGAAAGGTGAGGAGCCGGATGCTGAATAACATGGGTCGGAGTTACGCTGATTGTGACAGGCTGAGATGGTCCCGGTCCTTCGTCTATGGTAAGTTCAGGCGGAGATGGAGACTGCGGATAGTTAGAAATATCTCTACACAGGTGTCGTAATCACCACTGAGATTGGCTGACTGAATACAACGGTCTGTGATTCTACGGTGGCATGAGTGGTAACCGTAGCTGACTGGCTAGTAACTGGTGCGGGAGCTGTCACACGGGATTTTACGGGAGATTTCTGCTTCCTACTTTGCTTCAGGACCGATGTGGATGAAGTGATTGGTACCGGCGTAACCTCTTCAGACGCCACTGTGGGCACAATTGCACGTCTGGATGTCGGTACGTTACTTGCTGTAGCCGCGGGAAGACGATGTCCAACGGGATATCTATGCGTCATGTTTTTCGTTCGGGCCATTTTCTCGGTCGGTAGAACCTTGACCGTTAGCCGAGATTCGAAGCGTGTGGCTAGAATGGCATGATCCTCGTTCTCTTCCCCAGGAACTAACGTCACTTCCAACACACGATGATGATGCCGAAGCGTGTTGGTGATCCCGTAGTTAGTAGCGGTGTAGAGGTACTGGCACGTCACACAAAAGACTGATTGAAAGAGATGATCCTTATTAATGTGAAGGGTGGGGTCGGATTTCCTAGTGAAAGTTCTGGTACATGGCCCTCCGCTAGTCAACAATGAGTTACACGGGAACCGCTTCGGAACTGGCACCGATTCTTCGGAGGAGGAATCCGATAACGTGAGATCTTCAAGGAGTGATATCTCGTTCCCGCATGGTAGATAGTTGCGGGAACTTTATTCAAAACCTAATGCCCTATCTCTTCATAGTTTTAACTTTCCAGGCCAAATATAAAATAATAATAAGAAGAAAAACAGCAGAATTTAGTTTGCGACACGAAAGAAGCCTAATGCTATGTTCTTCCCTGGTGTCGAGTTTTGACGGGAAGACAAAGTTTCAGAGCAAGCTTCCTCCTTTTATACTATTTGGTGACGTCACAGGCGGCGGATGGCCACGCCTAAAATGTTTTACAGGTGATTCGGTCATTCTTATGTGAATATTTCCTTGCTTTTTGCCTGGACGTCTTAGGAGTAATTCCATATGAGGGGAGTAGTTGTAGCTATTATTTCGCACATTTAACAGCCTCCGATCAACAAAGAAACGTGGTACTACTTTGTCCTTGTGGCGCCTCACCTTTTAATTAGCATGAGGCGGTTTTCCATGTTGGATGCTTATGAACTTGCCTATTCGAATTTTAGGCTGGAGCGCCTGATGGGGTGCGTGGGAGCCAGGTGACGTCAGCGGTAATCTCCCGGACTCACCCTCGCCACTCCTCCATCACGCTGTGGTAGTTGCGTTGTTGGGCGGCTCTTTTTTGTTTAAAGCGTTTGATCCAACTCACTGGAAATAGTAGTATATGTCACATGGCTCTAAAAAGCACGTGGTTGATCGGAACCGTGTATGTTGTCTATGACAGTCAAAATGCTGTTTCTGAGATGTAGTCTGTTGCAGAGGCGAGAGATGAAAATATATATGTTACATCAAGATCTTTATAATGTCCCGTATTTGCGCGAGTTCTTTAACATGCGTCTTGGTAAGTGTCTGTAATAGGTAGTTCTGAGTCCGCATTGATTATAGACTGGAACGCACGGGAGAGAATTTTTGAAATTCTCTTTGTGATTTTACTGCAGGATTTTTGATGCTGTATTACCATCCTGTGTGCTAATGATTTGTAGCACGGTAGAGCAGTTGTGCTCTTAATCAAAAATTTAACAGTAAAGTTGCAAGTAATTTTTATGAGTGGTTTAAACAGTTCTATTCATGCGGTAGATCAATGTTACTGATCCCGTCAAGATAGCTGTGTTTTCCGAACAGGAGGGCTGGCCAAGCATTCTCCTCGATGGGTAGAACTAGCTCCGTCCTGGCTTAGACCAAACATATCTGTACCATTTTAGTAATGGCTAAATTGCGGTACAACTTGCAAACATGTGTGCCAGAATTTTTATGATTACAATGCCGTCGTTCAGAGATTGTGAATACAGTCAACCTGAGTGTCTGTGTTTCAGTCATGTTGGTGATTTGAATCTGTTATGCATGACTGGTTCTCTGCGGATGGTACTTGCGCTGTGGTGAGGATGACACATTTATGGCCGCCGGGTGCGGGAAGTGAGAGGGAGAGGCAGCTTGAATGTCAACTTTATCGAACCCTCAGGGTATTTCACTATGTAATGGCCGAGCCCGTGGGCAAGTCAGAGTCGGTGCGGTGTGGGATGCCACCTCCTCTGTCACAGCAGTCTCTCATACCTGAAGATTGACGGTCAACAGATGACGAGTGGAGTGTGAATTGGACTGGGCTGGTGATGTCCGAACATGGTGTGTAGATAAGGGACGCCAGATGGATCTGGGGTGTTGGTGCGGTAATGGATATGGGTGCCGCTTGGAGGGGGGTTGGGTTGGCGATTTCGGGAATTGGTCGGGTACACCTTGTTGTACGGTTCTGCGGTTCTAGACACGCTAAGGCTTCATCCAGCCTCTTCACTTCCATGCTATTCACTATATGTTCCACTCCACAGGAAACATGGCTTGTGTCGGCCTCATCTTCCGCTTGTGGCAACACTATGATGGGGGGCATAGCATGAAGTGGGTGGAAATGGGAAGAGATCGGAGAAACAACTTTTCCATTCGGTCCCTTGGACAAAACAAACACAAAATTCTTCAGATATGACTTCCCAGATCTAGTATACCCGCGCTGAGGAGGGAGAGGGTGAGTACGTATCTCGTCATCTTCGCCAGCGTTAGTCGCTTGTTCATCCATGTTCTGGCTTGGTAGAACTGGGGCTGAACTGGCACCGCAGTGCTCTGCACTAACCATGGGAATACTAATTTCTGTAGAAATTTCTGTCTGGGTACCGGTGTCATGAGAAACGCCCAGTCCGAGCTCTGGTGCTGGGTCATCACTGACACATGGTTTAAGCCGATCGAAGTGGATGATGGAGGTCAGACCATCCGAAGCACGGATGCGGTAGGTCACGTCCGACGTCTTACCTACTACCACATAGGGGCCTTTCCACTGGTAACTCAATTTACTTGGCACATTTGCAGACCGTCGGGAATTGTGTACCCAAACCATTCTTAATGCTTCATATGGATCTTCATGCACTTTCCAGTCGTGTCATGTCTTCTGCCGCCAGTGTGCAGTGGATAGTGTTTCTCTCACTAGCACATGGGCTTGTTCTATCCTTTGCCGCAAGGGTTCAACATAGAGCGGCAGAACACATTGCTGGCCAAGACCTCCGCTACGGCGGATGCCTCTTGGTCCAGCAAAGCAAATGCTTCTATCCACTTCATAAAATAATCTTGCAATACGAGGATATATTTACTTCCGTCATCCGTCATATTCAAGGGTCCGAGCACGTCGATAGCCACTCATTCCCACGGTGCACCAACAAACTTAAGTTGCTATGGTGCGATATGGTGTTGGCCAACAGCGTGTCTTTGGCATGGAATACATTTGGCAACCCATGCCTTGACACTATCGTGAATCCCGATCCAGTGGAATCTCAGTTTGATGCGGGCAACGGTTCTCTCCACGGCCAGATGTCCAGCATTATCATGTAGTTGTTGGAGTATAAGCTCTCAATAACTTTCCGGAACAACCAAATGGTCATTAATGTACAAAACCTTATTTATTAGTTGACATTGTTCGAACCATTGGTAATAATATTTAGCCATGGGAGACAAAGGTGTCACAGATTCCTTAGTAGGGCGTACCCCCTCCTGAATCCACGCGTATATATTTCGTGTCTTCACGTCTGTTGTTTGGTGGTGTGCGATTTTCCCCGGATTCCACTCTGCGCACTTCAATTCGGGGAACTCCGCAGATGGCTTTTTGACTGTGTCACGGTGTCAGCCTCTTCGTGTTCAGCCTCCACACCGATTCTGCTAAGGGCATCGGCATTTCCATGCAATTTGCCGGGACGGTGAACAACGTTAAAGTTATAGGCCTGCAGGGATTCCTGCCATCTCGCTACCTGGCCCTCAAGATTTTTTTAAGTTCCTGAGCCACCATAGTGAGGCATGGTCTGTACGGAGTGTAAAAGGGCGCCCGTACAGGAAGTGTTTATAATACTTGACAAAATGGACCGCCGCCCCTCGCTTGGTGGTTGCGTATCTCTTCTCCGTTTTATTCAGAGTACGCGACCATAACCCAACACCTGCTCTGTTCCGTCTTCAGTGACCTGAGATAGAACTGCGCCGATAGCGAAAGCTGACGCATCAGTGTCTAAGATGAAACCGAGGTTTGGAGTAGGGTGAGCAAGAATTGGGGCAGTCGTCAAGAGTTCCTTCAGCGCCTTGAAGGAGCCTTCACACTCACTCGTCCCCTCAAATGGTCAATCTTTCTCGGTGATCTGGTAGAGGGGTGAAGCAATCTCGCTGAAATGTCAGATATAACGGTGATAGTACTGGCATAGGTCAAGGAAACTCCGTGTCTCCGTAACTGAAGAGGGCCGTGGCCACTCTGCTACTGCCTTAGTCTTTGATGGCGGTGTAGCCACTCCATCCCCAGATATGACGTGTTCCAAGAACTCGACGCTCTGTCTGAAGAGATGACATTTCTTTGGTTTGAGTTTCAAATTAGCCATGCGGAATCGGGAAAGCACGGTGTCTAAATTGATTAAGGTTTGCTCAAACTAGGTCCGAAGACTATTACGTCATCGATGTAACAGAGACAGATCTCCCATTGCAGTGTGGTTAATACCTGCTCAATGAGTCGTTCAAAAGTTCCGGGAGCGTTGCACAAGCCATAGGGCATCTTGCGGAATTGGAAAAGACCATCTCTACAAACGAATGCGTCTTTTCCATATCAGCTTCATCCATGGCTACTTGCCAGTAACTGCTAGCTAAGTCAAGGGTACAAAACCACTTGGCTCCGGACAAAGAATCCAAGGCCTGATCTATCTGTGGTAGCGGATAAGCATCTTTAATGCTAAGATCATTAAGGCGGCGGTAGTCGATGCAAAACCGCAAGGTTCCATCCTTTTTGCCGGCTAGCACTACAGGGCTATCCCATGGAGAAGTGGATGGTTCAATAATGCCCGTTCGCAACATGTCATTCACTTATTGGTGTGCTTCCGCTTCTTTGTGAATGGGAAGACATCGTACCAGTTGTCGTATGGGGTGATTATTGCCCGTATCGATGGAGTGTCGAATGAGATGAGTTTCTCTGAGATCCATATCTCCAGAGGAAAAACCATCGCGATATTTATATAATAGTTTCCGAATTTCGCGTTTTTGTGATTGCAATAATCCAATAGTGGCACGTAGATATAAATCATGTAGATGTTCGGGTAAATCATCAGTCAGCGGTGGGGTCGTATCAGAAAGTGCAGGTGTTTCCAGTGAAATTATGTCCACTAAATGGCCACAGCGTACTCCGGGTTCCAGAGTGATGGGATCTGCGGTACCATTGAACATTCGAAAGGGTATTTTCCCTTTATCCGTGGTGTCTACTATTATCCGGGCACTTGCGCATTGTGAGGCAATCATATAATCAGGGTCGGGTTCCAGCATGGCGATGTGTGGGTTGCTTCCTAACTGTGGTCCGGTGGCCCATATGATCCATTCCTGTCCCGGCTCAACCGTGGCAGTACTTGAAAGTATTACTGCACATGTATCGTATAACGATTATGCGGGTCCACGAGGTATTCGTCGGCCATGTATGTCGAGTTCCTGTTGTCTGCAGTGTATGATGGCTTCGCTGGCACTGAGCTAAGTAGGGCGTCGTTATGAATAGAGGTGATGACAACTCTCTGAATGAATATCTGCTCCCGTAGCCGTCTGTAGGTAAACATTTGTAGGCTTGCGGGGGGGGGGGGGGGCTTTTATGAGGTGGGATGCTCTCATACATGCGCTGGTTAAAAACTATAATAGAAGCTCTGGTGTCGATGGTGGCGCTTGTAGAAACGCCACTAAACAGACAGGCACATTTGTAGATTACTTTACGATGAACCTGCGGAAGAGTTTCCAATGATGCTGTCCGCAATAGTGGTGGGGGAGCAGCATCACCCTGTATATATTCCAACTGTCTCCTTATTGCTTCTCGCAATGTTGCAGGTGGCTGAGTGAGGAATGGGCCAGTTCATCGTCTCCGCTGTGGTGTAGGCTGCAGTGAAGATGGAGCTGGGGGTAGCAATGGTGGGGGCGTTGTGGTTGTTTCTGTGTGAGCAGTATTAGTATAGACAGCGGCGTGTACGGGATGACAGATAAGCTCTACCTGTGCAAGCCATTTCTGACAATGCTTCATAGGATGTTTTGTTGAAGCACAAAAGAAGCAGCATGGTTTGCATGGACTTGCATTCTTCCGTCAATGTCGCCGCTTACGAATGAGTCATCTCTCCTGAATCGCTACTGTCTGTGGATGCAGAAGATGAGACTGATTGGGGTGGTGTTCTGCATACTACCAGAGGGCACCGAGAATCTGGTGTCTTGGTGGCGGGACGTGGTGTTTTTAGAAACGTGGTTTCAACGGAGGTACTACAACCTACTACTGCCGTTTTGCAAAGAAAAGAAGGTTTGCTGTGTACGGAAAAAGAGGGGGATGTCCTTGCTGCAGATGGAGGAGGCAACGTAGGCATGGACATATTGGAAGCCGTGTATGTTGGTGTTGGTTTAAAAGCTGATTTCTGTGGATGATGTTTCGTCACTGAACGTTGTTGCGTGAAAGCCGCAGTTGAGCCGGGATAAGGATACGGGCACCGAAGTGGCTCTGTGTAATTCTGTACCCTTAGGAGTTTGACTGTTTCTTTGGTTGCAGTGTGCTGCGGTCGGGAGCAGGCGTTGTGGAGGGAGGTCGGTTAGGACACCGCTCCCTCCAATGCCCTGGCTGACCGCATCCGAAACAGATGTTCAGTGGCGGTGCAGTGCTTGTAGTGTTTGTTGTCCTAAACTGTGTGGTAGAGATGTTTGTGCTGAGTGTGGTGACTAATTTAGTGAGTGCTGAGATCTGCTTGTTGATCTCTTCTATCCGCTCTCTCATGTTGCCATTGTTGTTGTTTCGTTGGTTTCCGTGCCCTGGGGCTCCGCTGTACCCATCTCTGCGGGCACGGCCCCTTCCTCCAGGCGCTTGATTCGGACTGGTCTTCTGCGTATCTGATACTAGTGGTGGTGTCTGCGTGGTTGATGTTGCTGATCTGGGGGGAACAGTGGCGGGCGAGGCGACAGCTGCACCGTCTATCTCATTGATAGGATGGAGTTGGCGTCGGTTATTTTTCTCCCGCTCTAGGAAGTTCTCAATACGAACCGCAGTTGCCGTTAATTGAGCCAAACTCCCGTGGTCGCCGAGAAATGGGTTTTCCTTTAGAGCGGGTTCACCGCTTAATGCATCGATGAACGTATCAAGATGCAAGTGGAGTACGCCATCCACATTGGTGCTTGGATATGCGTGGGTAACTAGCCTTCTGATTCGGCTAGCTAACTCGGGAAGAGTTTCTCCCGCGCATCATCGTAGATTCTTAAGTTGAAGACGACTGGTTTGCCTGAGAGCTGTGTCGCCAAATCGCTCCGTGAGTGCTCGTTCCAACTGTGTGTAGATAGGTGTACAATTTGTTCCCAGATCCGCAAGAACTTGCAGGGCTTTTCCCGAAAGTTTTGCTGCAAGATATTCACCCATCTGTCTATCATCCTAGCGGTTAGTTCGACTTATTATTTCGAACTGAATTTTATAATTGGTCTAGTCATTCTTCCCGCTAAATTCGGGGGGGGGGGGGATGACTCGACCAAAACCGCGGGAAAAGTGTAGGGGTTGAAATCCAGGTGGTGCGGATATCTGAGAGTTGGCGGATTGTACTGATGTTGGTCTTGGTGCGGGTGGCGGTGGTGTTGGTGTGTCCCGTCGATGCCGATGCCGAGGAGTGAGGACATGCGTACTCCAATTTACTGAGTCTGCCCCAGTGGTTGAGCCATAGACCGGCATGGGTCTATGAACGGGAGGCGGATTATGGTGGAGAGTGTGTGGTCGTTCCTCCTGTGGTGAGAGCTGTTGTCATATGGCGGTGGTGCAACTGGCTGACGGTTGTGGTATGTGGCGTGACTGATATACCGGCGGAATGGTGTTGCCGATTCCTCCCGATAACTCCGCAGTGTTCCCCGTGAATATAGCATTTCGCTAGAAGGGGCGGTGCGGGAGGTTGTCTATGTAATGGATTATCACCCGGCCATACTGTCTCCATAGATGACACAGGCGAACGATAGTAGTCTGAAGGACTGTATATATGCCCGTAGTCGGGTCTTTGTCGGAGTCCTCCACGATTCGGCCCTGGTGGTGTTGGCCTGTCGCAGATGTCTGAGATGGTTCTAAATTCCGTTCCCACCTGTGAGGCATCTCAAAAAGTGCCATCGCTAACAGGCAAAAACAGGTGATAGTGCCGAGTTGTTGACTCTGCATAATTTCCGGCATAGTCGGTGAGAATATGTGCTGAAAATCCATCGTATGAGGCTACCTCCTGATCGAGGGAGTCCTCGCTGAATGGAGATGGGATTGAACTGAGCTCACTATATGGTGTGGGCGTGAGTTCGGCACGCGTTATTGCTGTTGTTCTTTGGGCCCCACATCGGGCGCCACTTGTAGCTTGCCGGGCGGTGTCAGGCCATTCCAATGTATTATGTCGACTCGCCGCGCCGTAAGTGCATGACAAGTGACGATGTTGGTTAGCATCTGGTCTCAGGATGACAGACCCTGAACGAGACTGCCCTGCGGGAAACAAAAACCGGCTCCTAAGGCCGGTGGACCTCAATCATTCCGGTGGGGCTGTGCGACCATTGCAGCGAACATTAAATACAATGGTCTCATCCCAAGAGTTTGTGTCACCAGTATGCCTGTCCATAGCAATTTCGTGATCTATGGACTTACAAGATTTGATTTGGTGACCTAAAAATATATGTCTATACAATGTGTTTACCTAAAACATGCTAGATAACACTACAATAAGAGCATACGAAAATACAAGACATAGAGGCAGGTAGATGAACTTTTAAACATGGGGCTCCCGGAGGTACCACACAGACTCATAGGTCCGCAGAGGTATCCCCGCAAGGGAGGCTCCTGTACACGAGACATAGCCATTTAACTTAATATAAGTTATTATACCTCTAAGCTGAAAGGAAGATGAATATCTCAGACGAAAAGTGATGTGCCTCATGCGGGCACTACTCCTAGTGCAAGCTAGGGTGAGGAGTATTATCCTGGCATGGACCGTCGTCGCTGAATACTTGCGAGAGGCAAGTGCCTCGTGCGGGCCTCCGTCTCAGGATGGTGCTGCCATGGCTTAAAGTGGGAGAGGAGTAGCGGGCAAAAATGGGCCCACTCTAATATTCCAAACAAAAATGCTGTAGTAAGAAAAGACCATACCTAGTGAGATTATGACTATAGGGGTGCGTACTGTTTTACGTGAAGATGGGACGGAAGATTCCCGATGGATTCCTTCATCACCGTCTTATGTGATTCCTAATATGCTGAGTTAGTAGTTGCCGCTTTATTTCTGCGGGCCTTCTGCTCTACTTAATCTTTATTTAGTTGTTTTCAGAACAAGACTTAGTTTTGGCCACAACTGGCCGATAACTACCTAGCTATTAGACACGGCTGTCATGGAGAACAGATGCCCGATGACATCAATACTGCAGACAGCGCTCATACATGTTACTCAGCGGGATCTCCGAACTGGGTGGGAATCCCGACATTCCGCCTTGCAACCACATGAAACATTACAGGACATGGTTTACATTTCACGGAAGCATTGTTAGGCCATATCTCCTATCGTTATGGCGGGGTGGGGTGGGGGTGGAAGAGAGTTGGATGCACACCATGAATGTCCTTCCCGTAAGGGCGTGGCAGATCTAAATATCATGCCCAGACATTTGAACAGAATTCGGTGAGTATACGTATCTCGCCCATCACCGGGTCCTATGGAACTAAACGTTTAACCTGACGTTAGGTTTATACACAAGTTGCCAGTTTTGCACTGCGGTGTGGGAGGATTGTCAGTAAATATAATAATAATTAATACATGTGTTTTCGCAGTGCTTTCCTACATTGGCTTAAAGTACTATCTACTAAGTATCTGACGATACATGGGAATGTGTATGTGATACCGCACCGTAGCCATCACCGCTCGGAAACCCCAATAGTTTTCTAGAGTCTGATCAGCCCATGGTGCGGATAGGGACGTCCAAATAATTATGAAGCCACAAGGCTAAGAGGAATATGAAGAGAGACAAAATCTTGGAGTTATGAGTCTTACCGGAGTGCGGGGCTAGATTATCGCACTGCCGGAAGAGAAGAATATATTACAGTATGTATTGAAGAAAGTGTCTCTAATCATTTTGAACCTATCCTATCGAGCTGAATAGAAAAGGTTTTAGTCGGTAGCATGCCGGGCTAAACAGAGTTATAGCACGGACAGCGACCTCAGTGAAAAATTGTTGGTGGCGGGAGAAAATGCTGCATATATAAATGTTGCTGTATAGTGTTTCCAACGTGCACCGCATCACCCTGTAGGTGGGGCTTAGAATACACCTTCCGTATCCTCTGCGTGTCGTAAGAGGCGACTAAAGGAGGTAAGGGTGAGGTAACCCTGACAGAAACCGCGAGTGCTGAAGACGGAGGTTCCAGGCCGCACGGTGCACTCTAATAAACCATGGATCCACGCACTTAACGCTTATGATCATGTCGATAGTCACTTACAGGACTGGCGGTATGATCAACGAACGAATAGAAGAAGAAGAAGAAGAAAAGGTTTTAGTCGGTAGCATGCCGGGCTAAACAGAGTTATAGCATGGACAGCGACCCCAGTGAAAAATTGTTGGTGGCGGGAGAAAATGCTGCATATATAAATGTTGCTGTATAGTGTTTCCTACTATCTAATAGTTGGTACAGCTCCAACCTGTTCGGCTCCTGGCCGAGGATGCTCTCGATCACTGGATCGCTTCTCCTTTTATACTCTCCATGACGTCACAGGCGCAGGCTTCATCCAATCGTCGCTCGAGCAACAGCCAATCAGCACACAGCCAATAATAGCGTCGTCGAACGTTCTAGAACATTCTAGAAGCTTTTCGTCCACGTGGTTATGACGTCAGGGCAATATTTTGAAGATAACCAAGAAGAGTTTTTCCTGGATAACTCAGCCATTTCTCAGCCGATTTTGAAATGGTTTACAGATTTAGAAAGCCCGTCGAATTCTAGTCGTGATTAATGCCAGATTTAACGAGAACAGACAATCACTAAGAATTACAGAGTACCAGCTCGGTACACTATAAGCGCCATCCTATCTAGATCACAGCCATGTGCTCCATAGAACCAGCGTCCTGACGCGCGCATGCGCATAATGCGTTTTAACGAACTTAGTCGTTTTTCGACACGCTCTCTCTCCCATAGGCCTATATACGCTCATAGCTCTACCCAGATGGGCGTGTGCAGGAAACGAATCCTAGACGGGCGGCGCATACCCAGCTTAGCTGGTATGGCCGGTACTCGACCGGTCTATCCAAACTACAAGGGGACTCGGATGGCGATGAGCACAGAGAATGAAAACAACAGCAATTAGACGAACCACGGCCTCCACAAGTGAACATGCAAACAAACGCTAGGCGCAGCATGGTGTGGCCATGAGTGTAGGCAGCACACCGCAGCTGGTGCGGGAACACCCATCTCCATCATAGCATTTCCCAAAACACAGCTAAAGTTTTAAATCTAATGTCACTGATATACTGACAGTTTCGAGGAGACCTAATTGAGCGGCAATGGTCAAATCATTCAAATACAAATTAGATAGATCTATTTCAAAGAACAATCTTTTGAATTGAACTGAGCTAGCCATACGATAATAAAAAACGCTGAGGCAATAACAAGCCAATGGCTTATGCTTCGTAAAATGATGATGATGATGATGATGATGATGATGATGATGAGTATTGTTTTGGTATTATATCATATTTTGCAATGTTGCCATGATAACAACACTCGAGAAGTGGTGTGTGAAGATTATAAACCAATTTATGTGTAGATTGTCTATTCTCAATGATGCGTAAAATTGTAATAAAGTATGTGTCTTAATCCATAAGTTTGGAACGCCAGATTACATTCTAGGGCTGAATCAAAAAGAGAATTTCTTTCGTACAAAATGAGTTTCAACTTCCACTTCCCCAGAATTACATTGTAAACACTGCCTATTTTCTATGGGGGTCTTGGGTTGGGTATATCTACCAGTTTCAATATGGAGTTTATGACTAGATATTCTAAGACGGGTATGAGCTATTCTCTGTTGTCGATTTGATACGATAGTTTGGTAAGGTTCGAGAATAAACTGGGTTTGGAATGTAGCATATACTCTAAGTTTATTAGCTTCTAGTCTGTTAACTGAAAGCAACCATCGCTTAATAATTTCGTCTTTGATAACATTGATATAATTGAGTGACTGGTGGTGGGACTCCTCCACAGAACGTGTCAGATCATTAACTGCCCTAACCCATCAGTCAGACTTGTTGTTTGCTAAGAATGATGATAGCCCATAGGCATTACCCAGCAAGGAGTCTTTGGCCATGTCTTCTAGACGGCTCTTGTATTTTAGGATTGAAGATATGACGGTGACTCCTAGAGGGAACAGCCCCAGTTCACCCCTCACTGCATCGGTCAGAGCAAATTTGTTTACACCAAGAACATACCTAGCATAGATAAGATACACCTTTTCAGCAGGTAGGTTGTCAATTTTCTGAAGTTTTTTATACACAGAGGTGGAGCAGAGACATACTCCTCAGAGTTCAGACCCGTAAAGAGCTATGGGCTTAATTAACGAATTACAAAGACTAAGTGCTACTTTAGGATAAAAAGATACCTGGCACAGTAGCTTTCTTGGTTTGAAAGTGGCCTTCGTTGATTTAGCCCTTAGGTTCTCACACGCTATAGTAAAAGAGACAGAGTTGCTAAAGTCGATGCCTAAATATTTGTAAGATTTAATACATTCTAACTGATGATTATTGAATGTAAAGTTATCGGTCAAAAGCCTACTGTTCTTAGTGAATATAATAATCTTGGGGTTTTTTTTAGATTCACTCCACTTAGAGCAGTATTGACTAAGGTTCTGTAGACATTCTTGTAATCCTGTACTGGATTCAGAGAGTAATACACTATCGTATGCATACATGGGACATTGCAGTTTCCTGACAGACAGCTCAACAGGACAAGTATGTACCTTAGCTATATCAGATGGCAAGTCATTAATAAATAGCAAAAAAGCAAGGGGCTTAGCACTTCACCCTGCCGGACTCTCTGTGAGATTTTAAATGGGGGACTTAAACCATCGGAATATGTAATACAGCTATATGTATTATTGTACATACTTATAATAATTGAATAAAAATTTTCCCTTATTCCGAGGTTTAGAATTTTGAAAAATAGACCTCTCCACCAGGCCTTGCCAAAAGCCTTAGTAAAATCAACAAAGCAGGTTTAAAGTTTTTTACTTTTGAATTTTGTGTAAGAATCAACTAGCATCTTGAATATGAACATATGATCCGATGGGCGTGAGAATTTCTTAAAGCCAATACGTTCTTCAGATCTAAGATTGTGAGTCTCAACAAATTTCTCCTGTCTTATATTAAGAACAGTACTGAAGATCTTGGCTAGGTTGCTACAGATTGTAATTCCACGAAAATTTTCAGGTTTGCTTCGGCTTCCTGCTTTAAAAATTGAGGTAATAGTACCCTCACACCATTTGATAGGGTAAGACCCTTTAGAAGGAATTTTATTTAAAATAACAGTGAGCGGGGTAGCAAAAATGTCAGCACCAGTTGGCAATACCATCCAATCCCACAGCCTTATTGGACTTACGGTTGTAGAGCACCTTTTTCGTCTCCACACCATCGATTCGGTAGTTAAGTTTGTTGAAATATGGTTCCAACTCCAAGTCAGCTGCATTAGCCTTAATGTTGTTATCAAAAAATAATACATGATTGACATCTATAAGATGCTACATGATATATGACCCAGAAATAGGAAGCATATTTAGACTAAGGAAAGATGTGATCCAGCAAGATGAGACAACACGAGGACATGGTAGGAAGATATTCCAACCAAGGGCAATTAGGTTAGAGCTAGGACAGAACTCCTTTCCTGTCCGGGCTGCGAAGGTTTGGAATAAGCTGCCTAGCCATGTAGTGGAATCACTATCAGTCTGTACTTTTAAAGCTCGGCTAGACAAACACTGACGAAACCAATCACTGCTATATGACTACACTGCACAACTAGAAACTGGAAGTAACAGCACACAGTGTTGTGATGATGAAGACCTGACCATAGAGGTGTAAACCTGTGGTCAGAAACAACTTACTCACAGGTTTACTTACAGATCCTCTTCTGACTGTAGGGATATATACCCTCTTCTATCAGCTCCGGGTCTTCTACTATATTTGCTATGTGGCATGCGCTTTGAGTTGTGAATGTCTTGTCTATGTTAAATCTGATTGGTTGGTCCTTCCAGTATTTGTCCAGTCTACGTTCAAATACTTGGGTGGTACTGGCACTGATAACTGCTTCTGGTAAGTCTTTCCAAATGTCTACAACTCTGTTAGTGAAGAAGTTCTTGCCGATGTTCAGTCTTGAATGCTTTTTGAAGATTTTCATGGAATGGTCTCTGGTTGTACTGTTGGTAACTAATGAGATGCTTAGGCGCATTGCCTTTGGGTCGTATTTGTTGGTTAGTATCTTGTGGAGTTTGATCATGTCCCCTATCAGTCAACGATATGCAAGTGTTGGCAGGTTTATCAGTTTAAGTCTTTCTTCGTATGTGTGTTCTTATAGACCAGGTACAAGTCGTGTTGCCCTCCATTGGACATTTTCCAAAGCTATAATTTGTCTTCTGAGGTATGGGCTCCATATTTGATTGGCATATTCAAGGTGGGGATGCACATGTGCTGTATATACAATTCTGAAGCTGGCTATGTCGAGAAATTCCATTGATCCTCTAATGAGTCAAATCATGGAGTTGGTTGAGGATGCGTGGGTGTAGTTGGTCGGGGCCAGGTGACTTTGATATGTCAAGCTTGTTCAGTTGATTCTCGACATCTTCTCTGGTTATAATAAATTCGTTTAAACATGTTGATGTCACTGGTTCAATGTTTGGTAGGTCGATTCCTTCAGGTTCTGAGGTGAATACTTAAGTGAAGAAGCTATCTAAAACCTCTGCATTCTCTTCGTCTGACTCAGTGGATGTTGTTTGACTGGAATCTTTATACAGGTTGCAGACACTGACGTTAGTTTTTGTTTTGGATCTGATGTTGCTTCAGAATTTCTTTGGGTTCTGCTTAATCTGTGATATTATGACTTTTTCATGTTGTTTGGTCAGTTTACGAGTGAGTGTGCGCACTTGGTTTCTGACTCTACAATATTCTGAGTAGGTTTTCCCGTCTCGAGTTTTCAGGTACTTTGTCCATAATCTTTGTTTACTTTTTATTTTGGCTATTTTCTGTTTAGTCCTATTTCGTGTTCTTTTGCTTTCAGAGATTTTCATTTTGGATGTCGCTTGGGCACACAAACTTAAGAGCATTATTGACAGTGTCAGTGAAAAATTTCCATTGCTCATCGATATCTGGGCCACGCTGTTTTAGGGAGTTAAGCCAATCGAAGGTTAGCATTTGGTTCAGTTGTTTGTAATTAATTGCCTTTGTCATAGCGGTATCGCGGTTATTGATCAGTAATTTCATGAGTTTTGATAACAAAGTTAAAGGAGATGACTGAATGGTCGCTTTTTCCTAATGGTGCTTCTATACAAATATTGTCTACCAACCCTTCTTCATTACTGAATACTAAGTCGATGCAGCTTGGCCGATCTGATCCACGTCCGCGTGTTGGAGTGTGTACATACTAGAACAAATAGCTGCCACACACCCCCCCCCCCCTGATACCATTCCCATATGGGCTGGATCTGGGATCTGGGAATGCCCAGATGGGTCCCATGTAGGATATTAAAATCTAGATTTAAATTCAGGATTTACCCAGATGTGCCTCATAAATGGAGGTGCATATAGAAGCTAAGTAATAGCCTAAGTCCATAATTCAATCCTAAGAAGTTCTTTGAAGATAATTAAATCGGGCCCTGGGTGCAAGACATATGACAATGTTATCAGGGCCCTTACTGCCTCGATGAATTTAACTTCCTTATCATATGTGCCAGAGTTGGTTGAGCAGTTGACCCAGTCAATACCTGGTAGGTTGAAATCTTCAACTAGAAATGTGTATGAAGGATGTTTCTCTCCTAACTCGTGAAGTATAGTTAACATCTTATTAAAGTTCACTTCTTGGCTATTGGGGCTGTTGTAAATGGATCCAATCAGCATATCTTATCATTTTCACAGTTTACTTCGCCGAACATTGCCCCTTCATATGCCTCTCTTAGGCCTGTTAGACTGAATTGTATGTCATTTCTCATGTATAGGAGCATGCCTCTTCCAGGTGAATCATTGATATACCCTTCTAGATTGTATTCGGCAAGTTGAAGATTCCTGATGAAGTGTTTCGGTTTAGCTTCGGAAATAAATTTTGTAGATGGTTGCCTGGTCCCATATAGATTTAAATCATGAATGTAATGACAACCTACAACTGCATCAGCCATCCAGTATATGCAGCCCAGAACTGATGCCAGGGCGATTTGATGCCTTCTGTCAGAAGAGGATTCACGTGAGTTCATGTGAGTATGTGTTGATATGGGCTTTTAATTTCTGCAACTTAAACTGGGTGAGAGTATCTGCATTGGTGAATATTACACTGAGTTGGTTGTTGCTGTCTTTTTCTTTGCATGGTGGTGATTTGTACTTTATACTGGTTGCACCCCTGATCCTTGTCAGTGGGAACATAATTACAAGTGTTATTTAAACCTAGCTTATAAATATTGTACTATAAATAGCATTCAACCGAATAAATGCAAATTAAATTCAATTAAAAAATGCAATTCATGTTTATGGTTTTCGATATCATATGGTTCATTTAGATAAGATAAGATAAGATAAGATAAGATAAGATAAGATAAGATTTATTTGCTTTTTGTGTCAATGTGGCTGATCAGCATACATATATCATAAAGCTTACAATATATTACATAACATTAGGTTCATATATACAGTACATATATATTATATACATAGACACTATATTACTAGGCTCCTAATAAGTTTGTATATGTGCCTAACCTCTAGATCTGTATACGCACATACACGCCCACCCGCACACACGCATGCACGATCGTGCATGCCCGCATTATGTCCATGTTTTAGTATTGTAGTCAATTACGTTGCAGGTGGTTGGTTGGATAGCAGCTCTTTTCTGTGTTCCATCATGTTAGTTACTGCTTTACAAGTTGTTAGTACATCTAGGTTGTCAAAGTTTAGTATTTGTGTTAGCATTGTAATTTGTTCTGAAGTGTTACTTGTTGTTCTAAGTTGAGGGAATACCTTGTTATGGTGTGTTTGTAAGTTTTCACAGTTTAATAATAAAAAAAGTGGATTTCATCTCCGGTATCTTTTGCACACAGTTTACAGAGTCTCTTATCTTTGCTAATTGTGTGGTGTCTACCTGTTTCAATTTCTAGTTGGTATGCGCTGATTCTGGTTTTTGCTACAGTTGCTCTGAATTTGAAAGGGACGTTTTGCCTTAGGTATGGTTCGATTGTATAACTGTGTTTTATCTTTGCATATGTTGAGAATTTAGATGTTGTCTGAATTTTATTAAAGAAGAACTTGTTGTATTGCTCTTTCAAGTGTGCGCGGACTGCATCAATAGTTTGGTTGTTTAAGTTCTGGTTAACCCAAATATCACTTAGTCCACTGGATGTTAATAGTTCCTTTAGTATATCTAGCCATGCGTGTCTATTGGTTGTTTGTGTTTTTTTCTTGCTAAGTATTTCCAGATCACTTAGATATGCTTGTTTGACAATTCTGTCATCCGATAATGATATTACCCACTTCCAATGTTTTAGGAGTGCTATAATGATTTCCAAGGTAAGTGGGTACTTTCCCAGTTCCCCTTTGGCAGCAATGTTGGACACATATTTATGCACCCCTAAGGCTTGTTTGCAGAATTTGTTGGTGAGTTTCTCATGTTGAAAAGAATTGTCTAGTTCACTGAATTAATTATTGACAAACAACTTGGCTGTTTTTGCCGCCCCCCCCCCCAGATTTCGCAATGATGAAGCATGATTGGCTGGACTAAAGAGTGAAACAGCTTTAGTTGTGCATTAGGATGAATCCCACCAAAATGCATGTAAGTGGATTTAATTTTGAAAAATGCTCTTAGTGCTTTGCCATGTTGAATTTTACTGTTTATGGAGAAGGTTTCTGAAGCCTGAAATGGAGTCCCGAGGTAGCAATATTGATCAGTTGCTACTAGCTGGTTTTCCCCGAGATTAAACTTGAGGTTTTTATCTACTCTGCCACTTTTATTAACAAGAGGCCCAAGGGGCCTGTGCCGCTCACCTGGAGCACTATGCATTTTTGTCAAAATTGCTGGTGGGTGGTTTAGGAGTAGTCTTTTAAATGAGTTTGTGAACAAAAATATGGCCGCCAAACACGCTACATTTTGATTGGTCCACTGCGGCCATGTTTCTGACGTAGCTCCTTCCATTGAAAAAACTGTAATGGCACTCAGTGCCTAATCATATCTCCCAAATATCGGCCGAATCCGCTCAGTGGTTCTGGAGTTGTTTTGGCAAAAAATAGGTTATCCAAGATGGCTGCCAAACAATTTGGCCAATCAAGTTCCCTTGAACAAACTTGGTGCAGCACTTGCCCTAGATGATATTTCATACGTTTTGAATTGATCCCCCAAGAGGTTTTGGAGAAGATTTTTAAAGACATTTCTAAAAATCGACCCAAATCCAAGATGGTGCGAGAAGAACACATTTTAAATTTCTCATTGCTTTGGTATGGGAGATTTTGGCGGGTAAATGATCCAAGATAGCCGCTAAGCCGTTTATCCAACAGTCTCGAAAATGCCAAATTTCAAATCACATACACAAAAACATATATAAAACCAATTTAGGCCTCAAAATCCATCAAATAAAAAAATCCAATATGGCCGCCAAACACGCTCTTGCCCTAGATCATATTTCATGAAGTCATTCCATTGATCCCTCAAACGGGTTTGGAGAGGATTTTTAGATTTCTAAATTTCTAGAAACACAAGATGGCCGCCGGCCAATGCCCTAAGGATACTTCCTGCCAAATATAATTGAAATCGGCCCAGCAGTTCTTAAGAAGAAGACATTTAAAATTTACCATTGCTTTAGTATAGGCGCTTTTGGCAGGAAAATTATCCAAGGTGGCCACCAAACCGTTTATCGGACAGTTTCGAAAATTGCAAATTTGAAATCAGAATACCCAAATACCTAGATAAAACCAATTTCGGCCTCAAAATCCATCAAATAAAAAAATCCAATATGGCCACCAAACACGCTATGTTTTGATTGATTGGTCCACAGCGGCCATGTTATTTTTAGGGATCAACTTTCGCTTAAACAAACTTTAATGGACCTTAGTCCCTAATCATATATCAAAAATTCCGGCCTGATCGCTTCAGCGGTTCTGGGGAAGAAGTCGTTCTTGTGAAAAATAGGTCATCCAAGATGGCCGTTGAACCAGTTGGTCAATCAAGTTCCCTTGAACAAACTTGGTTCAGCTCTTGCCCTAGATCATACTTCGTGAGTTCTGAATCGACCCCTCAAACAGCTTTGGAGAAGAAGATTTTTAAAGACATTTCTAAAAATCGGCCGAAATCCAAGATGGCCGCCTGCCAAATTGACCGATCAGGTTCGTTTAAACAAACTTGAATCTCTATGCGCTAAGGATGCTCCCTGCCAACAATAATTGAAATCGGCCCAGCAGTTCTCGAGAAGAAGACATTTTAAATTTCCCCTTGCTTTAATATGGGCCCTTTTTTCTGGAAAATGATCCAAGATGGCCACCAAACCGTTATCCGACAGTTTCGAAAATTGCAAATTTGAGATCAGAATACGCAAAACCCTAAACAAAACCACTTTCTGCCTCAAAATCCGTCAAATAAAAAAATCCAATATGGCCACCAAACACGCTATATTTTGATTGGTCCACAGCGGCCATGTTTTTTGCGGGATCAACTTTGCTTAAAGAAACTTTAATGCCCCCTTAGTCCCTAATCATATATCACAAATTTCGGCCTGATCGCTTCAGCGGTTCTGGGAAAGAAGTCATTTTTGCGAAAACTAGGTCATCCAAGATGGCCGTTGAACCATTTGGTCAATCAAGTTCCCTTGAACAAACTTGGTTCAGCTCTTGCCCTAGATCATATTTCGTGAGTTCTGAATCGATCCCTCAAACGGCTTTCGAGAAGATTTTTAAAGACATTTCCCTGATAACGCAACTTACTGGGCCGATGCTGGGCCGATACTTTCAGCGTTATCAGGGCTCTAAAAATCCGCCAAAATCCAAGATGGCCACTGGCCAAATTGGCCGATCGGGTTCGTTTGAACAAACTTGAATCTCTATGCGCTAAGTATGCTCCCTGCCAAATATAATTGAAATCGGCCCAGTAGTTCTCGAGAAGACATTTTAAATTTCCTATTGCTTTAGTATGGGAGCTTTTAGCGGGAAAATGATCCAAGATGGCCGCCAAACCGTTTATCCGACAGTTTCGAAAATTGCAGAATACCCATAAACGTATATAAAACCAATTTCGGCCTCAAAATCCATCAAAATAAACAAATCCAACATGGCGGCCAAACACGCTACATTTTGATTGGCCCACGGCGGCCATGTTTTTTTACGGATCAACTTCCCTTGAACAAACTTTATTGGCCCTGAGTAGCTAATCATATCTGCCAAATTTCGACCCGATCCCTTCAGCGGTTCTGGAGAAGTCGTTTTCGCTAAAACTAGGTCAACCAAGATGGCTACTGAACCATTTGACCAATCAAGTTCCCTTGAACAAACTTGGTTCAACTCTTACCCTAGTTCATATTTCATGACATTTGCATTTCGCATTTGACAATTCCCCAAGCAGTTTCGGAGAAGATTTTTAAAGACGTTTCCTAAAATTGGCAAAAATCCAAGATGGCTGTCGGCCAAATTGGCCGATCAGCTTCATTACAACAAACTTGGATCCCTATGGCCTAAGGATGCTTCCTGCAACATATGATTGAAATCGGCCCAGCAGTTCTTGAGAAGAAGTCGTTTAAAGGAAAGGTTGATGGACGGACGGACGGACACACGCAGGACGGTCGCCATGGCATAAGCTCACTTGGCCTTTCAAGCCAGGTGAGCTAAAAACGAGAGTCTGCGTTTTATCTAGGTTTACAGTCAGGAGGGTGTTATCATAGAATATCTTTAGATCGTCCAGGCACTGCTGAAGACCTGTCTCAGTTTCGGATAGTATAAACAAGTCGTCAGCATATAATAGATGATTGATGGATATATTATTGACATTTGACAGCCATATTTTTTAAAAGGTTAACAAAGCTAATAAAATCATGGGCATCATCCGTAGGACATTTGTTTACCTGGAACAGCAAAATTTCAAGCTACTATATAAGGTACTGGTTCGGCCACACCTTGAGTACGCTAATGTAGTATATGGTTCCCATATCTGAAGAAACACATTAATGCCATATTGTATTTCGTAATTTCCTCCTGTATATATAGGAGCACCGACCAGCCTGACAGCGTCACTGCTCAGTGAGGTTCCTGGTCACATATCCGCACCTCTTGGGGGTGTTTCTACAATTATTTGTAACGTATTTACAGACATAGAAGGTGTCAGCGGAGAGCAACCAAGCTAGTACCATCCCTCAAAGACCTCACATACACTGAACGATTGAAAACATTGGGCCTACCGACCATGGTATACAGGCGAGCAAGGGGAGATATGATAGTGACATACAAAATGTTAACTGGAATTTTTTACCCAGACGTACGCTACCTCCCTATTTCAGATGCAACGTACATGATTCAGTAACCCGTGGTCATCACCTGAAGGTCTACCAAAAGAGGGGAGGAACGAACCGTAGGAAGAATTTCTTTTCCTTGAGAGTTTGCGACCTATTGCAGAATTCGTGACCCCACAAGGGTCGGGGTCAAGGTCGTTCAGGTTCGGGAAGAAGGTTGCCTTCTCCTCTTGTACTTCTGAGATGATGATTGAAATGAAACTCGAAACGCGTTGTCTAAATTTTAGATTATTATTTCTTTCTGGATAACGGTTACTGACTTTGACTTCTTACATGTTTTCACCGAATATGTTACGTCTTTAAATGAGATAAGGATAAAGATTCAAACTTAATGCTTAAGCTATCTAGCTGGACTGAGAGAGCAACAATCTATTGCGAGAATTTAGAATTAGTTTAAGATCGAAAATTAATAGACTTAATTGCTTTCCCTTCATGGTCGCTCATATTTATACCAGGAGAATGTGTTCCAGTCCGCTCTTCTACTATTCCTAAATGATGCCAATGGCCCATGACTGACAGTCGTTTACAATTCCTGGGATCCCTTCATCCATACAAAAGTTGTGCACCGTCTTGAGAAGGGTTTTACTGAACGCTGGCTTCCAACCGTTTTGTGGCTCATATAGAATATTGCACCACCAATCTCAAGTGTTGATTCCACTTATCAAATTCTATTTTCAGAATTTAATATAAATTTCTGAGTGGTATGGAGAAGTTTAAGGTGCTTAACAATTTGATGGCAGGCACCAAAACGTACTATCCACAATTTGACAATGCTTTAAAATTTCCTCGTGACTTTGGTCTTATGATGTCTTGTGACAAGTTCTCCTGGTAACACGACCATGTTGGGTTTTCAGATTTTCAGACACACTCACAATTGTGTTTTCAATCCTCACAATTTTCCTCCGTTTTAATTCAATTACAGTATAATTTCTTGGAAATTGATTGCTGTTGGTTGCAGCAACAACAACTTTCTGTTATTGCTTTCATTGTCCCAGCATCAGTCAGCTCTCTCATTTCAAAATTCATCTTAAGTCCTATATCTTAGCATTCCCAGCTTGACGTAAATACACCTCACAACTTGATGCACATGAGCTGTGATTTTAATTCATAAAGGTCACATGATGTTCCACATAGGTTCCAAGTATAATGAGAATAATATTCGTCTGTCCGTCTGTCCAACATGCCTTCATATCCGTCCGTCTCTCTGACTCTTTTACTAATATGGTTGCATGATGATCGTGCCTATGTTCGTGAGGGGGCGAAGATGGTATCGGCGATGTTATAGGGCATCTGCAGACATTAGCGGATCAGATGGTAGCTATTCCATCTACCCATATCTACACTATGGAATAGCCTGCCAGAATCTGTCATTTCAGCACCAACAGTTATATCATTTGAAAAACGACTAGACAAGCTATGCCAATGTCAACAGGCGGTCTATGACTGTACACAAAAACTGACCAGAACAGATGGCACAGAGATTGATGTGACTGAAGAGGAAGGCTGAGCGAATTAATGTACATATATAGACAATTGTCATATATATAAACAGAAGTTATACAACCATTGTGAAAGATCCCATATATGTATATACTCACAGGCCCTTGAATGTTCGCCCATCCAGCCCTCTACCACATATTCCCCCTACTATGTATATATATATACATAGTAGGGGGAATATGTGGTAGAGGGCTGGATGGGCGAAAATTCAAAGGCCTGTGAGTATATACATATATGGGATCTTTCACAATGGTTGTATAACTTCTGTTTATATATATGACAATATATATAGTAGGAGGGATATGTGGTAGAGGGATGGATGGACGAAAATTCAAAGGCCTGTGATATACTATATCCCTGATAACGTAGCTTACTGGGCCGATGATGGGCCGATACCGGGCCGATACTGAAAGTATCGGCACAGTATCGGCCCAGCATCGGCCCAGTAAGCTGTGTTATCTGGGATGTATATAGCTTGTATATATTAAATGCTACTGAATATATCTATAGCCAGCTTCGTGTAAATACAAAAACAGAAGAGGGCATTATTCCAAAAAATGTAAAGTCAGACATATCCGGAAATTTTGGATCAACAAGTTTATTAGTGCATAGGAGTTGAGCACAGAGGTTTTACAAACCTGCGCTCAGAAACTTTACCTAGATTACCTAGATTATTCAATTTTATTGCGTATATACTGTCTTCATAATATGCCGTTCGTATCCAAGTAGCGTTGTACTTTTACCGAAACTAAAAACGTAAGATAGTTCACCACTTGTAAGCTCTTAATGGACCTGATAGCCTTTAATTTGTACAGATATTTAATATTCCAAGCAGATTTTTATAACAAATGATTAGTTTTCATAATATTCTAACATGCAATTACAAACGAAAATTCTTCTATCTGAAAAATGTTGACACCGCTTGTGCGTATGAATACAAGATTTGACATGGAAATAGTCCGTTTTCCCATCAGATAGTAAAGTTGTGTTGTGATAAAAATGTAGATAAATTTAGAAAATTTCTCGAAAGTTTTCGCAAAATAAGATTTCTATGGATTGGATGAGAAGCCTAGATGTTCATTGACATGGAAGCATGAAGCAGTTGTGTGCTGCGTTTATTCTATCCACTATTCTTACATGTGTGAATGGTGAGTACTTTATATCGCCATCTATGATCTATGTGGTCAACATCGACACCGGTTTTCGTTAACTTTACTAGTATTATTGCACGATCATTTCTACAACTAGGGAAAGGAATTAACCCCCCCCCCCCCCCCCCCCGCTTTAGCGAAAAGCGTGGTGGCGGTGGTGTGATTATTTTTTCGCTTGTGTCCATCCGTGTGTCCGTCACACACAGGTTTTCATTCGATAACTACTTTTGCATGGAATATTCGGACAACACTTCAAGGGAACATTGGCTATGGTACTAGGGAAATATACATTATTTTGTGGGTCCCAGACTTCCTGTATTTATAAGTTTGTTGAAACCCTGGTATGTATGTGTATGTTTGTATGTATGTATGTATGTATGTATTGTACATTATAAGTGAGGCGAGACTCATATCCTTTCTTAGTTTCTACCCGAAAATCTGTATTGTATGGCTAATAAAATCCCCAAATAGGTTACTTTACTGGCTAATAATCCCAGAAAGGTAGTCAAGTCCCTGCATAAGTTTTCGTATCAAGGTAGCTTTTCAGCATTCTGTCACTGTGCCACTGTCTTGTGTCATGATGTGTGTCTTATATATGTTAATGTATAAATGTTTTGTAATGTGTGTAAGGAGTCCATCACTCAATAGGCCATGCCTTTGATGGACTGCCTGTTTAGATTATATTTACATGTATAGAAAAAACCATGAAATCAATCAACTTTGGGTCAGTCAGCTCGTCCCTCCGTCCGTCCATACCTTTGTCTCTGAATTTGTGTCCGTCCGTGCAAATTTTGGGTTTTCGTTCAATAACTTTATCTTAGCTTGGAGTATTGAGACGAAACTTCATGGGAACATAGGCTATGTTTCTAGGGAAATGTACATTATTTTGTTGGTCAGCTCATCGCTCCGTCCGTCCATACCTTTGTGTCTGTCCGTCCGTGCAGATTTTGGGTTTTCGTTCAATAACCTTATTTTTGCTTGGTGTATTGTGACGAAACTGCTTAGTTTATGATTATTAGCTCCCATTTGTCTGTGTATCCATCCATATGTCTATCCAAATCAGTGGGATTAAATCATGGCTGCCGTTGCGGGCTGATTATTTGATTTATAGCATCTAGTTATCTCTGTTAGTACCATTATATAGATGAACATCTGCAAAATAAACAAGACTCCTGTTATCCATAATAAAGTCTGTCCTGTTAATCATCGAGGATGTTATACCCACTAACACTCGCTCGTAAAGATACACTAATTAGATCGCGTGCACAGTAAGATTGAACTTTGTAGAGATTCCGATTGAATATGTCACTGCTTTCAGCCATATTTTTCTGTATATCATTAAGTGAGACTAGCTTAAAAAAGAGACTCGAGTAGCGATAAATGCAGGAATTGATAGATTGAAGACAGTTTGACCCAGCCCATTTAAGCTTTCGTACTGGAGAACAAATTCTGTCTGGCAGGAAACGACCCATATACAGCCGATGTTCCAGGTGGCTGCTAAGAACAACAATCAACAAGCAAACTCAAATTGTCTATGTGACATGTTCTCTTTTGTGGCATCAATAACCTGGTAGAAAAAGTTGGTGTTTTAGACGAAGCTATTAATAATAGGTTTTACGGAATTCCCTTATAACGTAATTTTCACGCGTGCGCAGATGACTGGCTGTCAAGCATATGGCCAGCTGATCACTGGTTAGTTAGTAAACAACATTATACTGCCGCAGTTGATGCTACTCAAAGCTATTAAAATTGCAATTTTCCGTCAGCGCTACTGGTAAAGTTGGTCGAACTGACAATTCTAACATCAACTACTATTTTACTATGCATTTTTAGAAATATGTTATTGATTCTAATTTCTATGCACATTAAATGGCAAAATACTACCGCGATGATATGTTAGAAATGCCCCCACCCCATCAGTGCATGTGAATCTTGGTAGGCTGTAGCATCAATACAAGCAGCCGCTCGATAGATAATGTTTACGAATGCACCAAAGATGGCTATATATATAGGCCCTACTGTCATAATGATTATCCGTGTGTGCATAGGCGAAGAGGTGGGTGGGTAGGTGTGTACCTGTGTGGCTGTCTGTCTGTGTGAGGTACCTAACACACACACGCACACACACACACACCGCTATCTCACGACATATAGATTTGAACATTTTTTTCGGTGGAAGAACCCTGTACCCCATATTAGGTTGGCTTTGCACCCCCACCTAACCCCACCCTTGGGTTGGTGGAGGGTGCTGGTGGTGGACTGCATTAATCCAGACTTATGAGTGTTATTTTCACAAATTGTGTGTTTTGTGAGGTTAGCGACGGAAACAGAGGGTGGGGTATGGAGCATTATGCCATACAAGTTTTAGATGGTGTGTGGAGGGGTAGAGGGTGTGAGGGGTGGTGGTTAAGACAATTTCTTTTCCTGGCAGCAACCTTGAGAATGTTTAATAGTCAGTAAATAAAATGCTACTAAATAATGTCATACTCAGATAGTTGATCAGTACAGTATATGTTAGTATTCAACTGGAAAAACATCTGAAATTTACAGAGTGAACATTGTGAGGTCATATGCTATGGGGCAGGGGCTGTCGGACCTGGCTCTAGGGCTATCTGTTCAGCATTATCCGTGTAATGGTGAGGATTGGTAAATGATATTTGAATTTTTGCTTAGTACAGAATTTTGATTGAATTTTTGCTTAGTACAGAATTTTGATTGGTCAATTCATTTGGTGTCCATCTTAGATTTTCTGAAAATTGTCCATGCTTTTAAGTGCAAATGGTTCAAATGCTTATGGACCTGGTGAGCGCCACAGGCCTCGTGTTGTAAAGTATATGTAGATGCCATCAAATTACAATTGTATTATACAATCATATTAGATAGAAATCAACAAACTGGATTTATAAATATTCAAAGCACTGATATTTTGTCTAAGCACGAAAGATTGGTATGCTCATGGGGGCTGAGATGCCTAGACCAGCCCTGGTTTTCTTCTGTAACCGTGTAACATCATCCGTGGTCAGATGCGGAGGGAATTCGACCCTGCACTTCGTCAGCTTTCACTAAAATCGGTAGCCAATAAAAGCTGGTTCTCATGGATGTCGAGCTAGAGACATTTAACTTTACTGCATAGAATTCAATGCAGCAGCAAGGTAACAAGTGAGAAGCACCGGCGATAGACTATCTCCCTGTTAGGAGCACGATCTCAGCTTGGTGTCTGCAAGCAGTAGTCTCACTAGTCGTAGCCCAACTTCTTTGCAACTGGCCTGGCATAGTACATCTAGGATCTTTGAGCGTTTAATTGTGTTGAACGCTTGTGGCATGTCAATGCCCATTTTGTGGAAGTCCCAGTGTTTGGACATGACTACCGACACAAGCATGCGTTAAGCCTATGCAATGTCTGCACAGCTGCATCCACGTTTGAAGCCACTTTGACATGATCTGGTGAAGTCATCGATCTTGTGTTGGATGTGGCAAAAAATAACATTGGATAGGATTTTCCGCATTTTTGAGGAGCACAATGGACCGTCGATTGGCTTGGGGGTGGTGGGGGCCAGGTGGCTTATTGGGCTTGGGTAGTGCGATAAGAGTGCCTCCTACAGCGTCGATGGGAAGGTGGGTAATAAAAGCTGAATTAATTATGTGCGTGATCGGTTTAATGTTACTTGCATATTTGAGTAGTTCATTGCACATGCCATCAGGTCCAGATGCACATCCATTTTTCAGGGCTTTATGTGCCTTCTCAACTTCTGCTGTTTTAATTGGTGTTAGTAATGGCCTGGGGTCTCCTAAGAATGGGTGCAAGGGCTCATCATCGTGGTCAGTGAACTGTTCCTTGAACCATTCTCGAATCGCCTTGGCTTTGTTCTGGTCAGTCCAAATAGTGTCCTTCAGAGTTGTGTACAGTGAGTAGTGGTGTGTAGAAAACAACTCTCAGGCTCGGACTGCCCGAAACATTAGTGACAGTCATCCGTGGCAGTGATTTCATCTGCTTGTTGAATAGCAAGATCTTTTAAATGTTTCAGGACAGTTCATATCTCATCTTTGGTTACATATACGGGACCCAACCTTGGACGCATGTTGCCTTATAATTGATGGGCATTATACAATGGTGTTTCTCTCAGAGTGGCAAAGGTCACGGTTAGGCGACATTGGCAAAAACTTAGGTTTTTTTTTCAGTTTTAACATTTTGTGTTTGGTACGACTTAGCAGTTCATATCTCATGTTCGGTGTTTCTCATGGCATCTAAATTCTGGACCCCACACCCTGAAATCTGGGGTGGAGGGGGTGGTCCCCAGCTGAAATCTTGTGGTCCCAAAACTCAAATTAGAGTTTCCAAGCAGTATTATCTCATCCATGCTAAAATTAGAGGGTACTTTGATTTCACAACTATGAGTTATGTATACACCTGTGCAAAAGTTAAGCACCACCCTATTTTTACGCACATGCGAGGGTATATTCATGTGCTATGAAGAAAGCAATAGCATAAACATTTATGTACCCATCCATCTTAGTGCAAGAGGTAATAATGCAACTAGAGGAATGCTGATTATGATGGTGGGGAAACACTGTATGTTTTTGTTTGAACTTGAAAACGAGGCCTGAATATGGTTACGTTGACACAACTGACAACTATTGCCCTACAGTTGACACACGTGGCTAGATTGTCATTAATGGTGTCTGAAAATGAAGTTTAACATCTGTGCACGAGTTTGAGACTGTCATTATTAATACCGGGTATATCCACCTTGTGCCTGGACACGACGTCTCATGCTGGTCACCAACCGACTGATACGCCATTGTGGTATTCGTTGCCATTCAAGATGGAGTGCGTCTGTTAATTCCTGTAGGTTCTGCACAGGAGGATCCCTCCTTCTCACCATGTTTCCCAGAATGTCCCAGATATGCTCAATAGGGTTCATGTCAGGGCTCCTTGCTGGCCATGGTAGGGTTTCGATGGCATTTTGGCGGAGGTATTCATGCACAGCTCTAGCACGATATGGTCGGGCGTTGTCATCCATGAATATAGGGTGGGTTCCAGGTGCATGATTTACAAAATGAGGGACCACAACTCTATCCAGTATGGAATCTTGATATCTTTGTCCATTTAGTGTTCCAGGTACAGTCAACAGATCCAGCTTACAATCAAATGAGATGCACCCCCATATCATAACGGAACCTCCACCAAATGGAACTTCTTCCATGATGTTACGTTGGTCGTACGCCATGCGTCTGGACCTCTATACACGAGTTCGACCATCTGTGGCATGAAGCAGGAACCAACTTTCATCGGACCAGTGTACCCGTCTCCAGGATCTCATGTTCCAGTGTCTTCTTTCGTTGCACCACCTCAGACGCTCCTCTTTGTGGTGTGCAGTGAGGAGAGGCCGTCTGACAGGTCTCCTAGCTTTCATGCCAGCAGCATACAGTCTCCTTTTGACGGTAGACATTGACACTCTATTGCGCGTTTCCCATTGCTGGCTGAGCACTCTGCTGTTGGTGAATGGAGATCTCCTAACAAGGCGTACTAGGGCTCGATCATCACGGGCAGTAGTCTTCTTCGGTCTTCCAGATCTAGGCCTGTCCTTCACCTCGTTAGTTTGCCCATGTTTTGCAATCAAACGACTGATTACAGTATGGTTAATGTTCAGCTGTCTGCCAATCTCTCTGCATGACATACCAGTGGTATGCATGCCTATGATTTGCCATTTCACACGATCACTTAACCTTCATCTTGCCATAGCGGTTCACAATCAAGAGCTAATTCTCTCTGTACAAATAAACCACTGTCATGAACACAAAATTCCTAATCTTGTCGCCTAAATCTGTATGTAATGTTCTACACCTCAAACTGGACTTTTACATAACTGAACACGTGTGCTGTTTCCCGCCACGCACGGACATTAAGCGGCGTGAAGTCATGCATGCATGTGCATTTTGTACTTGGAATTATGTCAGCTAACGCGGGGACAAAAAGTATGGCAGCCTAGTTGTACCATCATGTTTCTACGTTCTATTGTTTTTGCTGGTGCTTAACTTTTGCACAGGTGTATATGTCCCATGCTAGATTTGGTAGGTAGTTTTATGCAAAATCGTATAAAACTTCTTAGTACATGTATTTAACAATCATGTACAAGATTCTCGGGGGTCCTATGGGACCCACTGCCATTACTTTGGGGGGGTCTCAGGCTGAATTTTGGAGGTATATGCCCCCAAAAGGACCCGTATGAGAATCACAGCTCATGTTTACTTAATCTTCCTGGACTCAAACTCATACACATACTTCCTCATGAGGGGCATGACACAACATTTGACTTTTACACTAAAAAGTCAAGCGTCAATATTATTGTGATATTATTAAATTGTCAGCATTAACATTTTGCGTTTAGATCAACTTAATAGCTCATGTTTGATTTATCATACTGGCCTCAACTTAAACGCATGCTTCCTTATTATGAGACAGCATGACACCCTGTCCTTCAGGGTCAAAGGTCATTGTGGTCTTGGGAAAAGCGTTCTTTTCATCAGTAACATTCAGCGTTTAGCTCAACTTCACTGTTTCACATATCTCATGTTTGCTTACTCATACTGGAGCCAAAGGTTGACATATGGTTATTTATCACGAGTGGAAATCACACATGACACCTTGTAGTCAAAAGGTCAAGTTCACTGCGTCCTTGCTAAAACCTTGTTTTTATAAACTAACACTGCGTTTACATGTAGCTCATCATAGAAGTTTATCTCTCGTGTTTGGTTAAGCATACCGGGCCCACATTCGGACACATCTTTCCTTATAATAAGATGGCATAACACAATCGCTTTGGCATCAAAAGATCAAGGTCAGAATAATAATGACAAAACTCAAGGGTTTTCTCAACAATGACATTTTATTTTCACCTCAACGTAGCAGTTCAAATATAATTTTTTGTGTTAATCATACTGCATCCAAACTTGGACACTTGCTAATGAGAGGGGATAAGACAATTACTTTGGGATCCAAAGGGCAAAGGTCATGGTCATTGATAAGTGTATTGATAAGCTTTTTATGTTTGAAGTCAACCTTCATAGTCCATTGCAATGTCCGAAAGTCGACCTTCATGGTTGCATTGCAATCACATTTCAGGGTTTTTTTCCTGTTCTCAAGGGGACAGAGTTGAAAGCCCAATATAAATGTTATCTCGCAATACGCAATAGAATATATGAGTACCTCACTTACAAATTTTGTCTAGATTCCATCAGACATTTTTCAGAGGTGATACAGGTAATGATGTAAAGGGTTTTTAAGATTAACTTTGGACTCTCATGCATGCCAGGGTAACATAGGTAACTCATATTTATAGCGAATTTGTCAAGAATTCTGCCATGCCGTTTGTAATGAGATAGTTAGAGATCTGAGATACATAGACGCCACGGACAGACAAGATTTCAATATCCACAATATTTGTTTCGTTTTTGATGATCAGTCGATAAAAAAAAATTATCATGATCAGGCACTATATATATATATATCTGTGCAGTGGTGCACTGACTCGGTACACATATGTATGTTTTGTAAAATATCACATATAATAATAGTTTTGGCATGGCAACACACTCCAAATCTTGTTTTCATTATGATGGAGATTCTGCAGTGCTTTGAAAATTAACTCACATTGCCACCTATTTGACTTTATTGCAGTTAATTAGTAAGTCTTATTGTGTAGTTTCTAAGGTACAGAGAGCTAGAGCAGCCCACCTTTCCTACGTGACGAGTGTACCTGGATGGTGCCATCTGTTGATGTTTGTGACTTATGATGAAATAATGACATGCTTACCTTAATAAGGTGTCACTGATCATCATAAATCATTTTATTTGCGACAGGCAGTCAACATGACATTCAAAGTTTGTCTAGATCTAATGCTCTTAATGATGCGTGACAAATACCTTGCTCTAACACACACACTGGCAGCCTGCCTTCATCCATATGATGTTAAATCTCTGATATTTTATGCCCCATTAATCTTCTGCCATGTGGTTATTAGCTCAACTGGCCTGAATGGCCAAGTGAACTTATGCCATGGGGTCCATCCGTCAAAGCACATTTCCTTAATAGTTTGACAAATTTCAACCAAATTTGGCTGGAAAGATCATACGGTCGTAGGCTCCAGAAATTCTATTGAACATTTTAATTGGTCAATTTTTTCGCCGACCATCTTGGATTTTCCAGAAGCATCACCCCTTGTCGATTTCAAGCAAACTCGGTGGGAATGACCATAGAGTAGTGTGCTACAGAATTTTGATCGGTCAGTTTTTTAGGCGGCCATCTTTAATTTCCTGAAAAACTGTGCGATATCGTTTTTAATTCTATTCCTCATTAACTGCTTGGGCAATTTCAACCAGACTTAGCTGGATGGATACTGACTAGGCTGGTATGTTTAGGAACTTGTGTACAGAATTGTAAGTGTTCAATTTTTCTGGTGTTTAGCTTCGATTTTCTGAAACTTTAAATCAGTTAAAAGCCTACTCATTAACCTGTTGGCCGATTACAAGCAAACTTGGTTGGAAGGACGCTAGAGTGGACAAGTGACTATCTTGGATTTACTGAAATTTTTGGGAAAGGCCTACTCATTAACCGATTGACTGGAAGGTACGTAGGCTGTGGTACATGTACTTGTCAGAACTTGTATATAGAATTTTGCCAGCTTGATTTGTGGGGGTGGGGGGGGTGGTGGTCATCTTTTACGAAAAGTGGGAATTCGTTTAATAGCTACTTATTAACCGCTTGGGAAATTTCAATCAAATTTGTCCATTTTGGCTGGAAGGATCCTACAGAGGTAGCCTCTAGAATCTAGAGTGTTAATGGGTCAATAGTTTGGCAGCCATCTTTGATTTTCTGAAAATTTTTTGGAACCACTTAAAAACTACATGTACTTCTGAGTCAATGGCCTGATTTCAACAAAATTTGGGTGTATGAGTACTGTATTCTGTGGCTGTATTAGTAGAAACATCCTACAGCTGCAATCAGTCCTCCTTCGCTTTTAACCACTGTGTCTTGTCCTCAGACAAAATCTTTAGCCTCATCAGGTCCATTCTTGATCTGGGTGTACCGAGTCCTGTCTCAAAGATTGTCATTGCTCAAATACACCATGGTGTAAGCGGCCAATAAAACCAACTGAACAACATCAACATGCTAATGGTCCAGGTGAGTGTCACAGGCCCGTGGGCCTGTTGTTTAATTACACCTAGACAAACAGGCATGTATACTCGACTGGAGTACCCTTTTTTTTACGGGCCAAGGGTTATCAGAGGGCATGGAGGGCAAGGGTGAACAATTGAAACGGGAAAGTATAACCTCTGCTTTGCAAGGCTTAAATACAAGTAAGATGTAGAGACTGAGCATTACAACCCTGGGTTTATGGAGACATCCATTTCTAGCTATACCCCGCCCATTTCTCACTAAGCTCCACCTACTTTTTTTCTCATGTTGGAATCAGTGTATACTTTGAACCCTTCACAAGTTACCAGTATCCCAATTTCGCGGAAACTGTACACATAAGCTCTTGAATATTTTTAAACTAACTTAACTGGAGGGAAGGGTGTGTGGAATTGGCTGTTTCTCCTTCGATCAATACTCACCATTCTGTTACTTCTGATATACAGATGGCCTTGACAGCGGCTCTAGGATTATAGACTTAGAAAGCTTTACCGACTCCTGGGAACCGGGTACTCGGCTCCCAACTGCCGAGTACCCGTTTACCATAGAGCTCATTCTTGTTTGCATAGCAACAAGAGCAATACATGCTTTCTGCATTGAGGATTTTAGTGTTTTTTTGTGAAAGAAAATCTAAGTCTTTAATCTGTAGTGATAGTTTGTGTGTTCTTGAAAAGGATTAACTAAAGGATACTATGGAGAATACCGCCGAAGATAACCAGGTTGTATCATTCTTTATTATCCATAGTTAAAAGACTCTCTAAATTTCGCTGTGTCGCATGTTCCAATTTCTGACCCCATAGAACCTGGGACGTGTGCTAACAACGATATATGCCAGACGATCGCCTTCTTTAACCCCCCCAACAGGCGATCGGCAGATATGAAAATAGGTGTTATGCTACGGTATTTCTAACACGAATATCGGCTGACGTCGTTCTCCGTAGGATCCGAGCGGGTGACGTCACACCCGGTCGCTCGGATGTTTATGTGAAGAAAAATTTTCATTAATTCGCGCATCTCGTTCTGGGTGCTGCGTACTAAAAATGGTACCGGAAACTTTAGAATGATCAAGTTTACGTGCGATCACGATCGGTTTGCAATGATCGGTGGTTTCAAAATTCTTGAGTAGATGCGTGGTCTGCGGTTTTACCGTGTGATACAGCAGTTTTGTTATACATTTTGTTGTTTTCTTCACATATCGTGCTGCGTTCGTTAGGAGTATAATTTATATTGATTAGTAAATATACCCCGAATGCTATGCGATATGATTCCTGGAGCCGTTACACATCCTGGAGGATCTATTATGGGTGTGTTGTGCCCGCCTCGTTCTTGTCGTCATAATCAATGCGATCTTTGTTGTAACGTGGTGGGGTGCGGGAGGGTTACAGTTAATTTATGAGTCAAATTATTTGAAAATTAATTGTCTGCCTTCCATCCGGGGCTCGTTCCGCTTGTTTATTGTAGGTTTGTGCTTATTTTATAGGCCAAGCCAGCCCCGCCATCATGTGACGAATGCCATAAGTTTGTCCGTGTCGTGTTCAAGGACCATGTCTGTTTTAGGTGTTCCCTTTGTAATATTGATCATAGGTGTAATGTTTGTGCAGTGTGGTCCGTTGAGATGATGGTTAAGTTCCTTGCCCAGAAGGACTTGGCTGGGTCTGACGCGGGGTCAGGCGGTCCGAGAGTAAATCGTGGAGCGCCCGGTTTGGCCGGTGGGGCTGCTCCATGTCCCCAGCTGGAGGTGGCGGAGATGGCACCGCCGGCGTGGTTTGGTCCGGCTATGCAGGGTTTTCTGCATAGCGTTCTGCCCACACTGGTGTCGTCCCTGCTACCAAAGGTTGGGGGGCAGTTTCTCCCCATGCCTGGTATGGATCCTGTCTTCGGACAGGATTCTGGACTGGTTACCGAGGGGGCCGTCTCGTACGGCCCCCCTGGCAGTCCCGTCTGGCTCCGGCCAGACGGGTTCTGTTTCTCTGCGGCCACCTCCGGGTGGTCCAGTAGCGGTGGCTGATCCGTCAGGTGTGGGAGCCGTCCGCCAGGACGGTTCCACGGTTGACTCGTCTAGTGACGACTCTTCGGAGTCTGAAGACGAGGAGGAGAGGTTGCTGCGGCCCGTGAAGCCGCAGGTGGAGAATATGGAGGAACCGGCCTCCATTTGTCTGGTTTGGCGCAAGCCAGGTCAGCGGCTCCGCCTGTGGCTGAGGCCAATCTGGTACCTTGCACCGGTTCCGTGCGGCTTGGTTTGGCACCAGCCATCACGGGAACGGGTGTGCCGGGCCGGGCGTGGTACTCACCTATCTCGCCTGGTCCGGCAGTCGGACGTGGGGTGCCGTTGGCGCCCGTGTCCGGCTATGGTTCCGCGACTGCTACGGGTCCGTACGGACCTACCCCATGGACCGGAGTGTTTCATGAGGTGGCGGCGGAACCGTGTGGTACCGGAGTGCCTGGCGTGTCAGCCGTGGCTCCTTGCCGGGAGGCCGTGGCTGGCAGGCCCGTGAACACGTCAACAACGGTTGACGTGTTTGCGGGTGTGTCTTCGTCGGAGGTAGATTGGTCAGATGCTCTGGCGTGGCTAGCCAGGGTTGACCCGTCTGTGATTTCGGCCACGGCCGATGAAGATGCGCCCCGTCCGTCGGTTGCATCGATCATGACGGGGATTTTGCCCGCGGCCCGGATCCAGTCAGTGGGACTGGATCCACGGTTCATAGATTTGTTGGATGCTATTTATAGCAAACAACTTATGACCAAGGGTCAGCTCCCTGCGGCCTCCAGGGAGGTGCGGGCAAGATGTCGTATTCCGCGGGGGGAATACGACAGATATGGTGTAGTCCCGTCGGTCACTGAGGATGACCGAGGGGTACTGGGCGTCCAGAGTGCCGTGGCGGGTGGCCCCGGTCCAGCACTTGTGGACAAGTCTCAGGTACACCAAGAAGAAGTCCTGTCCCTATGCGATGAGGGTGTGAGGGCAGCTATGAGCGCTGTCAACCACTCGTATCGTCTCCTTCAGTCGGTGTGGGCTGAAGCGGGGGCAGGCCACCCTGTGGCGCTTTCATGTGTCAATGACGGCCTGGTGCTGTCTATGGACGCATTGGCAAGGGTGCAAGCGCGAGTGACGAAATCCAGGAGGCAAATGGTCATTGACCATATGCGTCCGGCTACGGCAGTCAGGGAGCGTCTTCTTGGGACGCCCCTGACAGGGCCTAGCATCTTCGGTGGCCAAGCGCGGGCCATCTTAGAGGATACCGCCAGTATCGCGCAGAATCGGTTAGCGGTAAACCTACAGCTAGAGCTAGTGCGGCAAGCGCATGCACTAGGGGCTGTGGGGAAACCGCTAACGGGACAACCTTCAAAGAAGCATAAGGGCAAGGCGAAAGCTAGGCCTGTTGCGACTTCTGCTTCAGCTGGGTTTTCGGAGCCGCCGGCGGCGAAGAAATCCAGGAAGGTTGTAGAGGCGCCTACCCTCCCCAATGTTGCTCCTGACCGCCCTAGAGGCGGGAAGGGTACGGCTAAGGCCTCAAAGGGCGGACAGAAGGGGCCGAAGCGTACCTGAGGGTACGAAAGCTCCCTTCATATCCGCCTGGACCGCGCCTGTGCAACAGGAACAGCGGTGCCAGTTATACCCGTCGTGCCTAGAACGAAATGGTTCTCTCTCTCTCGTTAAGAAAGAGGGGGGGGGGGGGGCGCGGACTGCGAGCCGGACAACCCTGTTAGACGTTGAGGCGTCTATGGTGGGTGGAAGGCTCATGCGTTTCGTCGAGGCCTGGCGAGGTGTGACGTCAGACAGTCTGGTCCTGGGATGGTTATCCCAGGGTTACATGCCGGAGTGGTGGGACTTTCCACCACAAAATCTGTCTTTGGCACCTGTCTGGACACCCGTACCAAGGGAGACAGACAAGTTAGAAGCCGTTCAAAAGGAAGTGTCGGGTTTGCTTCTGAAGGGAGCAATAAAACCAGCAAACCGAAACACTCCAGGCTTCTATTCAAACATGTTCTTTGTCCCCAAGAGCACAGGGGGATGGAGACCCATACTCAATCTCAGGCCATTAAATTGGTTTATACATACGCCTCAGTTCCAGATGGAAACGCTGAGGTCGGTAATGGCGGGATTGAGGAAAGGAATGTGGTGTGTATCGATCGATCGGAAAGATGCATATTTCCACATTCCTATGAATCGGAGTTGGCACAGGTTTCTGAGATTTGCGTTTCATAATCAAGTATGGGAGTTTACAGTTCTCCCGTTTGGCCTGTCGACAGCTCCGAGGGTTTTCACAAGAGTGGTCCTTGCGGTGACAGCGTTTCTCAGAAAAGAGAATGTGGCGCTACACACCTACATAGACGACTGGCTGCTCAAGGCAGACTCGGCAGCCAGGTTGAACGTGGATACTGCTCTGACTCTGAAGTTACTTTCAGATCTAGGCTGGATAGTCAACGAGGAGAAGTCCGAGTTGACGCCCACTCAACATTTCGTTTATTTGGGGATGCGATTCGACCTCGAGGAGGGCAGGGTTTACCCGTCAGAGCCCAGAGTGGTGTCTCTGTTAGCCATCCTCAGGAGTTTTCGAGTGGGAAACCACATTCAGGCGAGGCGGTTTCTTCAGATGATGGTCTCCATGGAGCAAGTGATTCCGTTCGCTGCTCTAATGCGAAGACCTATCCAGTTGTATCTGATGTCTCTGTGGAAACAGAGAACAGAACCCCTGTCAAAACTGGTGCCAGTTTTGGAGCCGATAATATCGCATCTTCTATGGTGGAAACAGCGTCAGAATCTCCTATTAGGGGTTTCGCTGCACCTACCCCACCCCCAGCTGTCCGTCTACACGGATGCATCGCTGGAAGGGTGGGGTGCCTGCCTGGGAGAACACCAGGTCTCGGGCACATGGACTCTCCCGGAGAGTCAGCTGCATATCAATCTGTTGGAAATGATGGCAGTGGAACTGGCGTTGGAATAGTTCCTTCCGATGATCAGGGGCAAGGTGATATTGATACGGTCGGACAATTCGACAGTAGTATCATATATAAATCGCCAAGGCGGGACCAGGTCGCCCACTCTGTGTATCAGAGTGTGGCACTTGATTCAATGGTGCAGGAATTACTCGGTTGTTTTGAAAGCAGCTCATATTCCTGGCCGATTGAACATTCTGGCGGATGCTTTGTCTCGCAGACAGAGAATTCTGCCAACAGAATGGTCCCTCAACCCTCCGGTTCTGCGACGGATCTTCGAGCATTGGGGCGAACCCAACGTGGACTTGTTCGCCACAAAGGAAAATGCTCAAATCATGACATATGTCTCGCCGATTCCAGATCCAAATGCTGTCGATACAGACGCTCTGGCGATAAGCTGGAGAGGGATGCACGCTTACGCGTACCCACCCACCATTCTTCTACCGAAGGTATTGGTGAAGGTCAGGGAGAAACCGTGTCTGGTCCTGCTAATAGCGCCGTATTGGCCGAGCAGGGCGTGGTTCACGGATCTTCTAGATCTGCTGGTGGAAAATCCTGTGCAGTTGCCCGAGATTCCGAACATAATCTCCCAGGCCAAGGGACGCTTCCTACACGAGCGTCCCGAAATGTTCAAATTGACTGCGTGGATGTTATCAAACAACGTTCCACGTCGGAAGGCTTTTCTCGACAGGCTGCTGATTTCATCGCGGCTGCGAGAAGGAGGTCAACCTTCAAGTCATATAACAACAAGGTTAACAGATTTGCAGACTGGTGTGAAGAAAAGGGTATTGATACCTTTCAATCCACTATTCAGCAAATAGCAGACTCTCTGTGAGCTGTTCTTTTCAGGACTAGCTCCCGTCACAGTCGCTGGATACAAGTCAGCTTTGGCATCAGTTATCCCTTGTCTAGCCAACAGGGATAGTCCAGAGGTGGCCCAGTTAAATGTGATGTTGAAGGGAATGAGCAATCTCTGCCCGAGACAACCGGTAGTCATTCCAGCCTGGAGTCTATCTTTAGTGCTTAATGTACTGGCCAAGCACCCTTTCGAACCGTTGCGTTCGGCTAGTCTAAAGCATTTGACTCTAAAGGCGGTCTTTCTATTGGCAGCTTCCTCAGCTAGAAGGCGCAGTGAGATCCATGCGCTTTCGGCAGAGAGGAACCGATTTATTGTTTCTGGAGAAGGTCTGCGTCTTCTGCCAAGAGCAGAGTTTATGTCAAAGAACCAATCTTTGAGATATCCCGGCAAACCGATCATTATACCGAAGTTAACTAGGTTTGATCGTGATGCCAGTGTCTGGTGCCCGGTCCGTGCTTTGACTAAGTACAAGAAACGGACTGACTCGTTACGGTCGAACGATAGACATCTGTGGATCTGCCATAAAAAGCCTTATGGCGCCGCATCCATGGATACTATCTCTCGTTGGGTGGTCGAATGCATTCAGACTACTCACGAGATGGTGACTGGGCACCAGGTACAATGGTGTTCCGTTAGAGGACATCATGGCCGTTGCACAATGGCACTGTGAGTCCTCATTCACGGATTACTATATGAGGGATGTGTCAGACTCAGCCAATCCACTCGCCTTAGCTGTTTTGAAACGATAGTTAGTGACCACACTGCTCTTCACCCTTTTTTCACTTTGGTAAGAAAAGAACCTAAAGCAGGCATGGTCAGGCGAGAGGATGTCAACAAGATTGTGTCACTGATGGCCGAACCGGTGAATGGTTGGAAGCGGTACGTCTGAAGTCCAATTATCATAAGGTAATTCAATAGTGAGAGTTTTTTGTATTATGTATATGTATCATGTTCATTCATCTTATATATTCATGCTCATTCCCAGGCTAATACATGGAATATGCAGGGAGTAGTTAACCCTCTTGGCATATTGGTGTTTTCAGGCGAGATACATGTTCGTTAGTTCTCTCCCTTTTCTTAGGAGGAAAAAGGGGGGGGGGGCGGGGCCGTGACGTGAATGTGATTCGGTTCCGTGAACTTGACGGTCCTTTTAGGTCTCCGTTAGTCAAGTTTGAAGTCTAAAATCTTTCTCCAAGGGGCAAAATTAGCATTTATAGCTTGCCCCTTCCCACCAGGTTACTGATCAAATCTGGTGTATATCAGAAGTAACAGAATGGTGAGTATTGATCGAAGGAGAATGAAGGAAATGTCAATTTCCCTTTCTCCGAGATCTAACAATACTCACCATTCTGTTACGGACCCAGCCTCCCAGCCCCACGGAGGCAAGCCATAGTTTTCTCTTGTTTGGTGGCTATGCAAACAATATGAGCTCTATGGTAAACGGGTACTCGGCAGTTGGGAGCTGAGTACCCGGTTCCCAGGAGTCGGTAAAGCTTTCCAAGTCTATAATCCTAGAGCCGCTGTCAAGGCCAGCTGTATATCAGAAGTAACAGAATGGTGAGTATTGTTAGATCTCGGAGAAAGGGAAATTGACATTTCCTTCATTCTGGCTATGAATCTATGAAAATTTCAAATTAGTTTCAAAATATTTACAGAATGTTTATTAAATATTAAATCCGTCAAAGACAGACAAATCGTACACTTGAGACTTTTTTAGCTTCATGGCAGAGAACTTTCCGTCATTTTGATTGATGGTTGTGTAGTGTGTAGGTTTGCACGATATTGTCCTAGAATGTATCGCGATATATCGTGGTGAGAAAATCACGATATTTCGATATATCGTATAGCCTATTTTATGGTATGAATTCATACGGTGAATTGGTCGTGGGTTGAGTTGGACTGCATGGGTTGGCTTATGTAGACATATCGGTTCCACTATGAGTTTTCATATCAGTTTTAATCGAATATGACTTCTAATTGGTAAATTTCAACAAAAACTAAATCCAGTCGCCAAGATGCTTAAAGAACGATGGTTAATAACACGAAAATAGGACACAATTTCATGGTCAAAATTTTTGGCGCCTTACACCTTGGCTTGATTTATACCTTTCCATCATTGCGGGAGTGAAATTATTACATTGGACAACCTAAATATTGCGTACTCTGTTATAATCATCGTTTATTACACCAAAAACCTAACATTTCATGTCGTCTTGGTGAAAATGTACAAATCACGTGATATTAGGAATGCGCTTTAGATCCATAGATATCTAATGTTTAGATCTGATCCGCATTTACTGAGTACCCGTTTACTAATAATAGTTAGCATTCAGAAACATTTCGGGTAGTTCACCATGCAGGCTAAAGCGTGTATACCGTCTCATTTAGCTATCACATTTGTGAACACACCACCTCTCGCATCCAAAATCACGAGAGCGAGCAATATCAGGTGATTTATATATTTTACTAATAATAGTTAGCCTTCAGAAACATCTTGGATAGTTCACTTTGCTTACTAAAGCATGTACACCGTCTCATGTAGCTATCACATTTGTGAACGCACGACCTCTCGCCTCCAAAAACAGGAGAGCAAGCAATATCACATGATTTATATATTTTTGCTACGCCATTTATAGTCAAATTTAGGATTAATTTAGATTTTATAAACCAGGCTTATTAAATAATATACAATAATTATACCATCCCAGATAATAATTTCACTCACGTGATCATGGTTTTGAGGTATACAGTACGGCGGCAAGAAATTGTACCGGTAAATTGCGTTCAATTTTCATATTATTGTCCATCTTTTAAAAAAATTTTAAAAAATTAACTTCAACTTTTTCTTGACCTATTCCTAATATAAGCCCACCCCTCTCACAAAGATGTTGATTTGGAAATAAATTGAACAGCTTGCCGTAATTGAAGACTACGCTACAAACACATGACAAATAGGCAGAATACGGCGTGACAGTAAAATTTTCACGATTTTTTCAAAATCATATCGTAAAAATCGTGGCTGGAAAAAAATTGGAGATTTTCGATAATATTGGATAATCGTGCAAGCCTAGAAGTGTGTGATATACTTGATTATAACAAGATACTCGAGTGGCAGATCAGATCCCTCTAAATAAGCTGTAGCAATTCCTCATTGTACAACATCTGTACATAACATGTAAGCATTACAAGCGTAATAGAATAATAAAATAATAAAGAAGCTGTTAAATATGTAAAATAGCAATTTGCCATTGGTAACTGCCTGCTGAATTCCTGCAGACTACATTCTCCATTGGGTTTAACACTGGATATGCTGAATATTTTGAAAGCAATTTGACTGAAAGTTGTTGGTGGCTAGGCCACCAACAACTTTCAGTCAAATTGCTTTCAAAATATTCAGCCTGTCCAGAGTTATTGCCCTATGAAATTATTGTCTGCTGGCTTATAGCAGCAGTCGGACAGTTAATCATGAGTTAAATAGGGAGATTATTCCAATGGCGGGATACATTTCTCTCTAAGCTCCGCCCACTTTCTATGTGTTGAAATCAAGCTTAACCCTTTGAACCCTAAAGACCCAGAATCCTAATTTCAAGTTAATTATACAGAAAATCTGGTGAATATTTTGAAACTAATTTGACTGAGTTGTTGTCTGTGGTGGCAGTGCTAATGATGTCTGATGGTGAGGGCGATGATGTGGATGAATTTGATAGTTTATATCTATAGATATGTGTTGCATGTCTGCCTGCATGCCTCTCATGTTCTCAGTAGTGGTAAGGCAGCCTGTGTGTATATAATATATACAGAGTTACATGTTGTAGCTGTGTGTTTGAGTATCCTCTGTATATTATATATCCCAGCATGAGAAACTAGCTATGGCAGGCAAGAACTGAGCAGAGTGTGAGCCACTTTTGATCAGTCTGCTGTCATAATGCACATGACACTCAAGATTGATACTAGCAAGGCCACTAATGAGAACTAGACAGGCAATTCTGCTTACATACACTAGCTTCCATGTGGGGGGCATAAAAGGGTGGTTCTCTAAGACAAGTGGTCGTGTGACCATATGTGTTAAAGAACCACTATCTTGTGGTCTCTAGAAATCAGTTAGTATGGTACCTGATATGTTGTAAGTGCATGGTTGGTTTTTGGTATGATTTTTGTTTTAGACCTGGAGGTGGTCATTATAGTTAGATTTAAACCTTGCAAATGTATGCTGACTGCTATTAAGCAGCTAATCAGCGCTTCATGTCCTAGGTTTTATGCCTTTAACTAATGGTAAATGTCATACGCTCTGGCAGGTGCAATTCCACAAATATTTATGTGATTTTAATTATGTATTTTCTATAAGCAGAATCTGGCTGGAAGTGTTCATTTTTTTTTTAAATTGTCAGTTTACATACGTATAAAGATGATTTGGAGATGTTTATTAAAATATGAGTTTAAACGTATAGTTTTTTCACCTCATTTGCGAAACTTAAATGCTTTCAAATCCCATTCAGTTATATTATTGCAGTAAATAATTAAATTGTAATTACCGTAACCCTTTAATGGCCATGCAGGCCAAAAACGGCCTCTGTTATGGTCTTCTAGAATGTCCATTTACGGGCCAAGCAAATAGTTTTTGAAAATTTACCACTTCAATGACTGACTCGATAACCGAGCCAGTCATTCCAGTGATATATTTTCAAAAATTGTAATCTCTTGGCCTATAAATGAACGTAGGCAGATATTAAATTTTTTGGTATCAAATTTGCCTATTAATGGGTTAAAATGTGAATTATATACTTATATAGGGGGGTATGTGCCATATTATGCTGTATTACTGTAATCTGTGGATAAGCTCTGAATGTCTATTATTTGAACTAATTTTGATTTGTCAGTCACAATTTGTAACTAAGTCAGTCTAACAGTCTTCAAAAATGTATGCCCATCACCCATATACACAAACATGTGCCAGGGGGTGGGAGGTGGGGTGGAACAGGGTATATATATATATATATATATATATATATATATATATATACAGAGTTTTATCAAACATGGCTTAAAAGTCCCTCCAAACCTGTGGCATATATACACACCCTGCCCCAACCCATGGCAAATAGTTACATGTATATGGGTGAGGGGCATGTATTTTTTAAGGCTGTCGGACTGACTTAGTTACAAATTGTCGGAGCTGGTTGCCCTCAGATGTATGATGAATACTACTGATTATTGGCTCAAAAGCGTTATGGTTATTGTGAGTTCTTGACCCAGTTAGCGTGATTGGTCCGAGCATCCCTATTGATTTTGTGATCTAAATCTCAAGGTCATGACAGTACAATTAAGAGGTTAATGGAGGGGTCTGATCTGGCACTCAAGTATCTGACATTATAATCAGTTACATGATCAATAGTTAGCTGACATTGATCACAGATAAAATGACATAGCTCTAACACAAAACTCTAAGTCCATCATGAAGTTGTACAAATTGTGTCTGGTAAATATATACAATTTAATTAACATTTTGAGCATTGAATATTTTGAAACCGATTTGAGCTTCCAGTCCCAGTTTCAAAATATTCAACAGCTTAGCTATATAATTACTTTGATTTTGGGATTCTGGGCATTCAGGTTTCAATGTATTTATAAATTGACTCTGAACACCTGTACAAAGTGGCCAGAGCTTCGCTAGAAATGGGCTATGCATAGCTAGAAATGGGCGATGCATAGCTAGAAATGAGTGATGCATAGCTAGAAATGGGTGATGCATAGCTAGAAATGGGTGATCCATAGCTAGAAATGGGTGATACATAGCTAGAAATGGGGGATACATAGCTAGAAATGGGTGATGCATAGCTAGAAATGGGCGATGCAGAGCTAGAAATGGGTGATGCATAGATAGAAATTGGCGATGTATAGCTAGAAATGGGCGATTCATAGCTAGAAATGGGTGATGCATAGCTAGAAATGGGTGGTGCATAGCTAGAAAGGGTGATGCATAGATGGAAATTGGCGATGTATAGCTAGAAATGGGGAATGCATAGCTAGAAATGGGTGATGCATAGCTAGAAATGGGTGATGCATAGCTAGAAATGGGCGATGCATAGCTAGAAATGGGCGAGCATAGATAGAAATTGGCGATGTATAGCTAGAAATGGGTGATGCATAGCTAGAAATGGGCGATGCATAGCTAGAAATGGGCGATGCATAGCTAGAAATGGGCGATGCATAGCTAGAAATAGGTGATGCATAGATAGAAATGGGCGATGGATAGCTAGAAATGGGTGATGCATAGCTAGAAATGGGTGATCCATAGCTAGAAATGGGCGATGCATAGCTAGAAATGGGTGATGTATAGCTAGAAATGGGCGATGTATAGCTAGAAATTGGCGATGCATAGCTAGAAATGGGTGATGCATAGATAGAAATTGGTGATGTATAGCTAGAAATGAGCGATGCATAGCTAGAAATGGGCGATGCATAGCTAGAAATGGGTGGTGTATAGCTAGAAATGGGTGATACATACCTAGAAATGGATCCCTCTATTGTTTTTAATTTCAAGGTAATACATGTACCTCAAGTGGTACTATACAATGCACCATGCAATCCGAGTCATGGCAGTATCTATGTGTCATAGCAATATCTATAAGTCATGGCAGTATCTATGATTCATGGCAGTGCATGTATCTACGAGTCATGGCAATATATAAGGCATGGCATATCTATGTGTCATAGCAATATCTATGAGTCATAACAGTATCTACATGTATATAAGTAATGGTGGTATCTATGAGTCATAGCAGTATCTATGAGTCATGGTAGTATCTAGTATTCATCAAAGTATCTGAGTTGTAGCAGTATGTCATGGCAATATATGTGAGTCATGGCCATGTCTATGGGCCATGAAAGTATCTGTGAGTCACAGCAGTATCTATGAGTCGGCCATATCTTTGAGTCATGGTAATATCTATGAGTCATGCCAGTATTTATGAGTCATGACAGTATCTGTGAGTCACACCTGTATCTATGAGTCATGGCAATATCTAGGAGTCATAGCAGTATCTATGAGTCATGGCAGTATCTATGAATCATTAAAGTATCTATGAGTCATCAAAGTGTTGACGTCATGTCAATATCTATGAGTCATTGCAGTATCTATGAGTCATTGCAGGATCTATAAGTCATGGCAATATCTATCGCATCATAACCCGTTAATTCTCCCATTTGTTCAAGAAAATTTCAACTTTCTCATAGAAAAATATCAATTTGCAGAAAAAGATAATTATTTTGAAATTTTTTTACTGGAATGACTGGCTCGGTTATCGAGCCAGTCAGTCATTCGATTAAACAAATATTTGGATTTTTTACCAAATTATGCCATTACTCGTGTTACTACATATAAACTGATAAGCTGATACACATTTTCTAATTTTACCAGAAACTGTTGCTGCCTTAGATAGCAACGACTTCCAGCCAACTTACTTCCAATAAAGTCTACAGAACTTGATATATGTAAAATCGCTGACAAACTACATAATTTGTCTTGGCTACATGTAATGTATAATAGTTGAATGATTAAAACATGATTGGCTTTCCAACTGAGTTTGGCATGCTAGTAAATTGTTGAGTATGTGTCATCTCACTGAGTCTGTCTGACAGAAAATGGCTGAATCTGGGTGATTATAATACGATTAAGAGCCTCATCAGTAAAAGCATCATTCCAAGACAACTCTCGTAGAACATTTGACATAGATGAATTCACATGTTTGTCTAGGAAACTATGTAGCCATTGCCTAGCACACAGTAGAATACATGTAGCTATCTAAAGTCAAACATTGACGACTGAAGGTTTCTAGTCAAAATGTGTCTAAAGAGATGCCTACCAGATAGTTTTCGAGGAATTTCCTAACAAATTTTATGGAGATCTGAATGTGTTAGTTTTGTACGTGTATCCTGCCAGGCAAAACTACATTGTAGAATGCATGCACTTGGGGAAGATGCTGACTCACACCTTTGCATTCAGGTTTAACAATGCACTAAGTGGTTCTGTGACCTCGACATTAGAACTTTTGACTTGAAACTATATTTTGGTTCTAGCCAACCACAATGTGAATGTATGTTAGAGAGATTTGGCATGTTTCGTAATTCTGCCATCTTGCATTAAATTTACAACTGGAATTGTTGGCTCAGCTCTCCTTTTCAAGACAGCCATTCCAGTGGCACATTTTCAAAAATACATACATAGTCATCTGCAAGTTGGCATTATCTCACGGTGCATGAGTGCAAAGATTCGGTTGAGTAGTTGCGAGTCACAACTACATTAGCCCTTTAATGGTCAAATTTGGTCAAGAAAATCAAAATATTTGCTTATTAAATGTCCATTTGCAGGACAAGAGATTATTTTTGAAAATTTACCACTGGAATGACTCGGTTATCGAGCCAGTCAATGACCGAGTCATTCCAGTAGTAAATTTTCAAAAATTGTATTTTGTTGTCCTGCTAATGGACAGTCCCTAAGACCACTAGAGAGGCCGGTTCTGGCCATTATGACCTTTAAATGGTTAATATGAGTCGGTCAAATCCTTTGCCATTTCTAATTTGTCTGATTTCTGACAAAGCCGCCTCTGTAACAACTGTGCATGTAGTACATCATACTTGTCTTTAACAGTCACAACCATTAAACATTTAAAATGAAAAACAAATGTAAACTTGTGAGAGATTTTAGCATGTTACGGTACTACTTTCAGACACCTAGTTATACAATTGATATAAAGATTATTGAGGGACAATTTCAGAACATATACCCCTTATTCATGTTATTAGTTGTACAAGTCTATCAGTCAGTCCCTTGGTCCATCCATCTGTCTGTCGGTCAGTCAGTCTGTCTGTCTGTGTTGCTGTCCTGTCTCTGTCTGTGTGATTGTTTGACATTCCTGATAAAGTATAAATGTCATCTCGCAATCAGCAATTATACAATGTGCATGTATTGGTAACTCACACAATATATTTGGTTGAATTCCAACAAACGATTTTGTGATGAATGAAACTTATATAATATTTGACATTTTAACCCCACCCCCTGTCCACCCCCTATGCGACAGAGCTGAATATAGTAATGCCATCTCACAGACAGTCCTCAGTTATATTTGGCATGTATGGATATAGAAATTCAAATTTTTTGGATTTGTTTGAATTCCACCAAACATGCCAAACCGTATCGGAGGAGATACATATGTACATATAGCTAAGCATAGGTGACAGATGGATAGACAGAGGGGATCACAATATCCCTGACATGTTTTCAAGACATGGTGGGTAACCAATGTACTGATAAGTGTATATGGAGATTTAAAATAGTTTAATATATAAATTATTTTTTTATTTTACAGGAAATTTGTTTTTGTTGTTTGCTAATCGCATTGATGTGAGTCTGTTCGATGTGTGTGTGGATCATGGTAACACGACTGTCATCATTAGCGGCCTGGAAGATGCAGCAGCCATCGATTTCTTTTATGAACAAAAGTCCATCTTCTGGACAGAGATCAGTCTGGAGAAAATCAAACGCAACTACATCAATGCCTCAAAGACGAGCGTGGACATTATAACAACAGGTACACAGAGAAACATGATCAAGAAAGTACATACATTATTGGGCCACATATAGTGGTTGTAAGACAGCCTGTTATAACCACTTGACATTCTTGCTGGGCCAGAGCTCTAGATAAGCAGGGTTTCTAAGTATTTTACCCAATAAAAATGGCCAATCAATCAATTAATTTAAATTTCATGAGTAACAAAATAGCCAGTTACTCAATTAATTTCACTTCTACTACTAATAATGTAACAATAGAGCTTAGAATAGCCAATCAAATTTCTGAAAACCCAATTTACAAAAATTCTAGGAGTAAATCTACTCAAAAGCTTATCTAGAGCTCTGCGCTGGACAAACCGGCCCCTGCAGTGGTGTTGAGAAATGTCCATTTGGAGAACAAGAGAAGACAAATTTTAGAAGATTTACCACTGGAATGACTGGCTCGAAAAGCGAGCCAGTCATTCCAGTTGTAAATTTTCAAAAATAATCATCCTGTTCTGCAAATGGAAATTTTCTATGAGAAAGTGGAAATTTTCTTGAACGTATTTGAGGAGTAAATCGCTAAGGAGGTAGCATCTCGTGCCTCCCCAATAGGCATATATTCTATGGTGAGTGTTTTGTGACCAGTGACCACATATCTCGATGCTAGCCACTTCTTGGTCCTACTTACGGTGCTCACTATAGACAGGTTTTACTGATTCTTCATGGGTTACTACACACTCATTCAGGCACATAAAATTGAGCATTGTTCATCTAAGCTTGCACAATATTGTCCTAGGATGTATTGCGATATCGTGGTGAAAAAGTCATGATATTTTGATATATCATATAGCCTATTTTATGGTATATGAATTTACGGGGCGAATTGGTCTTGGGTTGATTTGGACTGCACAGTTTGGCTTATGTATCCATATCGGCTTCGCTGAGTTTTCATATGTGTTTTAACCGAATATGACTTCTAATTTGTAAATTGCAACAAAAACTTGAAATCCAGTCACCAAGATGCTTAAAGAACGATCGTTAATTCATAGAATCGCGATGATGTCATCACAATCAATTTTCCCATAATACGCTGGGAGCGACGCCATTTTTGGAGGGGCTAATTTAACATTACGAGCAATGGGCCACGAAAAGTTAATTTCAATTTCTTTACTATCTTAGAAAATTCATTTGTGATTTTATGTTTTCTGATACCTGGCGGAGTTTTTACAGATTTTCAAATACTGGATTGTATGGGAAATGAAAACAATGCATTACTATTGTCAGCACTCTTTAGCATGTAGTAAAGTTTAATGGCGGCCGATCACAAACTGCCTGGATATGCAAAACTATGAATAACACGAAAATAGGACAAAATTTCCTGGTATTGCCGCCTTACACCTTGGCTTAAGGTATATAACCTGTCCATCATTGCAAGAGTGAAATTATTATATTGGACAACCTAAATATTGCATGCTTTGTTATAATCATCATATATTACATCAAAATTAATCCTAAAATTTGATGTTTCATGTCGTATTTGTGAAAACAAATCACGTGATATTAGGGATGTACTTTAGATCCATAGACATCTAATGTCTAGATCTGATCCGCATTTACCGAGTACCGTTTAATAATAATAGTTAGCCTTCAGAAACATCTCGGATAGTTCACCTTGCTGGTTAAAGCGTGCATACCATCTCATTTAGCTATCATATTTGTGAACACACCACCTCTCGCCTCCAAAAACAGGAGTGAACAATATCACGTGATTTATATATTTTATTAATAATAGTTAGCCTTCAGAAACATCTCGGATAATTTACCTTGCTGGTTAAAGCATGTATACCATCTCATTTAGCTATCATATTTGTGAACACACCACCTCTCGCCTCCAAAAATAGGATTGAGCAATATCACGTGAGTTATATATTTTATTAATAATAGTTAGCTTTCAGAAACATCTAGGATAGTTTGCCTTGCTTGCTAAAGCGTGTATACCATCTCATTTAGCTATGAGATTTGTGAACCTCTCACCTCCAAAAACAGGAGAGCAAGCAATATCACGTGGTTTATATATTTTCGCGATGCCATTTAATGTTAAAATTAGGATTAATTTTGATTTTATAAACCATGCTTATTAAAAATATGCAATATTTATACCGTCCCAGGTAATAATTTCACTCCCGGGATCATGGTTTTGAGGTATGCAGTAAGGCGGCAAGAAATTGTACCGTATTCGTATTATTATCCATCTTTTAAAACAATTTTACGGAATGAACTTCAACCGTTTCTTGACATATTTCTAATATAAGCCCACCCATTTCTCAGAAATGTTGCTTTGGAAATAAATTGAACAGCATGCAGTAATAGAAGCCTATGCTACAAATAGGCGGAATATTTTCGCAATATTTCGATTTTTTTAAAATATATCGTAAAAAATTGTGGCTGAAAAAAATTGTGATTTTCAATAATAATGGATAATCATGCAAGCCTATGTTCATCCCAAGATGACTAGTTACATAAAAAGCATACATGTACATACACAAATAAATGGAAAATAGAAATGAAAGGGAGAACTGGATTTCTCGTGAAGTGATAAATGTCAGTAGGATTAAATGTTAATTTGAGGTAATTTTTTATTAAATATTCTCGGAGAATGGATCTAACATTTTTTTTGTTTTAATAACTAGTTTGTGATGGCACTTTGTATAATTTCCTTTAGTAATGTTTTGATTATAAGGTTTATAAGAATTGTCATGAATTCTACATGTATGAATTTGATGCCATATGCAGGTGTAAGATTTTAGTGTTGGCACCACTGTCTGTAGGCATTGCATTTCCAAATGCTTTTCGATTGGCCGATCCAGTTAAATCTGGTCATGTGACACATGACTGACAATGCTCTATGGACACATGGAAACAACTACCGTAGTGTATTCTAGTTTAATTAGATTTTTATCCCATTGCCATGATTGCGGATAATACATATAGCATGTACAGCAGAAAATGTATCATAGATACAAGGAAGCCAGTTTAAATGTGATGGCTGAAGCCTATTATTAACACTTTCACTGGTGACTTCCCTATATCTCTTTTTCAAGGCAACCATTCAGGAAAATTGTTGAATATTTAGAAATTAATTTGACTGAAGCTGTTGCTACGTTAGGGAGCAACAGCTTCGAGTTAAATTAATTTCAATATATTCAACAGACTACATTTTATATTGTAAAAATATACTCATTCCGGGATTTGTCAGTGAATGGTTTAAATTATATTGTGAAAGGGAGAATTTTGAATCTAAATGCTTTGTACTCATCCCTTTAGTCATTATATGTACATCTGAGAATGTCGATTGATTTCCCTAGGTTTGGTGTCTCCAGATGGCCTGGCCTGTGACTGGATCGGTGAGAAACTCTACTGGACAGATTCAGAAACAAACCGTATTGAGGTCAGTGATTTGGAGGGTGTCCATCGACGTGTTCTCTTCTGGAAGGATTTAGATCAGCCCCGTGCAATCGCAGTGGACCCCATGCATGGGTAAGATATTCTCTCTGAAAAGTTAAACATACACGTAGGCAAACCAGCTTATTGTCTCGTTGATGTGGAGCTCAAAGTGGGAGATGAATAGCACTTTTCCAATGGCATAGCATTTGAAGAAGTTTGAAGAATTTACATTTGCACTTAAATTCTTTGAAATATATCTGACCACCATCAACTTTTTCTTTAACTGATTTCTTCTCAGAAACCACTTGGCCGATTTAAATTATATTTGGCAGGATGCATGCTTAAGGCATAGAGATCCAAGCTTGTTCAAACTATGGTGGTAGGCATTGGTCAGAACTTCTATTTAGAATTTTGATAGGTCAGTTTGTCAGGCAGCCATCTGACTTTCAGAAAACTTTCCTGAAATCATTTATGATGTCCATCCTTAATCAATGGACAACTTGAGTGAAATGATCTTCCATGTCCTATGGAGCTAGGCTTCAACCCTTCGACTAACACACATTTTTATTGGTCAATTTTTTCGTTTGTCATCTTGGGTTTTCTGACAATTTCCTAGAAATCTGTTAAGACATATCTTCTGATACATGTTCATGTATGATCAGAGTTTTATCAAAAGTGGCTTAAAAGACCCTAAGTGTGTAGTTTTCAATGCATCTAAAGACAAATTTGATTGATCTATGTTTGCAGCCATCTTCAATTTTTTTAATCTGTCAGAAATCATTTAAAGCATATCTTCTTTAATAATGACTCGAGTATTATCAAACTTGTTTGAAGGGACCATATACGCTGTTAGGATTGCGTCCTTTTATACAGAAATTTGATTGGTACATTCCGGCGGACATCTTGTTTGAAAGGAAATTATATACGGGAGATATCTGTCTTGCTTTAAAATGCATCTGCTCATTAACCATCGTTGGCTTCCGAACAATTATATTGAAATTTGATTGACCAAATTATCAGGTGGCCATCTTGGATTTTTAGCTCGCCTGGCCTGAAAGGCCAAGTGAGCTTATGCCGTGGCGACCGTCTGTCATCCGTCAACTTTTGCTTTAAAACGCTACTCCTTAACCAATAGCCGTATCTTAATTAAATTTTGGTCAAAGGATGTTATTGTGATCGGATCCGGAACCTCCATTTGGAATTTTGATTCATAAATCTTTTGGGTCAAAATCTTAGATTTAAATTCCTTTCCCTGTTTACCGATTTCAATCAAATTTGGCTGAAAGGACCCTATGGTCATAGGTTATAGAACTTCCATTTGGAATTTTGATTTGTAAATATTTTGGGTCAAAATCTTAGATTTTATTAAGAATTTACAGAAAATTGTTAAATTGCTTCTCCTTACCATTTTGACCGATTTCAACCAAATAGGGCTGAAAGAATCCTATGGTCATAGGCTCTAGAACTTTCATGCAGAATTTTGTTATGTAAATATTTTGAGTGAAAATCCTAGATTTTATTAAAAATTTACCCGAAATTGTCAAATTTGTTCTTGCCCGTTTGACCAATTTCAATCAAATTTGGCTGAAAGGTTATAGAACTTGCATTCAGAATTTAGATTTCGTAAATATTTTGGGTGAAAAACTTTATTACATTTTGATTTTATTACAGATTTACCGGAAATTGTCAAATCTCTACTTCTCCTTGCCATTTTGACAGATTTCAACCAAATTGGACTGAAAGATTCTATTGTGAGAGGCAGTACTTCTATTCAGAATTTTGATTCATGAATTTTTTGCGTGAAAATCGTAGATTTTATTAAATATTTTCCAAAAATTTGTCAAATTGCTTCTTATCATTTTGACTGATTGTAATGAAACTTGGTTGGGAGAATCCTATGGTGGTAGGCCTCAGACCTTCTATTCAGAATTTTGATTTATCAATTTTTCCTGTAGCGATCTGGGATTTTCTGAAAAATGGTAGGAAATCGTTTACAATGCTACTTACTCTTCATTAACTGCTTGGGTGATTTCAACCAGATTGGGCTGGAAGGCCTCTATGGTGGTAGGCTTCAGATCTTCTATTCAGAATTTTGATTCATCATTTTTTTCGTTGGCCAAAAAAGTCTAATCATTAACCCCAAGGCTGATTTCAACAGAACATGGATGAAATGACCTGAGGTTAGGAGTGTTCAGAACTCCTATACAAAAATTTGGTTGGTATATTTTCCCATTGGCCATCTTGGACTTTTTTTAATGTCCAGGAAATCACTACTCCTCATTAAAAACTTGCCCGATTTCAACCAAATTTGGCTGGATGGACCCTATGGTTGTAGGCTCCGGTACTTCCATTCAGAATTTTGATTCCTCAATTTTTTTGGGTGAAAACCTTAGATTTTATTAAAAATTTAACTTTTGACTTTCTATCCCACACCACACTATCCCATGCAACCCCTCATCCCACAAACCGAGCCTAATGTAAAGATTGACTTGCAATCATATGGTTAACTAACACCAAATTTGGTTGAATTCTGACAACATTGTGTTTCTGTGTCACCTTCACCCTGCACTCACCCACACACTGGTGTTGAACCTAATATAAATGTCGTCTTGCAGTCCGCAATCATGTGTAACTCGCATAAAAAACTTATTGAATTTTGGCAATTCCTCGCGTGTATTCGCCAAGTCCACTGAAGAACTCTGTACATTTGAAGAAGTTGCAATGCTCTCAGAGTCGGCTACAGCTATAAGCAGTTTAACGAAAAGTGTAAATGACTGTAAACTAGGAGAAAAGATATAGTGGATGTGGATATATTTATCAGTCTATATTTATACTCATCCAATTTGGTTCATCCTGAAAAACACACGCCTGCCCGCCTGCATACATGCATGCATGCACACACGCAGGCATGCACACACACAGTCTCAAACAAAGATACATAAAAATGTCTCTTCAGGTAGTAGTGCCACATCTCTCCAAGGGCCTATTCAGTCTGTGTTGCTACAGTTACTGCCAGTCTGATGCAGGCAGAAATCGCAAAAGCATATAAGCTTTCGCGTTTGTACATGGTATGGTTTTCCTGTAGATCTTACACTGTGCAATTGCATGGTGCCTGGTACAGCCTTAATACCCTGTCGATCTGGTCGATAATGATTTATGTCTTCTCGTGAAACATAAAAGAATGTACGCTATGATGAGCTGAACTGTTGCTGTACACTTGCAAAGACAGTATCACCAACTGTCTGTAGGTTACTGTTGCAGAAGTTAAAGAACTTGTTAGCATTCCTACTAATGGCTTGTTCATTAGTCACAGCCCTAGTAGCATCAATTATGTACACGTATTTAAATGCAAATGGGTCAAATGTTAATGGGCCAGGTGAGCGTCACAGGCCCTTGGGCCTCTTGTTCAAAATATTTTAAGATCCTTCAAAGCCTTACTCTCAATAAAATGTGATATTCTTTTTTTTATTATTAAGCTTGGCTTAGCCCTTTAACCATCGAATTTGTTCGACAAAATTTCAATTTTTCATTCATAGAAAATGGCCATTTGCAGACGAAGAGGACTATTTTTGAAAATTTAATACCACTGAAATGACGGGTTATCGAGCCAGTTATTCCTGTCGTAAAATTTCAAAACTAGTCTTCTCTTCGTCTGCAAATGGCCATTTCTCAAGACCACTGCAAGAGCCGTTTTTGGCTGCTATGAGTGTTAAAGGCTGAAAGGACACTATTTAGGGAATATCAGAATATCTAATGAGAATTTTGATTGCTCTATTTTCTTTTATGGTCATGTTAGATTTTCGAAACCCTTAAAAAATCATTCAAATATAGATTTGCCAACACCAATCCCAAGATCAGATGTCCCACTGTGTAACATGCACTCTTATACAAACGTATTAACCTAGCTTCACCTAATAATTTTTTACTATTTATCACATCTGCAAAAGGACAATACAACTGGAAAGCTTAGAATGTGTTCTTTTTGTTACATGTATCCAGAATGACCACCTGTATTAGTTAATATGAAGAAATTCGTAAACAAGCCGTTTTAATGTTTATAATTATTTGGAAATGAAATAAAGTGGGTTAGTTATATAATTATATGTTTCCAATGACATTTTCTTGTTGTTCTAATGTTAACCCTCTAATTGGTCAAGCCGGCCAAAACAGGCCTCTGCAGTGGTCTTGAGGAATGTCCATTTGCAGGCCAAGAGAAGACTATTTTGGCTCGATAACCAAGCCAGTCATTCCAGTGGTAAATTTTCAAAAATAGTCCTCTCTTGGCCTGCAAATGGACATTCAATGAGCAAATATTTGGATTTTCTTGACCAAATTTGGCCATTATAGGGTTAATTGATACACTGAATGAAGCAGATATATAGTCAATAATCGAGCCAGTCATTCCAGCGGTATATTTTCAACAATAGTTTTCGCTTGGTCTGCAAATGGACGTTTTCTATGAGAAAATTTAAATTTTCTTAAGCAAATTTGATTGTTAAATGGTTTAAAAAGCATTTGGCCTTTGATCTGCTGACTAGAAGGTTTCTTGGCAATGTTAAGGATCTTTAGGCAGGACATATAATTCTCTGCAGAATTCTAGTCAATCCTTTAGTGGTTAAACTATACAAAATGATTTCTGCACAAGTCTTGAGAAATGCCAATTTGCCCATCAGGTAGTTAATTTATTATGTATTTTGTTTAGTGTTCTATCTCAAATAGTCTTTACCTCTAGTCAAAATGTATATTTTTTGACAAATGGCGACCATTGCAGGGCAGTTTTCTGAGACTGTATGGCAGTCTTTAATCATGTGGTAATGCACTATTGATCCGTCGATATTTTGCAGCTACCTGTACTGGACTGACTGGGGTGAACTGCCAAAAATTGAACGAGCAGGAATGAATGGTGATCTGAGTACACGGCAGGTTCTCGTAAAAGATGACATCTACTGGCCAAATGGACTCGCGCTCGATTATGACGGTGCCAGGATCTACTGGGCAGATGCAAAGCTTGGCTACATACACAGCATGAACTTAGATGGGTCTGACCGCAAGCCGATCATTAGCGGAAAACTTGGACATCCATTTGCCTTGACATTATTTGAAGATACGCTTTTCTGGACAGATTGGGACACACGATCAATCTATTCGTGTGAAAAGTTAACTGGGTTGGCAAAAAAAAGTATTCGCACAGATCTATATTCTCCAATGGATGTTCATGTGTTCAGCCCGCTTAGACAACCAAAAGGTGGGTTATTCAGGCCTGTGCTGTTATTGTAACCTGTTGAAAACGTTCTCCATGAGGTTGCCTTAATTTATTTTAGGAGATCTGAAAGGGGTTACCTTAATCTGTTGATTTTAGTATGGACATCAATGAGCTTTCTAAGGTTTAAGTTACCATATGTCTCCTTAAAACATATAAGGCAACCTATTATGGGTTACCATTGGAAATATTACAGCACAGGCCTGGTTATTGGAGTTTATTCCTGTGTTGCTATACTTATATTGTAGCATAAGTACAACTGTTGATGTTGAGACAGATAACCCATCTAAGAAGAAGAAGGTGTACTATTTTAGATAATTTGACTAAATTTAATTAGTTAAGATGATATGACCTTAATTATTGTGGCCCATTGAGTGATTCAGTGATATTTCTTCTAAGTGACTGTTATATAGTGCATATATATCATATCATAATATGTGTTGATGTCTTGGTGGACGGAGTGGCCTGGGTTGAGGCACATAGACACATTTGGTGATGCTCTCAAACTCAATTATTTGACTGGATGCTGTTGCTGCAACAACTTCCAGTTGAAGTAATTTCAAAGTATTCAACATTTATTTGTAACCTTTTATGACTCCAAAGTTCATCAGCTTCAACATAGAACATCACAATGTTTATTTGACTTAAGATATACTTAAAGGGATGCTAATCTCATTTCAAATGTTGTATTGCGCCGATAGATTATGATTTATAGATTCAATATCATTCATATCCTGTCACATTCCCTTATCTATATCACAATTATCTGCTGTTTAATATCGCGTAAATGTTGAACTATGATCGCCACCATAGTGTCCCCTCAAGCGATAATGTGTGATGTCATCTAAGTACCAAAGCGTTACATTCTTTATTATGTAATACTTATCCCGTTAAATATTTTGAAACTAATTTTACTGGAAGTGGTTGCTGCCTATGGCAGCAACAACTTCCAGTCAAATTAGTTTCAAATTATTCAACAGCTTACCGATATGATTGCCTTTATACTACATTGCCAAACTATAGCTGGCACTTCTATGACCAAGCGTACATACCGAGGGAGACACGCTAGGTTTTTTCTGATTGGGTGAAATGTATATCATCACAGCCATCATAGGCACTAGAAATGTATCAACATTTAACTACTAAAGCTTGAATATCTTTCGTTCTCGTCAGGATAAAAAGCTAAAGTGGCAGGGAAGGATTATGTGTGGCGAATTCTACCACTCGAATGGTTACCACAAACATCCATTACCGTTCAATCACTACTTGCTAAATCAAATCCACTGCATTTAGCACCAGAAAAAGGTTTTTATGCTTACTTTCATGCCCCCACCTGTCTATACCACCTCATTGTACCCTCAACCAGGCTTCTGGTAGAGTACACTCTCACCTTATAGCCGGCATAGACTGGCACCAGTCTGAACTCACTCCTCTTTGACCTTGGTCAATGAGCATGCGCAGAGGAGGCTAAGAGTAACATAGAATCACTTTCAAATTTTTCTGCTAACAGAAAGGTTTGTTTTGCGCCGGTCAAAGTTTTTTGTGCTTGCCATCTGTGTCAGATATTTATTTAAGAGAAATTACTTCTTAATATCATGCCTGCAATGAAGTCCCTATTATCTAAGTTACGTTGTAGAGTAACTTTATGGTTTTATATGTATTATTTGTACTTTTGTTTCTTTGTTACCGGTTTTCATGGTATTCAACTACATTTATACACTCATAAACACGCTAAGTGGGATTGCTATAAATATCAATCCTAGGTACCCTTAACATTAAGAGTTCAAAGTTTATTTCTAAAAGGTAACCTGTTATTTTACAGATCTATGATTTGAATTCACGTTTTCCCACCTTTTCTAGCATATGCTTTCTCTGCCTTTGTTAGGCGTTTGTTAGACTTGGCTAGAGATTTCAGAAGCTGTATGGTTCATCTTTTCCTATTTCTTTCTTTATAGGATTCTCTGAAATCAGCTGAAAAGGTGAAATGTTCATCGTCTAAGTGTGATCGCCATTTCGTTTCAAAAATGCAGGTGGCCTCAGATCGCTCCCCTCCTATTGCTGCAAAGGGCAAAAAATCTAACCCTCCTAAATTAGAAAAAGAAAGAAGTGGAGGGGGGTGCCCTCCATCTTCTAGTCAGAAAAGCGACGCGGTTTTGGCTCTACGCCCGTTTTGAGTCGTTTGCCACTGTCTTAACTCAGTCTTTGGACGGACGTATTTCTTCGGCAATTCGAGCAGGGAAAGTGGACAGTGACCCAGATGGAACCGTTCCGAATCCTAAAGACCATGTCCGTAAGTGGGGGAAACCCGTGTCCCTCACCACGAGACAGGTGGCGAGTTCTAAGGCCAAGAAAAATGATGGCAGGAAGAGAATGGTGGGCTCGTGCAGATCACCAAATTCTTAAACCCACGTAAATCTTGGGGCCAGGCAAGACCCTCAAGTGCTGGTGCCGGACGTGTCCGGTTCACAGAGTGCCCATGTCAAAGTCTCGGTCGCTCCAGTCATGTGCAGCGTTCATAGGTCGCCTGTTTTATTTTCTGCTGGTTGCGAGGATAGTTCGATTGTTTCTTCTGGTCCGTGTTCTTCCGGTTCCGCCATTTCCGGGTATTCTGTATTCTGCAGGACCTGGGTTAACTGCCGACTTCCGGTTCTGGTTCCCGCTCTTCCACTTCCTTTATGGCTGCGCATCCAGGTCTTCATGATCTTGGTCAGCTTCCGGTTGGTACTTCTGGTTTAAGTAGTTCTGTTTCCGGTTTGACTTCCAGATTTGCTGTTCATTCGGATCTTTATGATCCTAGTCGGCTTCCGGTGTCAGCTTCCGCTTCCCGCTCGACTTCCGGTTTTATTGATCACTTGGGTCGGTATGATCCTGGTCAATTTCCGGTTCCAGCTTCCGATCTTCGCACTTTTCTTGCCATTCGACTTCCGGGCCGACTGATCTACAGGGTTCGCGTATTTCCGGTCCAGTTTTTCAGCTGATAGTAATTTGGTGGCTTCTCTTTTGTCTTCTGCTGTTGGAGGTGTTCTAGACTTCCTCAGGTTCAGGATGTTGGCGCCTCTGGGTTTTTTCATCCATGAATAGTCGTTCCTCTTGTGTCGCTGGTCCTTCCAGTTTTCGTGATGCTGTTTCTGGGTTTGGTTCCCCTGGTGTTCGTTCTTCCTCTGTTCCTGGATCCTCTCCCCAGGTTCATTTTGATAGGGCTTTTATTTCTTCTTCGTCTTTGTTGGCTAAAGACCTGCTCTCAGCATGTTTCTGCTTCTTCCTCTCTCTTTCCTCCTCCTCTGCGTCCTCCTCCAGTTTTTTCCCATCTTTCTTCTGGTGTTCCTCAGTGTTCTTCTTTAGCTCCAGTGGCTAAATTTCCTTCCTCCTCTTTCGTTGTTTTCAGTTGTGAGAGATCCCTCTCCATCGTTCTTTCGTTTCGGATCGTCGTTCAATCTTGTCTCGTTTTTTGGCTAGTGACTTAGATCATCTGTCTTCTTCCTTTCAGGAGGTTGGTGTAGAATCTGTTCTTTCTGATCAGTTTTCTTCTGTGTCTGATTCTTTTCCTTCTTTTTCCCCTCACGTTCTTTATAGATCTCTTTCTGATGATTCTTCTAGAGCTTCTGAATCGTATGCTTCCTCTGAATGTGTTTTCCTTTCTTCCTCACCCTTCCCTTCGCACCCTTCTTCAACGGTCCCAAAGTCGGGCAGGGCCAGGGGTTTGAAGCGGTTTTACCCAATGCAGGCATCCTTGGATGACTGGTCGTTGTCTCACAGGTGGATCGGGGAGAAACTCTCTTCCGCTTAAGGACGAATATGATTCTGATCGTCCATCCTATGGGTCTGCTCTTTCTTCTGAGTTCTGAGGCTTCTTCTTCTCCTCCACAGGTTCTCCCTATAGATAATTTGGTCATTGATGTTGGATTTTTACGTGAATGACGTTTTGTCTAATGAATTTCCTTTGCTCCAAAATCTGCTGCCCCGGTTCAGGTTCCCAAGGATGGTTTTTGTCTCGCCTGCGAAGTGAGACATAGGGATCACTATTTCCATCGTCGTCGGTGTCACCATATCTGTACTTATGGTTAAGGTTTTTAAATATCAATATTTCTCATCATTGCCCCCATCAGATCTTGCTGAAACTTTACAGACATCTTATCTATGATGTAGCGAAGCTCATTCCATCATTAGTTTAACAAAATTTTGAAAACATTTTTCTGAATTTTGCATGGTATTCGACATAGAAAATGTACAGGTTTTTTATGGTTAAGGTTTTTAGAGATCATTATTTCTCAGCATTGACCCATCAGACCTTGCTGAAACTTTAGAGACATGTTCTCTATAATATAGGGAAGCATACTCCATCAATATTTTTTTTTAATTTTGAAAACTTTTTGATAAATATTCCATGGGTTTCAACATAGAAAATGTAATTGATTGTCGTGCAATCTCGCACTTTAGGTACAGTAAGCAGGTAGACTTTGCGGTTCAGTCCTGAGGCTATATCCTTATGGCTTCCCCATTAGCTAATACCATGGGTATCTTGTTCTGGCAAGTAGCTTGCTTACAAGATGAGACTGTATCTGGTGGTTCCATCATTATTTTTGATTTCTTTAAAGTTTGAAAAATTTTTGCAACATTTTCCATGGTTTTCGACATAGAATATCTTAGATGATTTTATGGTTAAGATTTTTAGAAATCTTTACGTTTCAGCATTGTCCAATCAGATCTTACTGAAACTGCAGACATGTTCTCTATGATATAAAGGGCACTTTATAATTATTTTTTTAAGTCTTTATTTTCTGTCCCGGTAGTTTTAGAAGTTTTTCACAATTCAGTTCAATAAAGTTTGCCAGTAGCCAGTAAGCATTTAGATTTCTGCCTGTGAAGCAGAAGCGAGGCATACATGTATACACGTCGTTTATGTTCTGATATTAGCTTTTTTGGGTAATCTATATCACTGTATCTTTCCCATTAGACTCATGCACAGTAACAGAAATGAATTTGTTTCAGTGTGGATCATTAATGGGTACATTAGGTGATTTGTCGGCATGTGTATATTATTGTCTCGTCCCGAAGGGAAAAGTGAAGCATAGGGTTTGCAAATTCCCACGTCATCCGCATCCTCATCCTCATCATCCTTGTTCTAATTAATATTAACATTATTACCTCACCTAGCCACAATGGCCAAGTGAGCTTATGTTGTGGGGACCATCCGTAATCTTGTTAAATTATTCCCATGTTTTGAAAAAATGTCTGGGATATTGTAATCGCCTCCCTCTGTCTGTCTGTCCATCCATCACTAACTCCTCCCAAACCCTTGGTCGGAATTGAACCATATTTGGTATGTGGGTTACCCATAGCAATGCACTGTGCAAGAAGATTAGGCTGTACCTCCAAGGGGGCATGGCAGGGGTCAACATGTAAAATAAATATACTGCAATTCTCCCCAAAGTTTTGTGTTGAATTCAACCAAATTTTGTATGAGTGTTACCCATAGGAATACACTTTGCAAGATAACAATTATAGTCCAGTAGAAATCAACAGAAATATAGGCTAACCCGGACATTTTGTATAACAGACGATTTTGTGTTCCAAACACTTTTTATGACTGTCCAGAGTACACACAAGAAATTGTCACAAATTCACACTTGGGGAAACCTGATTTTTAACCCTTTGAAGTTAGGGAATGAAATGTGAAAAATATTTAGCATAAATAGGTAATCTGTTGAGAATTTTATAAAATTAGACCTACTGACAATTGCTATTGTCAATTGTGTATATGATAACAGATCCCAGTCAAATAACCTGTAAGACATACTAATGTAAATTAAAATTAATCAGTAAAACCTGTCTATAACAACCATATATGATTTGATACATGAGTGTGAATTCCAGAACATGGTACATCAATGTATGGCCAGTTTTTTTAGATCTGAAGGAGAGAGTTACACATATGGACAGCATGTTGATCGCAACTATGCAGTCAATGATATAAATATTCCTAACGCTATTATTCTTACTATTACAATAATATATAGTCCGGGGTAAATTTAGAAAATGTTACTTGAAGTAAGTTAAGTCGATTCAATTATAAAACGATAAATATATATAGTCAAAATCACATTGTTCATGCTAATTAATGGTTTAGTACAATTATGTCTAACCCTACGCAAGAAAAAACGTGTTGTATGTAATGTTTCCCATGATAGCAGCAGTTAACTTAGTCATAAAGGGCTTTCAACGCTGCTGGACGCTTCAAAGCTTCGTGGAGATGGTATTGATTTGAAACTGTCTCCGTCGAACGAACATTATGTACACGATAAATGGTACAAAAATTACACGTTGCCTAGAAATATTGCAAAAGTGCAACAGCAAAACAGAAACGATGAAGGAGTGCGACCATCTACCCCTACACTGCGCTCCGAATCTAATCATTATGATTACCATACTCATTGTTTGATATGTGCTGAAGAGCTCGACTTTGATGCTGTCCGCTGTCACTCTGAACGGCATTCTCACATAAGCAATATTGAATATGTTAGTAAGGGTAAACTCAGTGTAGTCCAGGGAACCTTGTTAAACGCGTGTGGCAAAAGGCACGATTCGTTAGCGAATGATGTTGAAGCAAGAATACTTTTTGCAGGTGACCTATGTGCTGTTAAAGCCAAATATCATCGTCAATGTATGCAAGAATTCATCTCTTGTAGAAACATCAGTTCGTGTGGTGCTTCTGGAAGTAATGCCCAGAACTTTGATGAAATGAATGTGGGCTTTAACCATCTATGCAATTGGCTAACAGCACCAGAACAGCAACAGCGCCAGTTCACTTTACACGACCTTTGTACACAATTGACCACCTACTTGCCAAATGGTGTACCCGCATATAGCATAAAGCACGTCCAGCGTCGTCTGCTCGGCCATTTGGGACAGATGTGACAATATCCCAGGTTGAAGGCAAGACAAGCGTAAATTGTGGTCGTTGTTCATGGAATTTGTCGCCATTGTACGATTGTTCATCAGGGCTAAGCATACTGGTAATTGGCTCCTTCATTTAAAGGCGACACAACTAATGTTGCTATTCTTTGCTGCTGCAGGGCACAACAATTACACAGTGTTGTCGCCTTTACCTCCAATATTCTGATGATCTATGTACTTGTCTGGATGGTCCCATGCACGAAGGGCACTTTGCTGTGCGCAGGAATGCTAAACTGTATTGGAGTGGTATCTGGTCTGATATGACAATTGAACAGAGTCTAATGAGAACCGGGAAGACACAGGGTGGATTGATCAATATAACGCACAAGGAATCCGCTAGAACAAAATGGCTTCTCACTGCACACATCATAGCCCAGTACACACACGCTCTGCGGTCATTGACTGACACGTTCACCGGGACATGGTTGGAACAACACAGAGATGTTCACCCTGCAAATATGAGACGAGATGTAGAAGACATGAAGAAATTCACTCTGTTTCTCAGAGAACACAATCCATTCGCAGTTGAAGATGACCAACTGAGAAATATCGCAACTAGTTTGATTGCAGACCATCGTGTTACTGCCGATGATGCCATTGATATTGGTCAAAGAATTCATATGAAGCTAAATGAGAAAAGGTTTGGCGACATTACGCTAAAGAAGGCAGATCAAGCTGTAACATTTGCTGTCATGCGAAAGGTAGTTAAAGTAGGAAATGAAGATGTCCATATGTCTTCCCAGGAGCTGTACCATCGCTTAATGTCAACTGCATCTGTTTCAGGACCTCCAGACAAAGCGATCTTTGAATACGAGCTTGCAACGGTATGTCCCGCCCTCTTCCACGATGACGGAACTATGAGGAAATCGCAAGTCACAACTGGCGAGGTATATAATTGAAATGAACACATCAATGCTACAGCAAGCGACAACAGAGCCAGCTGCAAGAGTATTTGATGGCTGCGCACTTTTGCATCGGATACCATGGCCTAAGGTTGGAACAATGGAGACCATTTGTAGCTCATTCGTAGCATCAGTAGTACATTATCAGAGGCTTGATGCGCCCGTATGCGTTATATTTGATAACTATCAAACTGAGACCACAAAAGATCAAGAACAGAAGCGACGACGGCTTAATCAAGTTGGTGCTCCTGATGTAGCTGTCCAAGACAACACACCTGTTCCAGGAAACAAAACTGGATTTCTATCAAACAAACGCAACAAGCAGAATACCATAAATCTGTTGGCAAAACATTTATCAGATGCAGGTGTTGAGGTGGTACATGCAGTAGATGAAGCCGATGCTGATGTGGTGATTGTAAGGAGAGCATTAGAATTGGCAGGAACTGAAAGAACAACGATAGTTGTTGCTGACAATACAGACATATTGATCTTACTCCTCTATCATGCAAGCACCTCTGCAAATATTTTCCTACAAACAAAGCAACATAGCTATGCATCAAAGTGGCCACAGAGATCTTAGGCAAGGAATTGTGTATGTGCCTGCCATTCGTCCATAGTATGTCTGGATGTGACACGACATAAGCTTTATATGGCATGGGCAACGTAAAGCATATGAAAATGATCCAATCTTCACCGACCCTCAGACAAGATGTACTTGCATTTGGCGACATCTCCAGATCAAAGGCGGATATAATGGTTATTGGTGAAAAGTACATTAAGTCTTTGTATAGCGCTGGATCAAGAAGTCCTGGCTTAGACAATCTCAGATACATGACTGCCATCTCTCCTAAGCATGTACCAGTTGAAAGGATGCCACCCACATGTAGGGCAGCATACTTCCATAGCTTTCGGGTTCATCTCCAATCAAGCACATGGCTTCACCTAAAAACTGTGTTAAAGAAAGAAGAGTATGGTTATGCAGTAGAACAAGGATCAGTGACGGCGATCATTACGGACAAGTCAGCAGCACCTCCGGAGTTACTTCTAAATATAAGGTGCCAGTGTAAAAGCAGCACACCTGTGTTCCTCGTGTAGTTGCTCCAAGAAAGGCATTCCCTGTAGCATACATTGTAAATGTGAAGGGCCCTGCCTTAACAGCTCGAAATTTGAAAGTGAAAATGCATAGACAAATTTCAGCCATTCTGCCTGTTCGCTGTGTTTCACAACAGTCACTCAGTTTGCACTAAATTTATAGTTTATCAAGTGATTTTGATGATGACATACTTTAAACTGTACAACACTTACCAAAACACAGGTTTTTAGAGTCAAAATACATATTACCTGGTTATTGGTCATCGCCTTGGTGGCCATTTTGAATTTCCTCTAAAAAACATATTTCCCCATTTGTGAATTTTGGAGAATTTTCCTGGGATGTATTTTGGGCCATACCGAAGTGATTAAAACAAAAATTTGTCTGTTATACGAAATGTCCGGGTCCATGTCAATTTCTACTGTACTATTAGATTAGGGTCAATAGGTTAAAGTGACAAACTTGGCGATATGCAATCACGCGTTATCGACCGAGCAATCTAGTTATTATTATTATTATTAGTTCACCTGGTCTGAAAGGCCAAGTGAGCTTATTCCGTGGCGACCGTGTGTCGGTCCGTCGTCCATCCATCTGTCAACTTTTCCTTTAAACGACTTCTCAAGAACCACTGAGCTGATTTCAATTATATTTGGCAGGAAGCATCCTTAGGGCATAGGGATCCAGGTTTGTTTGTTCAAATCGGCCAATTTGGCTGGTGGCCATCTTGGATTTTTGCCGATTTTTAGGAAACGTCTCTTAAAAATCTTCTCCGAAACCACTTGAGGAATCGATTCAAAACTCAAGAAACCTCATCTAGGGAAAGAGGTAAACCAAGTTTGTTAAAGAAGACTTGATTGACCAGTGTTTGGTGGCCATCTTGGATGACCTAGTTGTCCCAAAAATTACTTCTCCAGAACCGCTGAAGGGATCAGGCCGAAATTTGGGAGATATGATCAGAGACTAAAGGCCATTAAAGTTTGTTCAAGGGAAGTTGATCAGTCAAAAACATGGCCACCGTGGACCAATCAAAATGTAGCGTGTTTGGTGGCCATATTGGATTTTTTTATTTGATGGATTTTGAGGCCGAAATTGGTTCTATGTATGCTTTTGGGTATTCTGAGCTCAAATTTGCCATTTTTGAAACTGTCGGATAAACGGTTCGGCGGCCATCTTTGATTATTTTCCCGCCAAAGGCGGCCATACTAAAGCAATGGGAAATTTAAAATGTCTTCTTTTGGAGAACTACTAGGCCAATTTCAATTGTATTTAGCAGGAAGCATCCTTAGGGCATAGGGATCCAAGTTTGTTCAAATGAAGAGGATAGGCTAATTTGGGCGGTGGCCATCTTGGATTTCGGCCGATTTTAGGAAATTATAAACTTCTGAAACCTCATCTAGGGAAAGACCCTCAGGAGACATGGATAAGGATCTACACAGATGGATCAGCCAAAGATGCAATTAGGAGCGGAGGTGCCGGACTGCACATACAGTATCCAAACTGACAACATGAGTCAGCTGCAATACCGACAGGCAAACACTGCACAAACTACAGAGCTGAAGTCGAAGCACTGGTCCATGCAGCTAATACCATCAGCAGAACAGCAGACCCTATTGCACAGATTGTCTTTTTATCTGATGCCCGCTCCGTCCTTGAGGCTATCACCAAAGGTAAGCTGCCACAACTTGAAGAAGCACTACAAACCATCAAATGCTTTCGGATAGCATTGCAGTGGATCCCCTCACACTGTGGAGTCCAAGGAAATGAGGAAGCAGACAAGATGGCAAAGGTGGGTGCAGAAGAGAATCAGACAGAAAACATGGTTACACATACAGAGATGAAGACTATCATCAAGTCACTCTATAGAACACCTCAATCAGAAGATGCCTACCATCGTCTCTCGAGGCCAGAGCAAGTGACCATTTTTCCTCTCAGAACAGGACATAACAGACTAAACCAACACATGTACAGGCGGTTCCACCTTACGACATCACCCGCTTGTCTTTGTGGAGAAGCAGAACAGACCACAGAGCACATACTTCAATGTTGCAGTACGTATCAGCTGCTGAGAGAAGAGATCTGGCCTTTGTCAACCTCTTTTCTTGAAAAGCTGTATGGGCCTGTGGAAGAACTGCAGAAAACCACAGATTTCATCTTGAGAACGGCTCTCCAAGTGTGATACCAGCGATCGAAAAGAAGAAGAAGATCTATGGAAAGACATAAGCCAAGTTTGCTCAAGACGACTTGATTGACAGAATGGTTTGGTGGCCATCTTGAATGACCTAGTTTTCCCGAAAAGGACTTCTTCTCCAGAACCACTGATGGGATCAGGCCAAAATTTGGGAGATATGATCAGGGACATTAAAGTTTGTTCAAGGGAAGTTGCTCCATCAAAAAACTTGGCTGCCGGGGGCCAATCAAAATGTAGCCTGTTTGGCGGCCATATTTGATTTTTTTTATTTGATGGATTTTAAGGCCAAAATTGGTTCTACATGTTCTTGGGTATTCTGAACTCAAATTTGCAATTTTTGAAATTGTCGGATAAACAGTTTGATGGCCATCTTTGATAATTTTCTCGTCAAAAGCTCCCATGCTAAAGCAATGGGAAATTTAAAATGTCTTCTCGAGAACTACTAGACCGATTTCAGTTATGGTTGGCAGGAAGCATCCTTAGGGCATAGATATCCAAGTTTGTTCAAATGAACCCGATCGGCCAATTTGGCCGGGAGCCATTTTGGATTTCGGTTGATTTTAGGAAATGTCTTTAAAAATCTTCTCCGAAACCGCTTTGGGAATCTTAATCTAGGCCAAGAGGTAAGCCAATTTTGTTCAAGAGGACTTGATTGACCAAATGGTTCGGCGACCATCTTGGATGACCTAGTTTTCCCGAAAACGACTCCTTCAGAACCGCTGAAGGGATCGGGCCGAAATTTGGGCGGTAAGGTTAAGGACTAAGGGCCATTAAAGTTTGTTGAAGGGAAGTTGAACTGTCAAAAAAGCCTGGGCTCTAATCAAAATGTGGCGTGTTTGGCGGCCATATTGCACTTGTATAAATGTCCACAAACTCATTTAAACAACTACTAAACCACCCACCAACAATTGTGACAAAAATTGATGGTGCTCCAGGTGAGCGACACAGGGCCTCTTGTTATTATTATTATTATTATTATTATTATTATTACTATTAGTCGGCAGCCATGGCAGAAAGTGATATTAAAGAAAAACTTAATTCGTAATATGAAAATGTTGAGAATATTTGTGAAGCTGGATTATATAGCCATATTATATGGAACCAATGATTATGACATTAGCAGAAAGCAAATGATTTATGTATAGACAGTATTAGTCAGGAGTTTCCAGACTCTTAGCTACATGTGATTGATTCATGGAACCAAACATTATAAAGAAACTTAGTAACAAGCTAAAATGAATGACCTGATTAGTTCTACCATACGGAAAAGACTAGGCCCACTATAGCATAGATAAGAATTGTATATAGGAAAATATATTTAAAGCAAATGTTTCATGCTAATGGCCCAGGTGGGTGCTAGAAGCCCTTGGGCTTCTTGTTAAAGTTTGGTTGACTTATTCAGCTAAGCTAAGAAGAGTTGCCCATCAGATGATGCTTAGGGCTAGTGGGCATGAAAAAGATATCGATTTTTAAATTTTTTTCATATTTTCCCGCGTTTGGACTTCAGGTTAAGCTTTTTGCTGAGGTTAAGCTTTTGTTCAAGTGACAATTTACCCATCAAAGAGTTATCCGATTTCCATAAAACTTCACAGATTTGTTATATACGATCATTAGGACTAGTCCATGTGAGAAAGAAATCAATTTAGAAATTTTTTCCACGTGTGAACTTGGATAATTTCGTGGCTATTTTATGCCTTTAGGTTAACGTTTTCATCTTGGTTGTTACGGTTTTTTCAAATGACAATTTACTCAACAAAGAGTCATCAGATTTCAATAAAACTTCAGAGATTTGTTCTATACCATCACTAAGACTAGCTCACATAAAAAGGAAATTGATTTTCCAAAATTTTCCATACATTTTCAGTGTTTGAACATAGACAATTTTATGGCTTAAGGATATTGTTGCTTCAGTAAAGGTTTTTCAAATGAAAATTTACTCCACAAAAGCTTATCAGACTTTGATAAAAAAAATTCACAGATTTGATAAATTTGGTAGCTGAACTTAGATTCTATCCACGCCTTCACAGGCGAGATATTATACGCTGCAGCGTTCTTGTTTAAAGGTAGCCTCTACTCAATCTGTTGTCGGTCCGACTTGTGACATTATTTCTCAATCCGTGCCTGGTGGTCGTTCTCGTGATTCCTCCTCGGCTGATCTTTTTAAGTGGGAGTCGGTGTGTAGGGCTCAGTTGAAATCTGCTAATTTCTTAGCTCCTCTAGGCTGTTTTAGTTGCTCAGGATCGTAGCGAGCAGATTCCTGCAGCGGTTTTATATTCTCTTGCTTATTTCTCGTGGTTCACTCAATTCTGTCTGTCGTTCTTTACGTTTCATTACGTCCAAGAGGAGATCCAGGAAGCTTCAGGATGCTCGTATTTCTAGCAATCTTAAGCAGAATTTGATTTCAGCCCCTCCGTTTGTCCAAGACATCTTTGGCCTTTGTTCCTCGGGTTTCATCCGGGCTGAATCTGAGCGCCAAGTCCACCAAGAAGATTACGGCTCAGATTTCAGTGTCTAAGCCCCCTAGCAAGAGAGATGCTTCCTCGGTTAAGAGTCTGAATTCCTCCCCTAGGAGGAAGAGTCTGAAACGGGATGAGTTTGGTGCATTTCCATCTAGAATTATTACCAATTTTAATAGATCCCACTCTAGATCCCAAGAGAGATCAGCGGAGGGGGATCGATATGAATCTATTTCTTCTCATCGTCAGAGGTCCCAGGCTCACCAGCCTTATTATGCTCAGGCGAGAGGTGGTCAGTCTTCTCAGGGTGGTAGATCAAGACCTCGGGGTCGCTCTTCCTATCGTGGTTTTCAAGGAAAGAGGACCTAAAGGTCTGGCCTTCGCCAAGTAGGTCCAGCCTTTCCGCTTAGTTCCCTCTTGCCCTCAGCCTCTTTCGGATCCCTCGATCCAGTGCTTCTTACCCAGCGTGCCAGTGGGAGGGCACCTGTCTCTTTTCTGGGAGACTTGGCAAGCCCTCATTCAGGACTCCAGACTTATCGACCAACTTCGCGGGGGAATGGCCCTTCATGGATTCAGGATCCTCCCCTTTGTCTTTCCTGCCAAAATGGGCCCCTGTTCCATCCAATCAGGAGAAACTTTCCACTTTAGAGGACGAGTTAGAATCCATGATCATCAAGGAGTCCATAGAGGCGGTTCCCAGTTGGAGAGTAGACCCGGGCCGCTATTCAACAATTTTCTTAGTGTCCAAAAAGACAGGGGGTTTGGTGTCCGATAATCAACTTAAAGAAGTTAAATCTCCTTATTCTCACCCCCAAGTTCAAAATGGAGACCATTTCTCAAGTTATTGCGAGTCTAGCTCCGTCTATGTGGACTGCTTCTATCAACCTCAAAGATTCCTACATGTACTTCCATGTTCTTATCCACCCCTCCTTTCAGAAGTTCATGACGTTTGCTTACAAGGGAAGGGTATGGCAGTTTTGAGCCATTCCCTTCGGCCTGACCAAAGCTCCCTTTCTTTTCCCCCGTCTGGTTTCAGCTGTGGCAGGAGTCTTGCACCGTCGATCTATTCATCTTCACGTTTATATAGACGACTGGTTGATAAAAGCAGTCTTCCCCAATTATCGCAGGCATTATCCCAGAGGTTTGCAGTCTAGGCTGGATCGTAAATCTTCTAAAGTCAAGCCTTGTTCCTTCCCAAGTCTTCACCCATCTAGGAGTCTCTTTCGACCTGGTTCAAGATCTAACCCTTCCTTCAGAGGCCCGAGTAGAAGCAATCTTGTTTGCAATGGAAGTCCTGGCGTCCTCCCCCGTAGTCAAAGCAAGATTCTTCCTCAGGGTCTTGGGCTTGATGGTCAGCGTCGAGAATGTTATTCCCTTGGCATCGCTGATGAGAAGACCTTTTCAAATGCATCTGATGTCTCTTTGGTAGCAGTCAGTTCATTCCATTTACAGTCAGATTCCAATAAGAGAGCATCTGATTCCTCATTTGGATTTTTGGAGGGTTCGTGCTCTTCTCTTAAGAGGTGTCCCCCCCTAGTGAAGTCCTCCCCAGAGGTGTTTATTTTCACAGATGCCTCCCAGGAGGGGTGGGGGAGCTGTCTGGGATTCCCTGTCAGTTTCAGGCCTTTGGACCGTAGAGGAGTCAACAGCCATATCAAAATTCTAGAATTATGGGCCGTCAGGAAGGTTCTCCTTTTGTGAGCGAATCGAGTGAGGGGCCTCAAAATCTCGATTCGTTCAGACAATTCCACGGTGGTCTCCTACATCAACAAGCAGGGGGGGACGAGTTCTTCTCTTCTTTGCATGGAAGTTTGGAACCTTCTGTGGTGCCGCAAGCATCAAATCTTTCTTGTTGCAAGCCATGTCCCAGGCCAAGCAAATTTGCTCACACAGAGTGTCAGCTAAAGAAGTCGGTTGTCAAAGCGATTTTCTTCCTTCTGGGTCATCCCCATGTAGATCTTTTCGCAACCTCTCTAAATGCCCAGATCTCCTGCTTCATGTCTCCTTTTCCGGACAGCCAGGCTTTAGCGGTGGACGCCCTGTCTCAGTCCTGGACAGGGATGTTCGCATATGTGTCCCCTCCGACAATTCTGATCCCGTTGGTGTTGAAGAAGGTCAGGGACCGGATCTGCGAAATTCTCCTGGTAGCTCCGTTTTGGCCAAAAAGGATCTCGTTCGTAGACCTAGATCTTCTGGTGAACTTTCCTCGTCTTCTTCCAGAATCCCCAGACCTTCTGTCTCAAGTCAGGGGCAAGTGCCTTCATCCCAATCCGGAAATCTTCAGTCTGTGCGTCTGGAAGATTTCGAGTGTTCGGTCCCTCCTATCCCATTTTCTTCAAGATCTGAAGAAATTCTCGATTCGGCCAGGAGAGAGTCAACCAGATGTGTTTACAAGGGTAGACTTAAAATTGTCAGAGATTTGTCTTCCAATAATGGTTTCCTGCCCGATTCTGTTTCTATATCCCAAGTGTTAGATTTTTTGTCTTAGCTTTTTGATTCTTTGAATTTATCAGCTAATACTGTTAGAGGATATAGATTTTCCTTGGCTTCGTCTCTTCTTTGCCTTTTAAAGACACTAAGATTTTAAATGGTTTTATTAGAGGTTTGGGTAATATTCGTCCTCCAGTGGCCAAGCCCTTACCCTCTTGGAATTTTGTATTGGTTCTTCAGGTCTTGGCAGATAGTCATTTTGAACCAATTGGTTCCATTAGCCTTAAACTTTTAACTCTTAAAGCCATTTTTCTAGTCGCATCCGCTTCAGCCCGGAGAAGATCTGAGATCCACGCTCTTTCCGTGGAGAAGGTTAGATTTATTGAGACGGAGGATGGTTTAATTATTTATCCCAGAAGGGAATTTTTATCAAAGACTCAATCCAACTCCCTGCTAAGCCGATTATCCTGAAATCTTTAACGTCTTTCTCACCGTCAGATGAATTCTGGTGACGGCTTATAAATCTCGTACCGATTTTAAAAGATCTTTAAAACCCATCTATGGGTTCCGTATGCGGAAGAGGTAGCCAGACCTGTTTCCAAAGGATACTATTCGAATCTGTTATGAGATAGTTTCATCTGGTGAAATCCAATTGGCTCATATTAAAGCCCATGACATCCTTGGAATGGCTTCTTCTTTCGCCTTATCTGCTGGTTCATCCTTAGATGATGTTATGCAAGTGGCCGGCTGGAAGTCCGAATCGATCTTTGTCTCCTTTTACCTTAAGTATCAGAGTCCAGCGGCTTCCTTCTTTAGAAATATAACCATTTTAACTAAGCAAGCTTTAGACCATTTACCAAGCACATCTCGCCATTTGCGTTAGGCTGTATGCCTGTGTTGACATGGGTGAGAATCTTTATTTGTGTCTTGTTTAGTTTTCTTTGGTTGTTCATTTTCCTTGTTTGATAATCGCTTATTGATTGAAATTGATACACTTTTATGTTTATTTAATTAATTTTTATTTGTGTATCTTATTTTTATACTTACTTTGAGGCACTGAGGCACTGACCAATTCTACGGGTTTAGCAAGTAGTGATTGAACGGTAATGGATGTTTGTGGTGTAATAACAACCCCCAACAGACCCCCCCCCCCCCCCCCTTGTGGGTTGATCTGTAGTTTTATTAACCACTATAAATATACTTACCGTTCAATCACTACAACCCGGTCTCAGCCACCCCCGCCTGGGAATGATTTGAGAATCTCTTTATTCTTTCTTGCATCTAAATTTGGAAAGTGATTCTATGTTACTCTTAGCCTCCTCTGCGCATGCACGCACATGCTCATTGACTTACGTCAAACAGAAGTGAATTAGGACTGGTGGCAGTCTATGCAGGCTATATGGTGAGAGTGTACTCTACCAGAAGTCTGGTTGAGGGTACAATGAGGTGGGCTAGGCAGGTGGGGGCATGAAAGTAAGCATAGAAATCTTTTTCTGGTGCTAAATGCAGTGGGTTTGATTTAGCAAGTAGTGTTTGAACGGTAAGTATGTTTATAGTGGTTAATAAAACCTTCAGACCAACCCAAAGGGGGTGGGGGGGGGTTTCTGTTGGGGGATTTCCTTTAAATAGGCATTATAGGTGTATCAAAAAATGTCATCCATAGTGCTGAAGCTGTTCAGACCACGCATTCCAACCTGTCGTATTTGACGGCACCACGGACTGAGTTTATGGGAAAACTCTTGTAGCTAATTTTGGGTAAATGAAGAGATGGGTTATACCATTGTGTCAAAACATGTTGTTAAAAGTTTATTCTATTTTATTGAACCATGTGACTTACTCATCCTACAAGTACAAACGCTGATGTTTCAGCTCCAATCGAGTAGCTACTAGGGTTGTGGCCAGAACATCTGTCAATATATATATGTGCTCTCTTAAAATACGCAAACCATTTACCATAAAATGGTAAAAACATCGAGGTTTTCACAGACGTAACACAGGTGCTCTTTCAACCACACCCATAAAGAGCAGGTATTTTCTGTAGCAGGTGTGTATATGAGTGTCTTGGCTGATAATTGTAGAGATAACCGGCCATCAATGTGTCGTATTGTATAAGCTTAGCATGCTTTTTTACAAGGTCCAAATTAGATTTCATTTTCATAAATTTCACAGTGTAACATGTCATGGCTCCTTGTTAATTAGGAGGGCGTAAAGCATCTCTTGTTAGTACTATAAAATATTGCAAATATCTTGATACTTTATTTCAGCCCCTAATCCTTGTGGTGAGAATAATGGTGGCTGTTCTCACATGTGCTTGATGTCCCCGACTCTACCTTACTACTCCTGCACATGCCCAACAGGTGTGCTACTGCTTGATGACAAGAAAACATGTGCACAAGGTCAGTAGCGCTAATCAGCTAACCCTCCATAATAGAGAGATCCATTTCTATCTAAATCTCCGCCCATTTCTATCTAAGCTCCGTCCATGCTTTGTGTGTTGGGATCAATTTATATACTTTGCATCCTGAATCCCTCTTTCGAGGTAATTATTTACAGGTAAGCTGTTGAATAATTTGAAAGTTACTTAACTGGGTGCCCCGCCCATCTCTAGCTAAGGTCCACCCACGCTTTGACCATGTTGGGATCGATCCCTGCACTCCCTTCATCTCAATTTCCAGAAACTACAGGTAAGCTGTTGAATATTTTGACACTAATTTTGAGTGGGTACTGTTGCTGCCATAGCGCCCAGTCAAATTAGTTTGAAAATATTCAACAGCGTGTTTATTAAACAGTAGACATACAATTCGAACAACCTGAGGGACTGTTAAGAGTTTAAGACAGACTAAATCAAGTCATTCATGGCGTAATTTATTCTGACATCAGCCTACGCGTCACATATTTGATAATGACATTATATGATTGACTGAGAAACTGGATTCCTCAATTCAACATGTTTTGACACTAATTCAAGAAGACATTTTTAGTTTCAGAATATACAGCAGCCCGTGTCTGCGCATGTACATGAATGATTGCTTTAAAATGGAGATATTGCTATTTCATAGTTCAGTGTTAAATTTTTTCTATAGATGCAGCTGTATACACATACACCTTCATTGCATGAATTGTATGTAGCTCTATTCTATATCAGTGCTAATAAAATACAGCTCAGAAATAACGTAACCGTTTCCAAAACAAAATAAAATGTACTCTTGAATACTTTTTAAAATAATAAGATTGGAATACCGAAGACATTGCTGCCTAAGATAGCAATGTCTTCCAATCCAATTATTAGCTCACCTGGCCTGAAAGGCCAAGTGAGCTTATGCCATGGCGGCCAGCCGTCATCCGTCCATCAAATCGCGTCTTCTCCGTAACAGTTTGATTGATTTCAACGAAGTTTTGCTGGAATGATCCTAAGCTGCTACCCTCCGGACATTTTTTTTCAGAATTTTGATTGATGCATTTTTTTGGGTGAAAATCTTAGATTTTACGAATAATCTACCGGAAATGGTCAAAATGCTACTCCTTAGTTGCTTGACATTTCAACCAAATTTGTCTAGATGCATTCTATAATGGTAGGCTCTAGAACTTCTTTTCAGAATTTTGATTGATCAATTTTTTGGGCGAAAATCTGAGGGTTTTTTTTAATCTACCAGAAATGGTCAAAATGCTACTCCTCATTAGCTGCATGACATATTTCAACCAAATTGAACTAGATGCATTCTATCGTGGTAGGCTCTAAATCATGTTTTCAGAATTTTGATTGATCAATTTTTTGGTTGAAAATCTGAGATTTTATGAAAAATCTTCGGAAATGGTCAAAATACTATTCCTCCGTAGCTGCTTGACATATTTCAACCAAATTTGACTAGATGGATTCTATGGTCATAGGCTCTAGATCTTCGCTTCAGAATTTTGATTGATACATTTTTTGGGTGAAAATCTTACATTTTATGAAAAATCTACCGGAAATGGTCGAAATGTTACTCGTTGGTTGCAAGACATATTTCAACCAAATTTAACTAGATGCATTGTATGGTGGTAGGCTCTAGAACCATTATTCCGAATTGTGATTGATCGATTTTTTTGGGTGAAACTCTTTGATTTTATGACAAATTTACCGGAAATAGTCAAAACGCTTCTCTTTCTTAACCGCTTCAAGGATTTCAACAAAATTCTGCTGGAATGATCCTATGTGAGTAGGCTCCAGATGCTGTATTCAGAATTTTGATTGGTCAATCTTTTGAGTGAAAATCATGATTTTTTTTAATGAAATATTTCCTGGAAATTGTCAAAACACATCACATCTTAACAGCTTGGCAGATTTTAACCAAATTTGACTTTGATGGTCCTACAGTGCTAGAATCTGGACTTTCTATTTAGAATTTTGATTGGTCGATATTTCTGGTGGCCATCTGTTTAATGTAAAGATTCATGTATATTTAAATGCAAATGTTTCAAATGCTAATGGTCCAACTGAGCGTCACAGGCTCTTGGGCTTCTTGGATTCACAATATTCAACAGAGCTTTTTCTTACTAACAGTACAATGTAAGATGTGTTTTGTTTGTGTTTGGAAACATTTGTAAGCTGTACTGTATCAGCGGTAATTAACCAGTAGTAATCTGGTTTAACCATTTAATGGTCAGCATTTGTCCAGAGAATTAAATGTTTTGCTCTGTGGATATCCATCTGCAAGCCAAGAGAAGACTAAGTTTCAAAATTTACCATTGGCATGACTGGCAAATGTTGAGCCTGAAAGCCCGGAATTCAGGCCTCGGTGACAAAGGCCATATATATACCTTAACGGCCGGAAATCCGACCCTGCCCATACCAAAAGATGTCATAAAAAACATAAACATCTACACAAATCCCTGGAAAAGTACATTCTTTATGATGTATAGCATATTCTGTTGAATATTTTGAAATTTCATTGCTGCCTAAGGCACATTAGCTTGCTTAGTTAAACCGCTGTGCTGCACATGTTTGGAATTCCCATGCTACGGCATGCAATCAAGGTGTAAAAACCTGCTTCATTCCATACGTCATTCTCATGACATGCCCTTTGGAGGAGACATAAAGCTGGCAGTCTCCGTTTATGTGGTGTCTGTGCCATGGGAGGACTTAAAAGAACTCACTCTGAATAACAGGCCTTGTATCGGGAGCTCAGTTGTGAATGTGCTCAGATAACGTAAATACTAGATGTCAGATGGTTATCCCTGCCATCAGTATCTCCATGATGTGATAACTAAAGCCGGAGGTGGTCCGATATATATAGACTGGACCTCACTGTAGGGTTGCACGATTTTTGCTTTGAAACATCGCGATCGATTTTATTTTAAAAATTGCGATTTTTGATTAAATCCTAGGTCCAAATTCCCAAAAGTATAAAACGGGGTAACGTGACAAGTCACCAAAACTGGGACTGGAATTTCTAGAAAAAGTCGAAATAAATGATACAAGAAATGGCACAAAATTAGAACACAATTTCATGTGACAAATTCTTACCATCCTATGTCTATGCTTAATATATACCCTATAACCGTAATTGCGGGAGGGAAATTATTAATTGGGACCGCCTAAATATTACGTATAGTTTAATAAACATCGTTTATTTCATCAAAATTTGACATAAAATGTCAAATAAAAATATATATCCCCCTTCCGCTTATAGCCTCCCTTTGTAGGACGAGTTTGAGTCATTACCCGAGTAGCACGATCCATATACATAGGAAGGTAGCGTTGAGTAGCTACGATAGTAACGGCGTAAACTCGTCCTATAGTGCAGTTTATTAGGAGTGCTGTTGCATTATTTTCTTTAATTAGGCATGACAACCAAATCAAAAGGGAAAAATTAGTACATAGCCTGAAATTGCTAAAAGAATTAAAAGGAATTATCTTCAGTGATTATTGCCTAAAACTCAACAACTAAGTATATACTTGGTATTTTACGACAGACTCAGGGTCTGCAGTGAAAGAAAGAAAATTATATGGCGATTCGACGGAGTAACCAGCTGGTTTTCTCAATGACAAAAGTGTTACCTCGCTATTGTTAGCTGGTTTACTATAGAGCTTCAGTGTTTTGATTAGGAGTTAGTAAACACATGCGTGAAGCGATCAAGAAAAAACACAATGGATACCTGCGGGAATGGATTATAACTTTATTCTTTTACTGCTGAATGATGAGTTTTAAAATCTTAGTCTGCTCAATTTTTTCACGATTTTTCGATTTTTTTCAATTACATCGTAGAAAATCGTGATTTTTTTCAAAATCGCAATTTTCGATTAAATCACGAAATCGCTCAAGCCTACCTCACTGAGCGGCATAGCTGGTAGCCTGCTCTAGCAACCTATGTTACAGCGGTCAGCACTACTGTCAGTAGCTGTGTGATGGGTTATCGTGTAAATACGTTGAAATGTATACATATAGGCCATGTGGTTGTGGTGATATGTGTACAGGAATGGTAGAGTCAGGTGGACTCTGGCTTGTTGAGTGTTTGTGCCAATTTCACATTCTGCCATGAACTGTGACATGGGTATAGCCATGGTTAAAATATGAAATTCTGATATAATTACATGTTATAATATTTGTACTTATTTTGCAAGCTTTTTTCGCCTGTTTCTGTGTATTGGTCTAAGATTAATAGCTTACATGTATTTGTTTAACTCCAGGTCCTATGGAGATCTTGTTGCTCGCACGACGTGCTGACCTGCGGCGTATTTCCCTTGATACACCTGATTATACAGATGTAGTTCTACAGCTTGATGATATACGACACGCTATTGCTATTGATTATGATCCCGTTGATCAGAGAGTTTACTGGACTGATGATGAAGTGAAAGTGATTAGCCGTGCATTTCTTGATGGCTCAGGTAAGGAAATTCCTATTTGGTTGTGCGAGGGCGAGCACAAGTTTCTGATTTTGCACTATGTGTCTGCACAATGACAGGCAGGTGGTTATAATCCACATGTACTACCATTACCATCTTGTCTTCCCAAAGTCTGCCAGTGTGTTCAGCTCTATATCTTGTCCTCCCAAAGACACCTAGAGTGTTCAGCTCTTTATCTTGTCCTCCCAAAGACACTTAGTGTGTTCAAATCTATATGGGCAGTTTTACAATCATTGGGACATAAGTGTCTTAAGGTGGGGGTGGGGGGGGTGTGTGTTAAAATTTATAATGCTGAATATCTGGCCCACTCTCCAAATAGTTAGACAATCATATTAATTATTCGGGGGAAAAAATGAGAAGATAAAAAATAATTCAATTTCTGAAATATGACACCCTGCAAGGAGGGATGGGTGTAGAATTTGTCTTGTAGTCCCATATTTCTAAAAAAAATCTAATAACGGTAAACAAATAATACATATGCACACTAATTTGCATTTACACACATCAGATAATGGTTCAATACAAAATTTTAATGAAAACTGCTTCTGGATATCATTAATTGTATTGAAATGATACATTTTATTAAGCGATTGGTCCATAAATGGCCATTATACTTGATAACATTCTTTATGATAATCTGCACTGGATCTCTATCTCTATATAAATCAACTTCTTACTTTACCCAATGCAATTCAACAAACTGTGAAGTTACTGCATGTTCAAATACTTTATTGTTGGCTAACAGTACTGTCAAACTCCATCAATTTTAACAGTACATTTAATCTTACATTATTAGCTCACCTGGCCTGAAAGGCCAAGTGAGCTTATGTCGTGGCGACCATCGATCGTCCGTCCATCAACTTTTCCTTTAAACGACTTCTCAAGAACAGCTGGGCCAATTTCAATAATATATGGCAGGAAGCATCCTTAGGGCATAGGGATCCAAGTTTGTTCAAATGAAGCCGATCGGCCAATTAGTCCGGCAGCCATCTTGGATTTTGGCCAATTTTTAGAAACGTCTTTAAAAATCTTCTTCTTTATGCTCCCAAAGCCACCTAGTGTGCGCAGCTCTATATCTTGTGCTCCCAAAGACACCTAGTGTGTTCAGCTCTATATCTTTATGCTGGAAAGCTTGTGACAAACCTGTGTGCGCGCATGCGTGCACACTTGAGTTCCTTAAGATGTACTTTTTCCTTATCAAGTCGACCTAATAAGGAATGCCTTTAGACTCACTCTGTGTGTCATTTGGAGGTGTTTCCCAAATTTTCTAAAATTCATCATAAGGAATGTGCACACAAACTGCGTGCGTGTGTGTGTGTGCGTGTGTGTGTGTGTGTGCACACGCGTGCGTGTGTGTGTGCGTGCGTGCGTGCGTGCAAGTAAGTGAAAGTCCACTAAATGCCCTCAGTTAAGATGTGTGTACATTTCCTTAAGATGTGTGTGTATTTCCTTAAAATGTGTGTGCATTGCCTTACGAAGCATGTGCATTTCCTTAGGAGGTGTGTGCATACATCTTAATTACTATGTGTATAAAATGACAGCAGTCTTTATTGCACAAAGGCCATCCATAAAAAAGATTTTGTTTTCTGCAACCCGGGTGCGGGAAAAAGACTTCAGTATGAGGGAGATTTTTTTTTTTTTCTATTATTATTTTATTTTAAAACAGTCATAACTATTTGTTTTTCAGATATTTCACTAGATGTCCATTAAATATGGTTGTAATTGCCAAATTTGTCATGTTTTTCATGACACAATTAGCAAAAGGGATTCACATTGCATACAAATGGCATTAAAAACATTATAATTTGTATAGTTTGACAAATGTATGCATGTTTTAACATTTATGCTGGGTAGGAAAAAAAAATTCTTGTTCCTGGCCGGGTGAAAAAACCAAAAAATTTCACCTGGGTTTTTTTACAGGAAGCGAAACTATTTTTTAATTTTTGCCCACATGTGTGTGTGTGTGTGTGTGCATGCGTGCGTGCGTGCGTGTGTGCGTGCATGTATGTGTGTGTCCTTAAGATGCGTGTGCATCTCCTTAAGATGTGTGCGCATTTCCTTAAGATCTGTGCGCATCTCCTTAAGACGTGTGTGCATTTCCTTAAGATGTTTGTGCATTTCCTTAAGATGTGTGCATTTCCTTAAGATGTGCATGCACTACCTCTTAATTACTATTATTTGTGTGTGTTTACCTCTCAAAGTTCTACCCATGAGGGCCATTTCATGCCCACACTCCTTATTAGGTACGTAAATAATAACCTCGTAAGGACATGACTCAGTAAGCCTGATCCGTGGGCATGCGTGCGTATGTGTGTGTGTTTTTACTTGGTCATGTGTGTGCGTGCAAGTGTTGTATGTGTGATCATGTGTGCATGTGGGTGCATGCGTGCATGCTTATAAGCCTGTCTCTGACTCTATCACAAGCATGTTTGTTTCTGTTACAGGGCAAGAAAGCTTAATTCGTACTGATGTTCATAATCCTGAAGGTATAGCTGTGGACTGGATCGGTCGAAATCTCTACTGGACAGATACAGGACCAGACCAAATTGTGGTTTCTCATCTTAATGGAACATCGCGTAAAGTTTTGATTTCGGAAAACCTGGATGAGATCCGTGCAATTGCTCTTGATCCTATAGAGGGGTAATTTTAGCATTTGAGCATACATTATACATTTCCATGTTCAATATATTGTAATCTAACTTATCTATAAAATGGTATAAGGATCATTCAGGGGAGTCTGCAAAATGGTTGTTACGGACAGATCGTCTTTTTATTAGTGTTCAAGTTAGTGTATTCTTATTTACGGGATTGTATAAGACTTCAGTGAATTTGTATTTTAAACCGTTACTATTCAAACAGGGCAATGATATCCTTTGCTGTGGGCTTGAAAATGTCTGTTTGCACACCATCAATGACTACTTTGGACATTTTACCACTGCAGTGACTGACTCGATGACGAGCAGGGGTACAGTTTTTGAAATATCCCTTTTCCTAGGCAGCAAATGGATATTCACTAACCAAATTTGGAAGTTTCTTTGATAAATCTTGACAGTTAAATGGCTAATAGAGCTTTGGTTTTATGCACGTTTGGTTCTTACGCCGGTTTTATACCGATGTACTATGTGTCTATTATAGCTGGGCGGTATACCGGTTTAACACCGTCTCACAGGTTTTTATGGCAACGGTTTAAAAACCATTATGAAAATTTAAAAAAACGAAAAACCGTCCGTAAGATCGCCATTGCGCGAAATTGGTGACTGTCCTAAACTAATTTGTTCTTGACTTGCAGTTTAATATTATCATCTAGTGTAACCATTTGCTAATAGGGACATAAAATACAGTCAGCTATAACTATTAGCCGTGGGAAAGCAAGGGTGTTGGTGAAATCACAACAAATCAGCAGAGGACGACACTCGGCAAATATGATTTGATTTGCCAGCAATGAATTTTACATGATGTAAGCTCTGCGGTTTCAGTGTAAGATTGAATAATTTGAAAATCTAAATTTCTTCTTTGTAACAAATAATCCTTTTTTAAATTCGAGTTTGTACCTTGTTTAATTAGGATTCCAAATGTGACATGATACAAAAGAAAATCAAGAAACACGCTACGAAAACAACGACGCTATACAATGAACTCCCAATCCAAACATGTCATTATTTCAAACAATAAAATGATCCATCACGGAATAAGACATACGAGACAAATTGCTTGAACGCCCGAGAAATAAAAACGATTACGTTGGCGGAGTAGTTACAAGTAAAATAAACCTCTTAGCTTCTCAAATACGAGCAGGCATAATGTGATTGGTTGTTAACTAATTCTTCTGGCGGGATATTCACTACTATCGATTTTATGAATGAAATTCGTTGTATTTTTTATCACGTGACTTTTCTGCTCGATAGGTGTTAGAATCACATTGTTTTGTTTTACGGACCGGCCTGTTTTTTTTTGTCATCGTATATCTTCAAGACTACGGAGTGTTGATTTAAGTAGATTTAAGTTAGATTCACGTATCATTGCGTTTATGGTGTCAAATTTTCACAATCTCTTAATTATATGACATATGAACCTCCAAAATTAGTCAAATACAGCTTTTTGTGAGAATTCTTGGTGCGATTTCCGGGAAATGACTATCCTTTAGTTACGTGCTGAATGACATTCACCCGCGTGAACGACAGTTTATTGAGGAGTATTACTAAATACTGAATACTCGAATACAAACACATGACTTACTAGACTAGATCATACTGTAGGTGGTTATATGAACTCTAATTGTATCAGCGCTACTCTACTAGGAGCCTAAACTCGCTCTCATATCCGGGTTCCTACTTACACGTGTTAGATTTTACTACGCTTTCAAAAATAGTTACCTAATAACAGTGTTGAAAATCAACATTTTAGTAGTTAGTGTTATTTTCACACCATCACATGAACCAGACTTCATTTATTGTCCCCCGACGGCCATCGACGGGGACACTAGTAATAGGCGGCGTCCGTGAGTGTGTCCGTCCATCCGTCTGTCACACTAGGTTTCCACTCGATAACTTTAGTTAGCCTGCATGGATTTATTTCAAATTTGGTATAGTGATTCCTTATGACGAGCCCTCGGTGGGGATTGCATTTCAGCGACGTGCGTCCAGATGTGATGGAGTTATCCCCCTTGAATGACATAGAATTCAAGGAAAATTTGGTTTCCGTTCAATACCTTTAGCTATCCTGCATGGATTTATTTCAAATATGGTATAGTGATTCCTTATGACGAGGCCTCGGTGGGGATTGCGTTTCAGCGACACGCGTCCAGATGTGATGGAGTTATCCCCCTTGAATGGCATATAATTCAAGAAAAATTTGGTTTCCGTTCAATACCTTTAGCTAATCTGCATGGATTTATTTCAAATTTGGTATAGTGATACCTTATGACGAGGCATTGGTGGAGATTGCATTTCAGCGATGTGCGTTTAGATGTGATGGAGTTATCCCCCTTGAATGACATAGAATTCAAGGAAAATTAGGTATCCGCTCAATAACTTCACATAGTCTGCATGGATTTATTTCAGATTTGGCATACTCATTCCTTGTCGCTAGTTCTCGGTGGGGATTGCATTTCAGAGACATGCATCTAGGCGCAACAGAGTTGTCCCCATTAAATAATGACCAAATTTGTCAGAAAAACTTGGTTTCCACTTGATAACTTTAACTACATGTGCCTGCGTGTGTAATTTATCAAACACTCAACCTTTACATATTTTGTAGTGTTGTAGCCACCATAGATTCACATGCATATACACACACACAATTTTGTAAAGGCAGGAATCTCAAAAATGTGTTTTACTAACAACACCCGTCGGGGGACATGTGATCAGTACTGATCTTCTTGTTTTATTTATTTTAACTACTATTTTGAGATAGATAGCGTCGAAGTGAGCAGTCGTACGTAGTTACCGTTCTAATTTCGTGGCAATTTACGTCAGTTGTCAAGTCGCAAAATACATGTACTGTGGCTAATGAAAACGGCATATTTTCATATTTCAAATTATTTTCGACCATTCTAACCCCTTAAACCAGTATTTCGTATTAATGATACCGTCACCCGCTTTCTTTTAGGCCAAACCGCCCAGCCCTAGTGTCTATTTAAATAACAGACATGTTATAAATATGTTGGAAATTCTAAAATTAATTTGAATGAAATCTGTTGCCTCCTGAACAGCAATATCTTTTCATTCAATTTGTTTTTCATTAATATTCTACACAATATTCCTTACATCACCATAAATTTGTCATATTTGAGCTATAATGTTGAAAGGGTGTTTGTATGTTTCTTAATAAATATTAGTTGGATTTTATGCAAGATTTACAAAATCAGTACTTGGGGGAAATACTTACCTAGGAGACTATGTTTATAGCATAGAGGTAGTTATATTGAGATAACTCTGTGGTTTACACAGTGAAGAGTAGCCTCCCTTGTGCCTGAAATATGTGAATTGAGACATTTCTTTTATGCGCTGAATAATGCATATGTTGAGCATTTTCAGAATTGTAGACAGAGCACAATGGGCTTGCTTTCTGCAGACCAACAGAAGATTATTTTTGAAAATTTATCACGAATGACTGCCTTGGTTATCAAGCCAATCATTTCTGTGGTAATATTTTATTAAGAATTGTATTGTCCATGGACATTGCCGTGGTTGCTGCACAGGTTTGTTTTGTCCTGCTTGACCATTCTCGGGTCAATACCTTATGTCATGGTGCCTGGCTTCGTATTCTATGGGGATTGATCTGTATTAACCATTTAGCCGAAAAATTTATTCAAGAAAAATTTACTTTTCTCAGACAATATTCGCTTGCACACCAACATAAAACTATTTGAAAATTTACCACTGGATTGACTGTCTCAGTTATTGAGCCAGTCATTCTAGTGGTAAATTTTCAAAAACAGTATTCTTTGTTTGCAAATCGACATTTTCCAAGACCACTGGCAGAAGCCATTTTTGAGCGACAGCTGTTAAAGGCTTAAGCTACCACGTGTCATTGGTGGGCATTTCTTGGTGCTCTGGCGGTTCGTCACTAAAGACAGACCGGTTTGACAGGTGTGACTGTCACATGACGAGAACTAGCTATTGTCATTAATTCTAGTATATGTTGAGAAACATTCATTGCCGTACTTTCGTGTCTATGTTGCGCAGTATTTGGCTCCAGGCCAGAAGGGGGTTCGTGTATTATGCATTAAGATGCACTTTTATCACATTTTTGGGCTCAGAATTTTTGGTCAGAACGGCCGCCCTGATGTACAGTTAAGCCAAAAAATATGAAATATCAAAGGGAAACTGCTGTTTCCACTTGCCTGCCATATTACAATAACCAATATTGTGGGCTACATGTACATTGTGTGTAATAATTGTATTCTATTTAATATTTGTAAATCTTACGTGTATGATTCTTAAATGATAAAATAAAGCTCAAACTGACAAGTCATTGTACATGTATTGTCGTAAAACAACCTAAAATGACCCAAAGCAACGTAAGAAATAAAATGAGGTTAGATCCCTTCTTAAGTTGGATGACCAAATTAAAGCTCTTTTGTGGTTGGAGTCATTCCACTGAACTTTATTTGAACTGGAAGGAAACCTCCCAAATAAAAACAGATTTTACAACATCGCAAATGCCAATATCGCAAATTAATAATAAATATATACAGAAGATAATGTTTTTAAAAGAATTTGAGCAATAAATTCACTATAACCTAATCAGTAAATGTATTCGGCAATATATTTACTGGCAAGATTTTTGTTCACTTGGGCGATTTCGTCCCGGCCGACTTGGTTACATTACATTCTAACGAGTATTAATCACTGTATTAATCAGCTATAGGGTGAGTTTATGCCGTCACTCTCGTAGCTACTCGAAGCTCCCCACCTATTTGTGGATTGTGCAGATCTCTAACTGAGTACTACTATTAGCCTCTTCGTGCTACTCCGGTAACAACCTAAACTAGTCCTATAGCCTAATACATCAAGTGATTTCTATTTTTCGCGACGCCATTTTATGTCAAACTTTGGATTAATTTTGATGAAATAAACAATGTTTATTAAAATATATGCAATTTAGGTGGTCCCAATTAATAATTTCACTCCCGCGATGATGGATATACGGTATACATTAAGCATAGGCGTAAGATGGTAAGAATTTCTAACGTGAAAAATTTTAAATGTTCTAAGTTTGTGGTATTTTTTGTATCATTTTTTTCAAATTTTTCTTGAAATATACCTAATAGAAGTCGGAACACCCTTTCTCAGAGGTTTGGATTTAAAGAATTTACAGCCCTTGTCCTATTAGATGCCGCGGTTACTAATGAGCGTTTTACGGGACCAATTTTCGTTCGTCGGAAAAATGTTTTGCAATCTTTCTGAACTATGACTGCATGTTATATACCTGTATACGGCTATTTTGGCTCATATTTTGTCAAATTTTGGCCTGTGCGTTATCTATTAGTGCGCAATATAGACACAAAAGTATAATATTTTATGTTGGTTTTTTTACTTTATTTCACAGGTACATGTACTGGACAGACTGGGGTAAGATTGCAAAGATTGAGCGAGCATGGATGGATGGCACACATAGAGAGGTATGAACAATAATAATTACTGGCATTAATTACAGCTTTCAGTACAGGGTCAAAGATTTGACAGACCAACTGGCAGACTGACAAACCGACTTATACTGGTTGGCGAGTCACAACTAACATTTGAGACATCTTAATCTGACAGTCTGGTACAACTGCAAAAAGATGTTTTGTCTCCTAAGCTTGTGACATGCTTCAACAGGAGGCGCATTTTAATTTAATGCTTAAAATTTGGATTTTAGTCAATGTAAAATTTTAAATAACACTCAGTTCTGCCATTTGTGTTCGTAAACTCACTTTAGTTCTGTTGCCTCCTTAGGAAACAAAGGTTTGGAAGAATGCCTGTTTATGAACCAAATGTTTTGAAAATGCTGCCATTTATGAACCAAATGTTTTGAAAATGCTGCCCTTTTAGGAAACAAATGTTTTGAAAATGCTGGGTGTTTAGGAAAGGAATGTTTTGATGCATGTTGTGTGTTCATGAAACAAATTTATTGAAGAATATTGAGTGCTTAGGAATGTTTAGGAAACAAATGTTTTGAAGACTAGATATTTGACCTTTTTGTCTACAACTCACTCCTGCCATCACCAATATGAAAGTATGTGCCATATTTAGTGATTCTACGTTCTTGTATTTGGGGGATATGCTACAGACAAACAAACAAACATAGATAGACAGCATCAACTCCCAGACTCGGGCCGACCTTCGGCGTAAGTAATAAATCATGTTCTATTTACTCTTCACCATGCTTAGCCTTCATGTTGCATCGTGAACTCTAGTGATTTTCAGTATTACGTGTTAAAGTTGTACTGAGCCAGTTGTACTGAGCCAATTAGGGGAGTTCACCAGTAGATTGGGCTATAGACAACTTTTAGTAACTAGTGTTTGCATCCTATATGCCACTTTAGAGGCATCTTTTAATATAGTTTTGTAAAATGCAGTAAAATACAGATAGTATAGGTGCCTTGCATTATAATTATATATATACATATAAAATATACATTGTTTTCATTTTCACCCAGGTTTTAATCAACACGTCGTTAGAGTGGCCGAATGGAATTGCTATTGATTTTGCGCAACATAAGCTCTACTGGGGTGAGGCTAAAAGTGACAAGATTGAGATGTCCAATATGGATGGTACCGGGAGATATGTCCTTCTGTCCGGTGATTTGCAACATATCTTTGGATTCAGTATACTTGGTAAATAAACTATGAAATTCTGCCTGTCTTAACGCCTTTGCTACCAGGATACAACAATGAAGCTTAAGGTGTTTTCTCCGACAATAATTTGACAAATAACAGGAAAATAAAAATGGAATTGTCAAGAAATGGAAGTGGAATTCAATGATGTAAAATGCACGAATTATCATTCTAATTACCTAGTAATTAATTAATTAATTAAATTAGCAAAATATCTCTACAACGTCTGCTTAAATTTTTCTCAAAAGAAATTTTGAATTTCATACGCAGTCACTTGAGATTTTATTTTTCTTCTGAGATAAATTCATCTACAAAATCTATAAAATCTTCACATTGGTAATGCATCTATACGAGATACCACAGTAAATGTGGAGTTTTCTATTGGCTGATGAAATTTGTTTCCTGTCAGCATTCGTTTTGATAACACACCTGAATGGCCACAGTCTGCTTTTCTGAAATCTCTGTCATCGCTTGATACTTTTTATGATGGCTCTAGTCATCTTTGCTATCAAAAGCGCTATTATCGGTTTGGACCCTGGATTCAGTTCCTAATGCAATGCACCTGTATGAAGCGATTACCTGTCTTTAAGCTCCACATTCTATCAATCCAAAATTTAATCAGATTGCTAGTGAAACAGGAAATGTCTGGCTACTATAAAGAGAATTTGTTGAAACATAATTGAACCCAAGTGAAGTTATATGGAATAAACAATTGTCGAAACTGAAAAATAAAATGATTATACATGTATATATGTTTGAATTGTGAAATTGTCATTTCTTATTTATCTTTCTTGGCAGTGTGCACACGTATGATAAAGGTTTAGTCGATTAGCTTAGTCACTGTAACTGACTATTTATTAGAACTATGGACTATGAACTAGGTAACTGAACTCTTGTTGTTGCTAGGTAACTTTGTGTACTGGACTGACTGGCAGCGGCGTACAATAGAACGAGCTAACAAATACACAGGCAGAAATCGAGAGGTGGTTGTCGATCAACTTCCGGATTTAATGGGTTTGAAAGCTGTCAATGTCAGGAAAGCTGATGGTTAGTAAACTTCTTAACTTGTGAATTATTATGAATGAATTGTATCTTTCTATATAGCAGACACATGCCACAGAGGATATGTGCTGTATAAACTATGATTAATTAATGTTTAGCTGGTTATTTTCAAGTTATTTTAATTAAATTTAGCAACAGTCTTCAATCAATTGTTTTCAAAGTAATCCAGTTTTATTTTTAACTACCTACAATCCAAGACTCATAACTCGGAATGAAATTGATTAATATATAAATATTAGCATCTTGCATTATGTTTGAATTTTAAGCCATTCTATTTTCATTGTCATCTACGGGAGAATTTATCCAATCAGAACAGAGATATAAGATTTCTCTTCAGTAAAAATTAATAATATAACGGTGTTTACTCTCGTATTGTACATTCATTTTGTAATGTCGACCAACATTAAATGATCCAAAACGGAATCAGAATGAAAATGAGATAAAGCGCTTCTTACATTGGCGAGCCGCTGACTTTTTTGCGATTGAAGGCGCCGTGTTCTCGCGAGATCTTATACGTTAACGGGAGTTTATCAAACGGGTACTGATCAGACCTAAAGTACAATACTTAGTTCCTATCGGGCAATGATAATATATAGTATTCAGAGTTCCGAGTCCAGGATATTTTATCCGAGTACTCGCTCTATTTAAAAACAATCTTTTGCGTTTGGAAACAAATCACGTGATTTATAGCTTTTCTGGACGCCATTTTATGTCAAACTCAGGATTAATTTTGATGTAATAAATGATATTTATTAATGGATACGCAATATTTAGGCGCTCCAATTTAATAATTTCACTTCCGCGATGATGTTTTGAGGTATACATTAAACTTAGTCGTAAGGCGGCGAGAATTTGTACCGTTGAATTTCCATGGTATCATTAATTTTTATTACGAAAGTTGACAAAAAAGATGTGCTCAAAGACTGTACTCGATTATATTACGCACCCCTTTCCTAGAACATGTAATATGACCAAAAACAAAGCGTCCTTCAGTCGAATTTTAACGGTATGCAACGTGTATGATGATGTCCTAATCAATTACATCATGAATGATTTAGTCAAGTTTGTCATAAACACTTAATTGATGACAGACTATAAGCCTTGTTGTACGAATTGTATGTCTACTATTTAATAAGCACCCAGTCAAATTAGTTTCAAAATATTCAACAGCTTACCTGTATAGTTTTCTGGAAATTGAGATTCAGGGAGTGCAGGTATAGATTGATCCCAACATGGGCAAACCGTGGGTGGAGCTTAACTAAAGATGGGCGGGGAATAGCTAAAGCTGGATTGCTCCGTTATTGGATGAGCTATGCATGTACATATCCATGCTAATAGACACAGTTATTTACACACTAATAATGTGTACTAATGGTGGAGATAAAGCCTATCATACAACTGCATAGGCCTACTGTAGCTGCTTAACTCCTTCATGATGACGCCGGACATAACCAGCCTCTGCACTTGTCTCGAGGAATGTCCATTTGCAGGCCACGAAAAGAGTTGTTTTGAAAATTTCCCATTGGAATGACTGGCTGGATATCGAGCCAATCGTTCCAGTGGTAAATTTTCAAAAATATTCTTCTGGTGACCTGCAAGTGGACATTCAATAAGTAAATATTTAGATTTTCTTAATTGAATTCAGCCATTAAAGGGTTAAGTAAGATATTGATAAGAAATTGTTTATTTATATTTACTAGGAACAAATCTCTGTGCAAGGAACAATGGTGGATGTAGTCATCTATGTTTAACCCGTCCTTCACCTAATCGCCCTGTCTGTGCGTGCCCGATCGGCCTGGAACTGAAAACTAACTACAGAACATGTATTGTACCAGAGGCATTTCTTCTGTTCTCACGACACACGACGATCCGCCGGATCTCGTTAGAAACAAATCATAACATTGTGCCAATACCTGTTGCTGGAATCAAACAAGCTTTAGCACTGGACTTTGATATAAATGATAACCGGATCTATTGGACAGATTCATCATTGAAGGTATGAGTATTGTCGCATGTTGCTTAGCTGAGTATTAGTCAGTGTATCATTTCTGTGTCTATATATTCTTTCTTTTCAAGATATACATTTACTTTTCAATTTATACATTTACTTTTCAATTTATACATTTAAAATACATGATCATATTTAAAAGAAATTATCACTGATTTTTTCTCAATATCTTGACCATTGCCCAAGATGAACATGTGTGTAGTGGTGTTTTGTTGAAGGGAGGGGGGGGGGGTGTGGTTGGGCTTGATCTGTGAATAAAACTCATAGTAAATAGATTAGTTAACCTTTGAGCAAAATAACTCTGTCTGTCTGTCTCTGCCCGCTTGCCTGTATGGTGAGTGCGAGGGCTGTAAGGGTGTTGGTTAAGAGAAAGCATGTTAATATTTTGACCACTTATCAAAATGTGTAGAGTGTGGAGATACAAAGCCTACTAAATAAAAAGAACTAAAAGGATACGAGTGCTGAGAAATGCTGTGTGCTGACAGATCAGAATATTGCCTTTTAGATGTTTACAGCTGTTGCTTTATTTATCAACAGTTAGAGTGGAGTGGGACAAAGATTCAAGTACTTCATTTAGCAAATCACTGTTATGTTGTATATATTTTGTTAGTTAGAATAATGTTTTATTATGATTTATGTTACGAGCTGTCGCTTCTCTTTGAAAGGCTTTCTACTTATTCTGCTGATTTTCATACCAACTGTTAAGAAATATTAGCTACAAATTTTCTCGATCACTAAATTGATGAGGCCAAGCATAATAAGCCAATGTGTGTGTGTGCGTGCGTATGTATGTGCGTGCGTGTGTGAAGAAAGAGCTAGAAATTCTGGTTGCAGCCTCTAATTATTTCAGAATGTGTTTAACACTTTAACACTGAAATTTGTTCAAGAAAATTTAAAAAAATTCATAGAAACTGTCAATTTGCAAACCAAGCGAAGACTGCATTTGAAAATTTACCACTGGAATGACTGGCTCTGTTATCGAGCCACTCAGTGCCACATTTTCTAAAATATTCTCTTGGTCTGCAAATGGACGTTTCTCAAGACCACTGCAGAAGCCATTGTTAGATGATAGGAGGGTTAAATGGTTAAATAAACTTACTCAGTAGTTATGACAAATTAGGAGACCCTGTTCTTAGATTCACAATATGCATGGATAGCCTAATATGCTTATTGCACTGATGACCTCTGCAGGGTCAATAGAGGAAATGATTATATACAGGCTTATTGCTTTGAAACACTTTAAAAACAAATTTATTCATTTTTGTCATCATCCAGCGTATAAGTCGAGCCTTCATGAATGGTTCAGCCTTGGAACATGTGATTAAGTTTGGTTTGGACTATCCTGAAGGAATGGCTGTTGACTGGGTGGCTCACAACCTCTATTGGGCTGATACTGGTACTCGCCGCATCGAGGTGGCTCGATTAGATGGATCGTCACGGAAAGTCCTGGTCTGGAAGGATTTAGAGAATCCAAGATCTATTACACTTGATCCACCAAATGGGTATGTGAATTTAAGATCTGCAACTTTCTCTTGACCTGCAAATGGACAATTCTCAAGTTGGCATCAGTTCTCGGCTTTGGTCGGCTTGGCCATTAAAGTGTTAAGAACTCTGTAGTTTATCACATTATAATCTATTTATAGTAAGTTTTAGTTAGGATTGGCATGAATAAAGCCATGACCTTTCTATTTTCAATCAGATTATTCTCTACGTATGTATGTTATTTAACCCTTTAATTACTAAATTTGTTTTAAAAAATTATTTCTTATTAAATGTCGATTTTCAGGCCAGCAGAAGACTATCTTTGAAAATTTACCACCGAAATGAGTGGCTCGGTTATCGAGCCAGTCATTCCAGTGGTAAATGTTCAAAAATAATTTTCTGTTGGTCTGCAAATGGCCATTCGTTAAAACCACTACATAGGCCGGTTATGGCGGATTCGTAAAGGAATGGTTAATCACATTCATGCCAGGTTTCTGGTCATTGAGACTGAGAAGTGACTGTCATTTGCTAATCATGCTTACACAATAGCATACATGTGTATCATACATTTTGTAAATGTGTTCTATGACTTAATTTTCAGTTACATGTACTGGACTGATTGGGGAAGCAAGCCAAAACTAGAGCGAGCGAGTCTGGACGGATCCGATCGAGTCACACTTATTGATAAATTGGGCCGAGCTCAAGGTCTCACTATTGATTATGGTGCACAACGCCTCTACTGGGTGGACTTTGATGCCAAGCATATTGAGTCTGCAGATATGGATGGTATTACAGCTAGTCATTATATGAGTAACCACATTCTAGAAAGGAGTTGATTGCTAAGCCTGCTGGACAATTGCCCTGAATGTTGTAGCTTGACAAGAGATCACACTTTAATCCTTTAACAATCATATCAGCCAAAAATGGCGTCTCCAGTGGTCTTGAGAAATGCCCATTTGCCGATCAAGGAAGACTATTTTTGAAAATTTATCACTGCTATGACTGGCTCGTGACTCGATAACTGAGCAAGTCATTCCAGTGGTAAAATTCCAAAAAAGCCTCTTGGTCTGCAAATGGACATTTTCTTATGAGAAAATTTAAATTTTCTTGAACAAATTTGAGGGTTAAAGGGTTAAGAAAATATTTTGTTACCTCGTCATTGGCTTCATCCTTGTCTATCAAACGCGGATAGATATCAGTGTTGCTATCATTGCCGTAGCCATTATGTTGCGAGCTCCTGCCTGAAAATAACAATTCCCCCCCCCCCCCATCAGCAACCTAGTAGGTTATCTATGAATGTTAAGGAATCTAAGTTAATATCTAGCGTATAAACATGTGGAAGGTTCAGTAGTTTCAGACAAGCAAGTGAAGTGCATCAGGAAGCAGTGTAGAAAATTGCACTTCAAATGAAAGCAGTATATTTTATAGAATGTGTTTATTTTCATGCTTTTAGATCATGTTTTCTCTGAGACTCATTTTAACCCTTTAATCCTTAAATATGCTCATGAGAATTTCGATTTTCTGAAGTAAACATGTCCATTTGCAGACAAAGAGATAATTATTTTGGGAACTTTACCACTAGAATGACTGGCTTGGTTATCGAGCCAGTCGTTGCAGTGATAAATTTATTGTAAAAAGAGTTGTCTTGGTCAGCAAATAGATATTTCAGACCACTACAGAAGTCGTTGTTGGGTAACCTGTGTGTTAATGGGTTAAAAAGCATGATTATTTTTTACTCCCAGGATTAAATCGGCGAGTGGTGGTTGAAGACAGCCTGCCACACCCGATGGGTTTAACGCAGTATCGTGATTACATCTTTTGGACTGACTGGAATCGCAAGTCTATTGAGCGAGCAAACAAAGTGACTGGTTCAAATCGTACCACAATACATGACGAGCTAGATTATGTGATGGACATCCTTGTTTTCCATGCATCAAGGCAATCAGGTTAGTGTTAAGCTGTGTACAGTATCTGTCTACATTGATGTAAGTAGCTGGCTGCACATTTAGCAAATTTTTCTGCTGGTAACATTGAACGGTATGATTTTACTAATGAGTGTGTCCAATTTGAAAAGACTGTTTCTATATTAGATAGCAACAGGCTTTTGCAATACCATTTTCATAATGAGAGCTTGTTGTCATGTTGATTCAGGTGAAAGGTATCATGTTAACACTTTAACCCTTACCACTCTGATGTCAATATTCCATCTTTTACTACCAGAGAAACTGGTGTACATTTTTCAACAATTTTGGCGGACGACGTTGCTGTCTATGACGGCAACATCTTCCACCAAATTTGTTGAAAAATAAACACCAGTTCTTCTTTTAATTTAATTTGAAAATTTAAAATTGTTGACATCAGACCTGTAAGGGTTAATGATGAAGCCAGACAAAAGCGGCTCTCTTCAGTGGTCTTGAGGAATGTCCATTTCCAGGCCAAGAGAAGACTATTTTTTAACATTTACCTCTGGCTGGATTATTGCTTATGCAGCAATGGCTTCCATTAAAATTACATCCAACATATTCAACACTGTTTTATTTTGTTTTTTGGAACATATTAAGATATTACTGAGATGTACTGTATATTTGTGTAGCTTCTTAATCCATTCCATGTTTCGGTTATTTCTAGGTGTGAATCCATGCAACAATAATAATGGCGGGTGTTCACGTCTCTGTCTTGCCACACCATTCTCAGAAGCTGGTGGCAATACCAGTTTTCACTGCTCATGTCCATCACATTACGTCCTCAATCAAGACAACCAGACCTGCTCACGTAAGCCTACATTCAGACTGAGTACAGAACTCGTACATAAACTCTGTAATCTAGACATGGATCATCAAATAAAATTGTTACATTTTATTTACTTTATAATAAAAATAAGTATAATAGCATTATAGCAACAATAATAAGAAAAATAATATTTGCCTAAAAGAGTTCATATATGTGAGGTACATGTCTAAGTTTGCATAAAGCCTCACCTCTATAGAAGGATACATTTCTAGCTCTTCCCCCGCCAATTTCTAGATACGTTCTGCTCACTTTTTACACGTGTTAAAATTGATTTGAAACTTTGAAAACTGAAATCCGAGAACCTTAATTTTAAGGTAACTACAGGTAGGCAGCAGCTGCACCCAGTCAATTTAGTTTCAAAATATTCAAACAGTATTTATCAAATTGTAAATTCGTCAAAGACTTAAAATTCGTGCACTAGTAACAGACTTCGGAGCTATATGTCATCATAATGGACCTTTCCAGTTTATCCATCAACACTCATATGACTTCATAATCAACTCTGTGACGTGTAGAATGACATCATAATCAATGACGTCATGAATGTCGTAGATAAGTTTGTCACGAATGCGTGATTGATGATGGACTAAACATCTTTGTACGAATTGTATGTCTTTACTATTTAATAAACATGCTGTTGAATATTTTGAAACTAATTTAACTGGGTGGTGTTGCTGCCTGACAGATCAGATCCCTGAGGATCCCCGCCTTGCTTTACATATCAAATTGTTATTGTCATGAGATGATTTAACAAGACAAGGAGCATATTGCCAGGTGAGGTGCTCGGTGAGCTAGATGCAATCTGGGTAAAACATTTATCTTGTAACCCTTAGCATTCTGATGTCAAAATATTAAATTAAAAGATTAACTGGTGTTCATATTTCAACAAATTTGGTGGAAGATGTTGCTGTCGTAGACAGCAAGATGGTGCTGTCGTAGACAGCAACATCGTCCACCAAAATTGTGGGAAAATGTACAGCAGTTTCTTTACTATTGACTCAGTAAAAGATAGAATATTGACATCAGAGTGCTACGGGTTAAAGCAATATTTCTTAGCCTCTCATATGAAATCGCTGTGTCAACATGTAGAGTTGGTGCAAGAAATACTTTCTCTTCGCTATACTCCTAAGGCATAACTTTGTTTAAATGATGTCTCTGTTTCTTGAGATACATACCAAATATCATTTTTAATTGGAAACTGCCGTTCAGCAGTAAGTAGATCAACACTACATTAACTGTCTGACGGCGGCAAGCCACCAGTCAGTAATTTCAATGGGCAATAACTAGGGACGAGCTGAATATTTTGAAAACAATTTAACCAATTAGCATAACAACTTTCAGTCAAATTGTTTTCAAAATTTTCAACATAGAGTTAAACCCCATAAAAAATGTAGTCTGCAGAAAATCAGCAAGCAAACATTTAATATGTTCTATCTGTATCGTTTTCTTTGCAGCACCGGAAGAGTTTCTTCTCTTTAGTCAGAAGAACTCAATAAGCCGCATGGTGTTGGATATGTCTGAAGATCCCGATGTATTGCTACCTATTGATGGCACAAGAAATATCCGAGCCATTGACTATGACCCGGTGCTTGGACATATCTACTGGATTGATGGCCGCTCTAAGAGCATTCGCTCGGCTAAGGATGACGGATCACATGTATAGTATTGTTCACTACAAATGATAACTGTTAGCGCTTTAATTGCTAAATTTGGTCGAGAAAATATAAATATTTGTTCATTGAAAGCCCATTTGCAGGCTAAGAGAATGTTATTTTTGAAAACTTACCACTGGAATGACTGGCTCGGTTATTGAGCCAGTCATTACAGTGCTAAATTTTCAAAAATAGTATTCTCTTGGTCTGCAAATTGACATTCCTCAATCCCACTGCAGAAGCCGGTTTTGGCTACTAGTTTCATCATGAAACGGTTAAATAAGAATAATGATGAATGTTTTAGAACAATTTTCGCAAATTAATGGAGATATTTAAACTATAGCGCATTTTTTTAGGATCATCGACGCTACGAGTGGAATGCTATTGGATATTGAAAAATTTCTAATATCTCAGAAGCACTTACATGTAGTTTCAGTAAAATATTTACCACTATTAATACTGTAATAATTTGTTCTATGCTGAACTAGTGCCAAAGTATTCACTCAGTTGTAACATTAGAATTCCCAGTATAAGCCAACAACCAATAGGAACCCTTTCTACCACATTCTGCAAAATAACTTTCTTTGGTTTCTAGCTATGATTATCTAGTATCCATGTCATGTTTAGTATTCTGGGCTGGTCAATCGGCAGGTAATACTAACATGGACATATTTCTTCGCCTTGGTTAACAGGCTAGCCTTCATCTCAAACATGCATTCTAATCCTGTAACCATTTAGTGTCAAGAAATTTGTGTATAGAGTCTCCATTTGAATGTCAAACGAAGACGATTATTGAAAACACCACTGAATTGGCTGGCTGTTATCAAACCAGTCCCTCATTTGAGTAGTAAATTTTCAGTAATAGTCGTCTCTTGGCCTGCAAATGGCCATTATTCAAGACCACTGCAGAAGCTGTTTTTGGCTGGCTTTGCCATTAAAGGTTTTATGGGCCAGATTTTTTAACTAAGAAATTATATGATTAAAAATGTGAATTTACATGCAATGGGCCTATTTGTCTAGCAACAGCTTGTAGCAATGCTGTTTTCAAAATTACACCAGTTGTCGTAAAGGAAATGTGATACATGGTGAAAATCTTGTAGTGTAAGCACTAGTTAATGTCATCACAGCCTAAGAAGAGAATTTTTGGATTTACCAGAGCCAGAGATTTCGGGAATAAATATTTATATCTAAAAGGCCTAAAACTGAGCGTTCTCTTGTGCAATCTTGACAATGAAGGAATCCAGTTTATCCATCAATCATATGATGTCATAATGAACTACGTGACGTGTGGGCTGACATCATAATCAATGACATTATGAAATACTTAGCTATGTTCATCGTGAAGCGTTGTACGAATTGTATGTATTTACTCTCTAATAAACATTCTGTTGACTATTTTGAAACTAATTTCACTTGGCAGCAACATCACCCAGTCAAATTAACTTCAAAATATTCAACATCTTACTTGGACAGTTTTCTGGAAATTTAGATTCAGAGATAGATCGATCCCAACATGGACGAAGCGTATGTGGAACAGCACTAGGGATGGGCGGGGTATAGCTAAAACTGGATTCCTCCATTGATGCAAATACTTGTCAGGATTAGTCAACTAATTTGAGATTTCCTTACGTGAACGTTTATTTACAGCCCAGGAAAAGAGTGTTTTTTGAAATGTTACCACTGGAATGACCAACTTACCACGGCAGTCATTCTGCTGGTACATTTGTAAAGAAAGTGTCTTCTTGGCCTGCACCTGAACATACTTCCAGAGCACTACAGATGCCAGTTTTGGCCAGCTGACCATTAAAGAGTCGATGAAGTAATGTCTAGGCCTGAAAATATCTGACTGAATAGCACTGACTTTAAAATGTCTATTTGTTTTTTATCAGCTTACTACCGTGATGTCAAACAGCAAACACATATATCAGCCGTTTGACCTGGCCATCGATCCTTATTCTCACTATATCTACTGGACCTGCACTCAGCGTAATACAATAACGGTCACACGCAGTGATGGTTCCACTGTCGGAGTCGTGCTCGAGGAACCGGACCAGAAGCCACACTCTATCGTCCTTGATCCGGACACTGGGTATGTTGACTGTGATTATCTTGAGAGTAATGGATATATGGTTTATGCATCCATCATACGGCGTCATAATCAACTACGCAACATGTAGGATAGTCATAATCAATTACAACATGAATGACTCGATTTAGTCCATCTTAAATTCTTAATAATCTGACACGTACAAATTGTATGTCTTTACTATTTAATAAACATTCTGTCGAATATATTGAAACTAATTTGACTGGGAGCTGTTACTGCCATAAGCAGCAAAAGCACCCAGTCAAATTAGTTTCAAAATATTCAACAAGTTAGCTGTATAGTTTTCTGGAAATAGATAGTCATGGAGTTGAGTGATCGATCGATCCCAACACGAGTGAGGTGGAGATGGAGCGTAGCTAGAGATGGGCGGGGCTGGGCTAAAACTGTAATTCACATCGTCACATACCATTGAAGCTCATTAGGTCATGTTTGACTCTCACCGATGAATTCGCATATCTCATTTTGACATCATGAGAACATTATTACCTCCCTATCACTCTTGATATACTACTATATCGGCTCTAAGTTCGATAATATTCAGAATTATAAACGGTTAGGTGCCCCTAATGGGCAGGTGGATGTACACAGTCATGCACATGACAGACACCACCCACTGCGCATGCGCCTACTAGTGCTTCCGTTTTCTAATATATTGGCTGTTCAAGCAACATCGTAAAAACTTTTCTACGCTCTTTTTGAGAATTTCAATCAATTTAACATCCATCTTCATCTATGACTGAGTCAAAATCACCAGAGGAGTCATCTTCATCTTCTGTTAAGATGATAATGTTCCATATATTAATTAAGACTTGTAACTTTTATATGTTACCGGTTTTCGTTCGCGGCCGATTTGGCGTTAACGCGTTTTCAAGCGCTGGGAATCCTTGTTAAATTCTCCCAGCGCCTAGGGCTATTAATCCCTTGGTGCTTTGTGTCCACAGGTTCAACTTATGGTAGGGGTTCCTGGTCTTCTCTGGGAGGTTGTTCATGTCTTTTTCTGACTTCATTATGACATGTCTAAGGGTCGGAGATATAGGACGAATAAATATCACCCTCCTTTTGTCCCGTCCCCTACAGAAAGAAGAGACTCGGCGGATGGATGGACGTGTTCTTCTGCACATAGGATGGTTTGCCTGTTCTCAGGATAAGGGAGTTTATTAGTTATGGCACCTAATTATTTGAAAATATTTACAATTTCTGTTGCCATCTTTATTGCACTGTATTCTCTCTTGTATGTGCATGGGCTCTCGGATATATAATTTAATATTATATTATTCTTGACTAATGAATGTATTTAGTCACTAGGTATTTCTTGCATTCATTTTCTGATGTCCCCTCTCCTTGAAAGAGCTGTTGCATTGAGGTTTTGATGTCATAATCAACCAGAGATTTTTTTTTCTCCTTTGATGTCATAATCTTAGTTTAGAGAAGTCTAGTTGATGTTATTACCATCCTTTATTATGACTGTGGAGAGATATCTAGATAGTCATAATCTTTCTCTCTGGTCCTTCTAGCATTCTTAATACGGTTTCCCCGGTTGTTTTTGTTATTGGTTAACAAGAGAAGACATCTGTCCCTTCAGGGTTGTCAGTAATAAAAGTAGGTGTCCTCTCTCGAGTTTGTTCTTGTATTTACTAAAGAGAAATAACAAAGTTTACAAACTATAATACTCATTGTCTTCGTATGCCTACCTTTCAGAAGTCATCATGTCCAACTTGTCTTAAGTACCTGAAGGGTAGATTCTTCCCCCACCCTTGCCCATCTTGTACAGTTTGAAGGCTGTCCAACAAATGTGCCATTTGTAAAGAGTGGGGTGTGTGTGTGTGAAGATCTAACCTCTGAATTCTTTGCTTTGCAGGCAAGACTGATGGTCGAGGATGGCAAGAAGGCGAAGTAGGAGGGTAACAAGAAGGCCTCTGAGAAGTGTGAGCTGGAGGCCTTCAAGGTAGAATTAGTGAGTGAGATGCGCAGGACTTTGAAGGATCTGACGCCTGACATGCTTCGCAGCATGTTGCCGGGCACAGGTGTTTCAACTTCCTGCACATCAACCTCAGTGCAGGTAGCCCCCGTCCCTGGATCACGGCCTACTAGTTCGGACAAAGCTTTTAGTGATCCAGGGGCGGCCGTTTTGGACCCAGGCTTGATGTTCGCATCGCCTGGTGATCCAGCGGCGCAAGCAGCATCAGGCGGGACCTGACCAGCGGGCCTGACCACGATCACTCGCAGAGTACCCTCATCATCTGTCTTCGGGCATTCTCCTGGTCAGTCTGGGTTAGTGGTCCTTGCTAACCCAGAGTCTAACTTTCCTGACCAGGAAGATGATGACGACTATTTGCTCGGCCTACAGGATGATTGTGAGGGCATGGATGCGAGCGTCTACACTCCTCTCATGGGGAGCGCGGCCGCTCACACCTATGGTTCTGTTCCCTCGGGAGCAGGTTTCATGATTCAACCTGTGGGCGATTTGGCCGGATGGTCACCCGTGTAAAACACACGCATGCTC
>CM067370.1:30202822-30385350 GCA_034401795.1 Chaetoderma sp. LZ-2023a | reverse complement strand
TTCATTTTCTGATGTCCCCTATCCCTGAAGGAGCTGTTGCATTGAGGTTTTGATGTCATAATCAACCAGAGATGTTTTTTCTCCTTTGATGTCATAATCTTAGTTTAGAGAAGTCTAGTTGATGTTATTACCATCCTTTATTATGAATGTGGAGCGATATCTAGATAGTCATAATCTTTCTCTCTGGTCCTTCTAGCATTCTTAATACGGTTTCCCCGATTGTTTTTGTTATTGGTTAACAAGAGAAGACATCTGTCCCTTCAGGGTTGTCAGTAATAAAAGTAGGTGTCCTCTCTCGAGTTTGTTCTTGTATTTACTAAAGAGAAATAACAAAGTTTACAAACTATAATACTCATTGTCTTCGTATGCCTACCTTTCAGAAGTCATCATGTCCAACTTGTCTTAAGTACCTGAAGGCTAGGTTCTTCCCCCACCCTTGCCCATCTTGTACAGTTCAAGGTAGAGTTAGTGAGTGAGATGCGCAGGACTTTGAAGGATCTGATGCCTGACATGCTTCGCAGCATGTTGCCGGGCACAGGTGTTTCAACTTCCTGCGCATCGACCTCAGTGCAGGTAGCCCCCGTCCCTGGATCATGGCCTACTAGTTCGGACAAAGCTTTCAGTGATCCAGGGGTGGCCGTTTTGGACCCAGGCTTGATGTTCGCATTGCCTGGTGATCCAGCGGCGCAAGCAGCATCGGGCGGGACCTGACCAGCGGGCCTGACCACGATCACTCGCAGAGTACCCTCATCATCTGTCTTCGGGCATTCTCCTGGTCAGTCTGGGTTAGTGGTTCTTGCTAACCCAGAGTCTAACTTTCCTGACCAGGAAGATGATGACGACTATTTGCTCGGCCTACAGGATGATCGTGAGGACATGGATGTGAGCGTGTACACTCCTCTCATGGGGAGCGCGGCCGCTCGCACCTATGGTTCTGTTCCCTCGGGAGCAGGTTTCATGATTCAACCTGTGGGCCGATTTGGCCGGATGGTCACCCGTGTAAGATACCATGCTTAGACGTGGAATCTCATACGGATGATCCGGGCCGCGCTAGTGTGCATTATGCCCCACACACGAGCACGGCCTCGGTGCATGGCCTGCCTGTGGAGAGCAGGTTTCATGATTCAACCTGTGGGCTGATTTGGACGGATGGCCACCCGTGTAAGATACCACGCTTAGACGTGGAATCTCATATGGATGATCCGGGCCGCGCTAGTGTGCATTATGCCCCACACACGAGCACGGCCTCGGTGCATGGCCTGCCTGTGGAGAATGTCATGCCAGCCCTTGTGGGCCCGTATGCATTCCCGTGCGTCAGCCAGCGCCTCAAGTGCAGCCAGCCAGGCAGCAGCTCGCGCACGATGGTGCACATGGCACTGGGCGAGGATCGGCGTGTGGTAACCGGGCTTGATGGGCTAAAAGAATTTTTGGTTACCACAGGTTCCACTCTGTTGTTGTCACACGTACAGAGACACACCCACTTCTAAAATTCATGGGCACCACGTTAACCCTAGGTGCACCAGTGGGAGGTCGTTTGACTTTCCACATTCGGGAGTGGGAGCGGTTAATTCAGGTCCGCTTAGTCTTTCAATGGCTTTCACGCGGATACAGTCTAGAGTGAAGAATAGGTCCGCCATTGCATCTGTCTCTGGTACTGGTCTGGACTCAAATTCCAAGAGATCCAGACAAGCGGTTGTGCTTAGAAGAGGAGATAGAATCTCTAATTCTAAAAGAAGCAATTCAACCGGTGCAGGATTGGCCAGGCTTCTATTCAACCGTGTTGCTTGTGGCAAAGAACACCAGGGTTGGTGGGGTGGTGTATGTGTGTGTGTGTGGAGACCAGTTCTCAACCTCAAACCTCTAAACAAGTTTACAGATACACCGAGTTTCAAAATGGAAACAATAAAATCGGTGTTGTTGGGGTTAGAGAAGGGGATGTGGACAGCATCAATAGATCTCAAAGATGCTTATTTCCACATTCCCATTGCAAGGAGTTTTCGTCGGTTCCTAAGATTTGCTTTTCAGGGACGCCAATGGGAATTCAAAGTTCTCCCATTCGGCATCTCAACGGATCCGAGGGTATTCACTCGAGTGGTGCTTGCTATCACAACATACCTTCGCAGGAGAAATATAGCAGTCCACACTTACATAGACGACTGGTTACTAAAAGCACACAACCCAGAAAGTTTGACAGCAAATCTGGAGATAGTTTTGAAAACTCTCACAGATTTAGGCTGGATAATCAACTTTCAGAAAGCAGAGGTGACGCCATCCCAGAAGTTTGTTTACCTGGGTATGTTCTTCGATCTGGAAATAGGATATGTTTATCCATCCCAGGAGAGAGTGGAGAATCTCCTCGTGCATTCAATTGGTTTGTAGCAGTCGTTATATTCTAGCACGAGTCTATCTGAGAATAGGCGGCTTGCGCAGGCGGCCGATTCAGTTGTTTCTCATGACTCAGTGGATGCAGAGTTCATGATCACTGGACTCGTGCATACAAGTGTTGAACCCTCTCATTCATCACCTTCATTGGTGGATGGAGAGGGAATCTCCTGGCGGGGGTCATGCTGACCCCTCCCCACCCTCAAGTAATGATGTTTACGAATGCATCGATGGAGGGATGGGGAGCTTGCCTGGAAGGAGCCACAATATCAGGGCTTTGGAATCTGGATCACTCAAAGGAACATATCAACATGCTAGAATTACGGTCTGTAATTCTAGGCCTGGAACACTTCTTAAAAGAAGTGGAGAAAAAATTTGTGATGATACGTTCAGACAACTCGACAGTAGTGAGTTACATAAACCGCCAGGGTGGAACGAAGTCGCCCAGTCTGTATGATGACATGGAAAGCGCTTTGCTGGTGCATGGATCATATGATCACCTTGAAAGCAGTTCATATTCCGGGAAGGCTGAATCTGTTAGCAGACTCATTGAGCCGAAGGATGAGCATTCTGCCTACGGAATGGCAACTAAATCAACGTGTGGCGGATCATCTATTCAATCATTGGGGAAAGCCCAACATAGATTTATTCGTAATGAAGAAGATGCAAAGATGATGATGTACGTTTCTCCGATTCCAGATCCAAGCGCTATCGCAATAGATGCACTAGCTATCAGTTGGAAGGGAATGTGTGCATACGCATACCCTCCAACAATCCTAATTACAAGGATTCTTCAGAAGATAAAACAGGAGGAATGTCAAGTACTTCTGATCGCCCCAAATTGGCCAAGCCGATCATGGTTTACGGATCTGCTGGACCTTCTGGTCTGCAATCCAGTTCCTCTGCCTCTGATGGACAATATTATCTTCCAGGGCAAGACCCTTCACAATAATCTGTCAATGTTTCAATTGACTGCATGGATGTTGGCAAAAAATCCGTGATTAAGGAGGGCTTTTCTGAACAAGCAGCCAATTTCATGGCCAGAGCTAGAAGGGGGTCAACCTCCAGAGCATATAATTATAAAATCAACAGCTTTACAGAATGCTGCTCAAAGAGAAGTATCAATCCAATGGATGCATCTATTCAGGTAGTAGCTGATTTTCTCTGTCACCTGTATGATGTCAGCATTAATGACTGTTATCCCTTGCTTGGCAAAGAGGGGAAGTGATGAAGTGTGTTTTAAATACTCTTATTAAAGGTAGGGGCAATCTCAGACCGAGAAATCCTCCACTGACACCGTCATAGAGTCTTTCTCTGGTTCTTCAAGTTTTGAGTGATAAACCTTTTGAACCACTTAGTTTTATTTCTATTAAATTATTGACATGCGACAGCATCAGCATGATGCAGAAGTGAAATTCATGCCTTGTCTGCTGAGCCTGACCGTTATATAGTTACAGGTGACGGCCTTAAGCTTCTACCGAGATTGAATTTCTTGGCTAAGAATCAATGTTTAAAATATCCAGGTCAACCTATTATTTTACCTGCCTTAACCAGATATGATCCTGGTGCTAAAGCATGGTGAGACAAGAAGAACTCAGGTTTGGCGGATGGACCCATGCTCCATATGGTTGTCATATATTGAACCCCATGGTAGGGCATCAAGAGACACTATTTCCAGATGGATAGTAGAATGCATTCAATTCTGTTATAAGACAGCCACTGGAATTCAAGTTGATAGAGCCAAGGCTCATAGTGTCCGTGGTGTGGTAACTTCCACGGCATTATTTAATGGTGTTTCTATTGAAGACCTGTCAGTAGCCCAGTGGCACTGTGAATCAAGTTTTACCGGCCATTACCTCCGTGACACTTCTAACCCGCTTGCCGTCTCAGTCCTCAGAAAATAATTAAATGTAGAGGTATATATTTGTAATTAGTTTTCCTCCTCTGCTATTTACAAATATCACATTTGTTGGTGGGTATCCCTACTATTATCTGGTACCATTCTCTTCATCCGGTGGGGGGAAGAGATGAGTTCCGTTCCCAAGACATCAGAGGTCAGTAACCATTTTGTTTTTTTGTCTTGGTGATGGTGTCATATTTTTTTATTTTAATATGGTGATGGTTAATGTCTCTTAATTGTAGTTCTTTCAGTTGGATTTTTTTTAAATGAAGAATTCTTCTTTTTCCAATGCCTAGTAATTCTTTTCATCAAGTATTAGAGAACATGCTAGTCATTTAGAGCAGTGTTTTTTCCTAACCTTCCTCAGAAAGAGGGGGTGGGGTGGGGGGCGGGAGCGCATTTGCTTTTTGATAAATCTCTTCATCGGTCGATTATCCGATGTAAATTCTATTCCTGGTTGTGTTTTCAGACACAATTTCAGATGTTGTAAATCTCTTGAAAATTCAAAGAGCTAGTCTCTTAGAGGGTGTGCTGGTTTTCAGGACCTTGCCTCCCTCCCGCCAAATTTATTTTCAGATTCTGGCTTTTATCAAGAACGTTAGGGAGTTAAGTATGTTCTCATGATGTGAAATAAGAAAATTTACCAAATTTCTTTTTCACGAGTGAGATGACATACTTACCTCCCTAACAGGATCCCGGCCTCTCCAACCCACGGAGGCCTTGTCCTTTGGTTATTTTGAATAGTTGCTTTGATGTCAGCCAATATTTAGTAACGGAAGTACCAATATGCGCATGAACAGTAGGTGGGGTCTGTCACGTGCATGACACCTGCCCATGAGGGACACCTAACTTTATAATTCTGAATATTATTGAACTTAGAGCCGATATACTAGTATATCAGGAGTGATAGGAAGGTAATTATGTCATCTCACTCGTGGAAAAGAAATTTGGTAAATTTTCTTATTTCAAGGCAAACATACTGGAAAACTGTTGAATATTTTGAAATTAATTTCCAGTAAAATTAGTTTTAAAATATTCAACGGAATAAGGTTAAGTGTTATATCCTTTTTCTGAAATGGTTAAGCTTGAGAGTATTTTACTGCGTCAGTGTATGAATATTGGTTCACTTTCATATTGACTCCGCACCATATCTGTCAAATTATGATTGCATTGTGTCTACCTGTCTATCCTTATATTAGTATTATTATTCCCAACCGTCACTGCGTGTTTGCCTGTTTTGTTCATCCATTACCTAACTCTGTGTGTCTATATACATGCACTGTCATTTGATATAACTAAGCAATCTTAAATGTAGAATATTTAAAGTAGAAATATGCGGAGAGGCAAGTAGGCAGATGACAGGCAGCGAGGAAGGTAGAAAGACAAAAAGCAAGTAGGCAGATGACAGGCAGCGAGGAAGGTAGAAAGACAAAAAGCAAGCAGGCAGAGGTGGTGGTTGAACAAAATAGACAAGCGAGCAGTGAGGGTTAAGAATAGTGAATGCATCTGTGTAATGGATGGACAGATAGACTCATTTCACTTCAAGAGTATACTTACCTCCCTAATACTTTTGATATTGCTAAATATTGGCTTTCACTCAATAAACACTCAGATTTAAAACAGTTAGGTGCCCCTACTGGGCAGGGAGTCAGAGCGTAGTCTGGCGGATGCCAGCCCCACCACCGCGCATGCGCAGACTAGCACTACCTCTTTGCTAGATTATTGGCAAAGAGATCACACATGTTTTTTTGTTCAATAGCTTTTTCGCTCTCTTAAACTGTTTAAGTGGTGTTTGTTTGGAGTGTTAGTCACTTTTTTGGATGGCGGATAGGAATACGTCGCCACAGGAGGACGGAGGACCTTTAAATCAGGTGACTTCTAGTAAAATTAGCGAGTTTTCTTCCCGGTGTATTGTGTTTCCGGGACTCGCGTTTACCGTGATAAGCGCCTTAGTTAGTTGGTTTAGGTCAACTCGGTGCTACCTAGGACTAATTTCTCTTTCTGTTTCTGTCCACAGGTCTGTATGACGCTAGGTTGTGACGTCACAGTACCAGAGAATTAGTATTCTCTCCACCATGGTTCCATTTCCTACTAACACTGTTAGGTTATCTAACCAAATGAAAAATTATGCCCAGTGAGTTGGAGGCCTGATATAAAGGTCTTCTCACTTTGCCCTCTTGTTCCAATTCCTTCCCCATGAGGTGGAGAGAGTTAAGAGGCGTGCAGATGGTGGAGTTTCCGGTTCGTCACGTTGGATGGTTTGTCTATACAAAGTGTCAGGTATCTAGTTATTGATAATGTGGTGATGTTAATTATTGTAAACAATCAAAGGGAGATAATTAACATTTTTGCCAGTAAAGAGTTATCTATATGTATCTGATGGTTGTGTAGTCAACTTATCCATTCAGCATACAATTCGTCTTTGCACTTGGATGTTTTGTTGGGATCGAATTTTTCCTGTCACGGGATTAATGACGTCATAATCAGCTGGCTATGTATTTATTAGCAATTCAAGCGCTAGGCTGGTTTTTGATGTATATTGATCTTTATGATCGTTTTCCTTCTCCTTGAGTTGGATTGAGTTTCTAAGCTTAACTAGTTGCTCATACTCCTTGTCCTTTGCCCTGTTTCAGGGACCGGGTTGCGCGTCCTGTGGACGTTTTATGCATGTGAAGTTCTGGCCGCATCTGTGTTATCGATGTAGCCCTTGTGGTCCATTGATTAATTGTGACATATGTAAGCACTGGGGGGGCGAGTTAATGTCCGAATTCTTGTGCTGCTTACAGGCGACGGACAAGGTGGTAGTGGAGGAGAAGAAGAAGAAGCGGAAACGAGAGGTTGTAAGTAAGAAGGGTAAGGGGAAGGTCTCGTCCGCGGTGGATATGGAGACCTTCCGGACCGAGATGTTGGGAGAGATGAAGAGGACAATAAAAGATTTGGTTCCAGGGTTGCTTCGTGGCATGCTTCCTGGACCAGATCCTTTATTGTCCTCATCATCGGCTTCGGAGCAGGTAATCCCCGCCTCTGGATCGATTTTCCTTAGTCCGCTTCCGTTGTCCGACGATTCAGAGGTGGCCCCATTAGAGGGGGCGTTCCACGGCCCTGGCAGCAGGCTTATTGCCGCGCCGATAGGGGACCGTGGACGGTTGTCGCTGGAACCCGCTGGCTGCTTATCAGTCCAGGGGTATCCGCACGCCGCGGTGGCCAGTACCTCCTATGGCACCGTTCCTGGTCAGCCCGGGTTAGCTCTCTTTGCTGACCCGGGGTCTAATCTTTCTGACCAGGGTGATGAGGATTACCTGCTAGGGTCGCCGTCTGACGACGTGGACATGGATGAAGACGTTTGTGCACCCCTCGCGGGGAATACAGGCGCTTTTTTCCACGGTATTACTCACCCTGGAGTAAGGTCCGCGGTTCAGGTGGTGGCCCAGGGCGCTGCTGATGGCCAGCGGTACCGCATACCTCGGCTTGCCGAGAGTGTAGCTGGTGCTGGCCGGGCCCGTGGTAGGGCTATATATACCCCGCGCTCTACCGCGGTGCCTGCTCCTGGTCAAACCAGTGATATTCTCATGCCGGTGCTGTCAGGCCCGCATGTTTTCCCTGGCTTGCCAGGTGTATCAGCGTACCCGCCGTCAAGCTCTACTGCTTGCGCTCAGGAGGAAGACGAAGGACCCCGTCTTGTAGAGCGCTCGCAGTTAGCCACGGAGGAGGATTGGTATGACGCTTGCCAGTGGTTGGTGAGCGTTAGGCCTGATCTGCCCGTGGAGCAGTCGGCTAGCCACCGTGTTCACACGCCGTGGTTAGCTGGGAAACCAACTGCTAACGCTATGCCTTCTCTGCCGCTGGCGGAGCATGTCGTTGACATGTTCAAGGCGGCGGAGGCGTCCATTAACACGAGTGGACGTCTCGCGAAGGCCCCTCGCGAGGTGGCCAGGCGTTGTCGCATCGTGCCCCTGGACTACCAGCGGTACGGTGTGGTACCCAAGCCCAGCGTGGATGACCGCGCGGCTTTGGGTGAGGATACGCGGCCAGGATCCCGTTCTGACGCGGGGGTCTTGTGCGCGAACGCGTTGCGTTCGGCGAATACCGCGTTGCGTGATGCGGAGGAGAGTGGGAGGGCTTCGATTGCCGCTCTGTCCCACGTCTCCCAGCTGTTACAGGGGGTAGTAACGGCATCCGCATCGCGCCAGCCAGGCCCGCTCGCGGTCCAGCGAACCATCCAGGATGGTATTAACCTGGCGCTGGACTGTATGACGCGGGCGGTGACCAGGAGTGTCAGGGCAAGACGCACATTTGCCCTGGACAATCTGTGCCCGTCTCAGGACCTGTATAATAGGCTACTCCGTACGCCTATGACGGGTCCTGGTCTTTTTGGAGGTGAGGGATGTCGCCACCTCCAGGAGACGGTCACCCTGGTGAATAACCAGAGGGCGCTGCGCGAACAGTTTGAGGTACTGCGTCGTGCTAACGTTCGCGCCGCGGCCCCTGCGTATCGTCCCCTGCAGGCTCGAGGTGGTGCTGGCCAAGTCAGAGGCCAGCCGCCGTCGCAGCGCCGGCCTCGGCCGCGTGCGATTCGGCCAGCAGTGAGGGGGGCGCAGGCTCCTCAGCCGCCGTCAGCCAGGCAGCCGCCCGTGCACCGAGGTGCGCGCGGGGCGGGGTGGGTCGCGCGAGGATCTGGGCGTGGTTATCGTTCCTGACAGGGCGCTTACCGCGGTAAGGACCACGCCGGTGTGTATGGCGACGGAGACAGTGCCGCTCTTGCATGCCTTGTGTCCACCGCGGTCCCTAGGTGGACCGGTGGGAGGCCGGCTAGCCGACCACATGCAAGAGTGGGAACGGTTAACTCAGGACCGTTTAGTCTTGCGATGGCTTTCCGTGGGGTATCATCCAGAGTGGATGACAGGCCCGCCGTCGCGACTGTCTCTGGTGCCAGTCTGGACTCCCATTCCGAGAGATCCAGATCAAAGGTTGTGTATCGAGGAGGAGATAAATTCCCTCGTACAAAAAGGAGCTATTCAGCCGGCACAAAGGTGTCCGGGCTTCTATTCAACCCTGTTCTTGGTAACAAAACGCACCGGTGGGTGGAGACCGATTCTCAACCTCAAGCCATTGAACAAGTTCATCGAGACGCCCAGTTTCAAGATGGAAACGGTGCGCTCGGTGTTGGCGGGGTTGGAGAGGGGGATGTGGACGGCGTCGATAGATTTGAAGGACGCTTATTTCCACATCCCCATCCACAGGAGTTTCTGTCGCTTCCTGAGATTTGCATTCCAGGGCAGACAGTGGGAATTCAGGGTGTTGCCCTTCGGAATTTCCACGGCTCCTCGGGTTTTCACCCGTGTGGTTCTTGCGATCACAGCATACCTCCGCAGGAGAAGCATAGCAGTCCACACGTACATAGACGACTGGCTGTTGAAAGCGCACACCCGGGAAAGTTTGTCCGCCAATCTGGAGATTGTTTTGAAAATTCTCACAGACTTGGGCTGGATGATCAATTTCCCAAAATCAGAGCTGACTCCATCCCAGAAGTTTGTTTACCTGGGGATGTTCTTCGATCTGGAGACAGGATATGTTTATCCTACTCAGGAGAGAGTTCAAATACTCATCTCGTTGATTCAGTCAGTGTGCGACAGTCGTCATGTCCTGGCACGGGTTTACTTGAGAATGCTGGGGTTGATGGTTTCGTTGGAACCAGTCATTCCTCAGGCCGCCTTACGCAGGCGGCCGATCCAGTTGTTTCTCATGACACAATGGACCCAGAGTACAGGTTCGCTGGACTCGAATGTGTCAGTGTTGGCGCCTCTGATTCACCACCTGCAATGGTGGTTGAATACAGAGAATCTCTTACCGGGGGTTTTGCTAACCCCTCCCCACCCTCAGGTGACTGTGTATACAGACAGATGCATCGATGGAGGGCTGGGGAGCTTGCCTGGAAGAATCCACGATATCAGGGCTTTGGAATCTGGAACAGTCACAGGAACATATAAATCTACTGGAGCTAAGAGCAGTAGTCCTGGGCCTGGAACATTTCTTACAGAAAGTTCAGGGCAAGATTGTTCTTATTCGTTCAGACAACTCAACAGTTGTGACTTACATAAACCGCCAGGGCGGAACGAAGTCGCCCAGTCTCTGTATGATGACATGGAAACTGCTTTGTTGGTGTCTGGATCACCAGATTACCTTGAAAGCAGTTCATATTCCGGGAAGGTTAAACCTGCTAGCAGACTCATTGAGCCGAAGGATGAGTGTTTTACCCACGGAATGGCAACTAAATCAATGTGTGGCGGATCGTCTGTTCGACCATTGGGGGAAACCCAACATCGATTTGTTCGCAACGAAGAAGAATGCGAAGATGACGACGTACGTCTCTCCGATTCCGGATCCAAGCGCTTTCGCAACAGATGCGTTAGCTATCAGCTGGGGGAGAATGTATGCATACGCATTCCCTCCAGCAATCCTGATTCCAAAAATTCTTCAGAAAATCAGACAAGAGGAATGCCAAGTGCTTCTGATCGCCCCGGATTGGCCAAGCCGATCATGGTATACGGATCTGCTGGACCTTCTGGTCTGCAATCCGGTTCCTCTGCCTCTGATGGACGATATTATCTTCCAGGGCAAGGCCCTTCACAACAATCCGTCAATGTTCAGATTGACTGCATGGATGTTGTCAAGGAATCTAGAATTAAGGAGGGCTTTTCTGAGCAAGCAGCCATGTTTATGGCCAAAGCCAGGAGGGGGTCAACCTCCAGAGCATATAATTATAAAATCAACAGATTTGCAGAATGGTGCTCAAAAAGATGTATTGATCCAATGGATTCATCTATTCAAGTAGTAGCTGATTTCCTCTGTCACCTCTATGATGCCTATAGCCTCAAGCCTAACTCTATTGCTGGTTATAAGTCAGCATTAATGTCTGTTATTCCTTGCTTGGCTAAGAGGGGAAGTGATGAAGTAAATACATTGAATGTATTAATTAAAGGCATGGGCAATCTAAGACCAAGGAATCCTCCTGTGATTCCGTCTTGGAGTTTATCGCTAGTGCTTCAAGTACTAGGTGATAAGCCTTTTGAACCACTTAGTTCCATTTCTATGAAACTATTAACACTGAAGACTGTGTTTTTAATTGCTGCGGCCTCGGCTAGGCGTAGGAGTGAGATTCATGCCTTATCAGCCGAGGATGACCGTTTTGTGGTTTCAGGGGAAGGCCTTAAGCTGCTACCTAGGATTAATTTCTTGGCTAAAAATCAGTCGTTGAAATATCCAGGTCAACCTATTATTTTGCCTGCTTTAACTAGATATGATCCTAATTCTAAAGCATGGTGTCCCGTCCGGGCGCTGCGCCGGTACAAACAACGTACGGCGGCATGGCGCACTGACCAGTCAGCGTTATGGTTGTCATATATTGAACCCCATGGGAGGGCTTCTAAAGACACCATTTCCAGGTGGATTGTGGAATGCATTCAGTTTTGCCATAAATCCGCCACCGGGAAGCAGGTTGACGTGGCCAAGGCTCACAGTGTCCGCGGCGTAGTGACATCCACGGCCCTATTTAATGGGGTCCCTGTGGATGATATTATGTCGGTGGCTCAGTGGCACTGTGAGTCAAGTTTTACAGACCATTATCTCCGTGACACCTCTAATCCTCTCGCCTTGTCGGTTTTGAAAAAATAAATCGGTTTATATTTTTTGAGGTGTTTCCTCATTACTTATATATATCACAATTAATTTATGGAAACACCCACTTTTTTGGGCCTGCATCAGTCTTTACCGATGGGAAGATGATGTCAGCAGCCTTTTCAACAAGGTCAGTCTTGTTCATGTGTTGTCCGTTGTTGATTGTATTGTCACGATTACCCGTTATTAATATGGTGATGGTTTGTGTATTTGTGTGGTTCATTGTTGAGAGTTACGAAAATGGAGCTTTTTCGTCTCTGTCCTGTAGTACATGGCACTTGTACGTAGAGAGCGTATAGGACATTGAGGTCAGTCGACTCTTCCTCCCAGGAAGGAGGGGGGGGAGCGCATATGACATTCGGTCATCTCTCATACATCGGTCGTGTTATCCGATGGTTAGTCAAATCCTGACTGTTTTTTCTTACAGTTTCAGAAGTTTAAGTGCCTTAAACGCAGAAAAGCGTATTGGGATGAGCTGGTCTTTTGACCTCGCCTCCCTCCCGCCAGATTCACTTTCGAATTCTGGCAATATCAAAAGTATTAGGGAGGTAAGTATACTCTTGAAGTGAAATAAACGAAATCTAGGATTTCTTTTTTCATGAGAGAGTTGATACTTACCTCCCTAGATACGGACCCGGCCTCTCCACCCCACAGAGGCTCGGTCTTCAGGCTCTTAATAGTTGCATGTGTGTCAGCCAATAATCTAGTCAGAGGAAGTGCTAGTCTGCGCATGCGCGGTGGTGGGGCTGGCATCCGCCAGACTACGCTCTGACTCCCTGCCCAGTAGGGGCACCTAACTGTTTTAAATCTGAGTGTTTATTGAGTGAAAGCCAATATTTAGCAATATCAAAAGTATTAGGGAGGTAAGTATCAACTCTCTCGTGAAAAAAGAAATCCTAGATTTCGTTTATTGTGAATGACAAATTAACAGATATGTACATGGGCCAGATCTCGAAGAGTTTTGAATATATCCTTGCAATTCTGTTTACACTGGATTTAGTAATGGGAAACGCATTGCCATTATTTCCTTTAAATGAAACTATTCAACAGAGGTATCTCATTGCAATTCTTGTTCCGTAGATATTTTAGAGAGTTTAGACTAACTATTCTACTTCGAATAATACTTACCAGATGTACTATTATGATAATGTCTATTATCTAGTCTAGCTCAAAATAAACAATTAAAACTCCGCACTCTCCTGGTCCTGGTCCTGCCCCTACTGTGTCCGGGAATACCATAGCCGCAGGTACCGAGTCAATTCCTAATCACAGTCAGATTCGTCTATTTTGCGTTTTTGTCAAGTCGCAATTTTAGTGTGCTCAAATTTTAGTTAATTTAAGCGGTTATCGGTGTTAGGAAGGATTTACATCGGTGGCTTCATGGAGGAACTAGGAAAATCATCACAGGGGCAGGTTGTATCAATCTAGAATTTATACATTCGTGCCATAAATACTGTTTGAAATTTCCTTAAATTGGCACATTGTTTTAAAATGTTAGCCATTGTTGGAGTCGCTTCTGTACCCGTTAGCTTTTAATGTAATTCGGGTACTCGGTTAATTTTCTCTTGCGACTCGGTTCCTCTAAAGATGGATGCGCCCTTGGCCAAGATGGCGGCGCCCATGTATTATGTCGTTCTTGGCTTGGTGTGTCTATGCACTCTGTTTATCGCCGATTTTTAGCTTTCGCTTCATTGTCGAGGGTGTTTGTAGCGATCGGCGATGTAGCCTTGGTTATTTAACGCTAGTTAAAGGCTGAGTTGTGTGTTTTAAAAAAATTTTCACTCAAAAAAGTTTCAAATATTTCCTGCCTATGAACTTGATTATCATTAATTTAAGAGAAAGTTAATGTGTTTAAGAAATCTTAACTATCAAGTCGATTGTGCGTGTTGCTCGTCATCATTTGTCATGTGCAGCGTTTTAATTTTTCTCTGTGTTCGCAGAAACCTAAGAATCCGGACACGTTGTGCCAGAAGTGCAACAGGTTCATGAAGCGGAAGTACTTGGGACATCACTGTGTGGCGTGCGCTCAGTGTAAGGTCGGCAGCCCTTGTGATGTGTGCGTGAAGTGGTCGTCGGCATTGGTGGCAGAGTTTGACAGGGATCGACGTGCGAGGCTGGAGAGGATCGCGAAGGACAAGGCAGCGAAGGTGCAGCAGGCGTCTCTTATGGGACTTGAAGGTCGTCTGAATGAACGAATGGATTCAGCGCTGGGCGTATGGGCGGCCCAGTTCAAGGCGATGTTTGACTCGTTGCAGTCCACGGTCCCGGTGAGGCAAGCTGGTGCAGGACAACCATTAGGTGGTCCGGCTAGTTCTGCTGAGGGGCATGCACCTGCCCCTTCTCTGTCCTTGGCTCAAGAGCCGACGGTAGAGGAGGAAGATCTGCTGCTAATGGAGGATTCCGGCATGCCAGATCTTTCGATGACGGCAATGCCTAGTACGTCCCAGGGGTCGCCCTCAGGATTTGTACGGGTTTGCCAGGCGGATGGTGATGTCGACGTTCCGTCGGGCATATTCCATCCGCTATTTGTGCAACCGGGAATGCCGGCGGAGCCGTGTTTTGCGGTTCCTGCTGGTATCCCGGCGGCGTTAGGTGCGGCTCCTATCGGAGTGACGGTACCAGCCGTAGTTAAGGCGGTCGTAGTCCCGGATCCCGTGCGGGAGCCGATGGATTGCGGGGAATCCGTGTCTGGCGACTCGCTAGACACCGGTGCCGCCGGTAGTCGCGTTATGGATGCGCTCTGTCCTGGCAGAGACGCGTATTGTAACGCCCAGCATGGATCGTCGGTGGCCCTCTCATCTAAGGGAGAGAGGGAGGATGAGAACGGCAGTTCTTTGATGGACGAGTCCGTTTTCTGCACCGAAGCTGAATGGGTGCAGGTCCTTGGATGGATGACCAATCGTCTCGGGTTGGCATCTGATCTAGGATCTCGGCGCGATCCGGCGATGGAACGGATGTCAGAGCGTGCGGCTAGCGCTCTGTCAAGTGGCTCTTCTGCCATGCCGACACTCCCATTGGATACGCAGACTTCTGACATGTTGGAAATTGCGGCATACCATCTGGTTCAGCCAGACTATGCATTACCAAAGGCCCCGAAGGGGATAAGGAGTAGGGTCCATTTTCCGGAGCTGGCCTATCATCAGTACGCCCGGGTTCCACGGCTTTCCGTTGCGGAACGAGAGGCGCTGAATAGGCCGTTGGCTGGGAAGGCTAAGGGGCGGTCACGTCCCTTGGTTTCGCAGACCAACAAAGACCCATTCAATGAGCTTACGCTCATTGAGGATGCGGCCAGGGCAGCCATGGCTGCGCTGTCGCACGGGTGTACCGTCTTGCAGGGTATGCTGGACTGCACGGCGGAAGGCGGACAGGTGCCAGAGGCTGCTCCCGGAGTTATTCGGGACACCATGCGCCTGTCTCAGGATTGCCTGGCCAGGGTAATTACTAGAACGTTGGCAGAGCGACGGAGAATGGTTCTCGATTGTGTAGAACCAGGACCGGAGATGAGGGCTGCATTATCTTCTGCGCCCTTCATTGGTCCAGGCTTGTTCGGCGGCTCGGCACGACAAGCGCTGTCCAAGGTTGCGTCAATGGTGGCGGAGCAAGAAGTGGTCGGCAAGTCGTGGAAGTCGACTAAGAGGACTCAGCCGCAACAGTCCTACCGTCAGCATAGACAGGAGCAGCAGAGGCAGCGTCCTAGATCGCCCTTCCGTCCTTCTGGCCGTGATGCCCATAGGTCATCCGGATCGCAAGGACCTGGCCGTTCGTCCTCATACAAGTCCTCTAGTAAGAGGCCGTATGAGGAAGACAGGAAGGGTGGCGGTTCGGGCCGAGGCGGCTACCGTAAGGATAGCCGTGGCGGCGGTTCCGGACCGTCGTACCACAAGAAGCCGCGGGGCGGCTGTGGGGCTCGTTCCTGACGGGTTTCCGGCGGAACCACTACCGATGGCTTCGGAGACAGATGGAGTCGAGAATCTTCACCCAAGCGATTTAGCGTCTTATCGGCTAATCTTGACCGACAATTGTGTGCAGATTCCTTCCGTCGGAGGCAGACTTCAGCTATTCCTAAACCAATGGGAACAGGTCGTGCGCGACTGTTTAGTTTGTCAGTGGATAAGAAACGGCTACGATCCGGACTGGCTCATCCATCAATCGTTAGTTCCGTTAACCTCGACTCCAATATGGACTCCTGTTCCAAGGGAATCAGATCGTCTAGACGCCATTCGGTCAGAAATACAATCTCTTCATCAGAAGAAGGCCATTCATTTAGTCAAGGATCAGTCTTCTCCGGGCTTCTATTCGATCATGTTCCTCGTTCCGAAGCGTACCGGAGGATGGAGACCAATTCTCAATCTCAACCCGTTGAACAAGTTTATTCTTTCTCCCAAATTTCAGATGGAGACGGTTGCAGCAGTAATGACAGGGCTGAGGAAAGGCATGTGGGGAGTGTCGATAGATCTGAAGGATGCATATTTTCATATTCCAATGTCAATTCCTTTTCAGAAGTACCTTCGCTTTGCATTCCAAGACAATGTTTGGGAATTCAATGCTCTCCCGTTCGGCCTGACCACAGCTCCGAGGGTCTTCACCAACGTGGTTCTCGCCATGACTTTTTTACTTCGCAGGAGAAACATAGCTGTTCACACGTACATAGACGACTGGCTGCTGAAGGCGGGGGAATCCAGTCACTCTGCGCAGCAATCTGCAGGTAGTCCTAGCCTTATTAAAGGATCTAGGGTGGATTGTAAATCTAGAGAAATCAGAACTGACTCCATCCCAGGAGTTTGTCTATCTGGGAATTTTTTTCAATCTCAGGGACGGCATAGCTTTTCCGGCGGAGAGCAGAGTCAAAAGCCTGATTGCAGTTTTGGAGTCGGTTTCTCTAGGAGCCTATCTGACGGCGCGCCAGTTTCTCAGAATACTGGGGTTACTAGTATCTCTGGAGAGGGTGGTTCCATATGTGGCACTCAGGCGCAGGCCAATTCAGATGTATCTAATGTCTTTCTGGTCTCAGAAAACGGGTCCGTTATCTCTGAGGATTCCAGTCAAAGAACCATTGATATTCCACCTTCAGTGGTGGTTATCCGAACAGAATCTCCTGCGAGATGTTCTGCTACAACCTCCTCAACCTCAGATGTCCATCTTTACGGATGCATCGTTGACGGGTTGGGGAGCTGTATTGGACAATCAGTCAGTGTCAGGGGAATGGGATCGGACCAATGCGCAGAAACATATCAATGTGCTCGAACTACTAGCGGTGGTATTAGCACTTCGAAAGTTCGAGAGCCTGATTCAAGGCAAAGTTGTCCTAATAAGGACAGACAACTCGACAGTGGTGTCTTATTTGAACCGCCAGGGCGGGACAAGATCACCAGAGTTGTGTATGATGGTTTGGAACCTTCTGCTGTGGTGCCAAGAGAAGAATCTTATTCTTCGGGCAGCACACATTCCAGGAAGATTGAACATCCTAGCGGATGCTCTCAGTCGAAGGACGGTTTGTCGTCCGACGGAATGGCAGCTCAACCAATCGGTAGCGGAGGTTCTATTCAAACAATGGGGCAAGCCAAATGTCGACCTGTTTGCGATGAATCAAAACGCAAAGATGGTCACTTACGTGTCACCGATCCCGGACCCGCTAGCCTTAGCAGTAGACGCACTGGCAATAAGTTGGGAGGGGATGTACGCGTATGCGTACCCTCCAACAATTCTCATCCCGAAAGTTCTGGCAAAAATAAGGAAGGGGGAGTGCCAGGTACTACTGATCGCCCCGTATTGGCCAGGCCGATCATGGTTTACGGATCTGCTGGACCTTCTGGTCTGCAATCCAGTCTCTCTGCCAGATGCCAGAGATCTAATCTCTCAGAACAAGCGTCTGTACCTCCACGACAGACCGGAAATGTTCAAATTGACTGCATGGATGTTGTCAAGCAGCGTGCAATTGAGGGTGGCTTTTCTGAGCAAGCAGCGAAGTTTGTTGCTTCAGCCAGAAGAGTTTCAACCACAAAGACATATAATTATAGAATCAACAAATTTGCACAGTGGTGTGAGAGAGGAGATATTAATCCCTTTTCTGCATCTGTTCAACACGTAGCGGATTTTATCTGTCATTTATACGAAGTTGACAAACTTGTACCTTCTACCTAGCAGCATATAAGTCTGCATTAGCTTCAGTCATTCCCAGTCTCACTGTTGAAGGAGTGGAGAATGACACCTTGAATGAAGTTATCAAAGGAATGAGCAATCTGCGACCTAGACAGCCAATTCCTATCCCATCATGGAATCTATATCTTGTTCTACAGGTTTTAGGACAAGCTCCTTTTGAACCGATTAGATCTATTGATATTAAACTGTTAACTATTAAATCAGTTTTCTTGGTTGCAGCAGCGTCGGCGAGAAGGAGAAGCGAAATTCATGCGCTTTCTGCCGAACAAGACCGTTTTGTCGTCACGGGTGAAGGTTTACGACTACTTCCACGTCTTTGTTTCCTGTCAAAGAATCAGTCACTTAAATATCCAGGACAGCCGATCAATTTGCCAAGTTTAACTAGACATGACCCAAACTCTTCTGTTTGGTGTCCTGTCAGATGTCTTAAAATGTATAAGAAACGTACTAATGAGTGGAGGGACGACCCGAAATCTCTGTGGTTATGTCTCAAAGCTCCCCATTTACGTGCCTCGAAAGATACTATTTCTCGTTGGATAGTTGACGCTATTAAGATGTCACACAAAATCGCTACAGGAAAGCAAATTGATCATGCGAATGCCCATCAGGTCCGAGCACTAGCAGCATCATCGGCCCTTTATAAGGGTGTCTCATTAGAGGAGGTGATGTCTGTAGCACAATGGCATGCCGAGTCGTCATTCACTGATTTCTACCTTCGCGACATCTCCAGCTCACTTAATCCGGTAGCCGTCGCCAATCTGTCAAACCTAAACTAAGCCACGTCCGACCACTACTTCGCACACATATCACTAAAGTCTTCCGCCTACACTGAACAAACGCTATGCACATGACTGAGTACGACCGTGGATTGGGCCGAGCTCCTGTGATGATCAAGAAAAGATCAAGCACTCACAAATGGTGAGTGTTTACATTAATTAAGTGACTATAAATATATTTACTTACAGTCGAAATACCAGACTGCTTAGGTAAATAGTCTGGTACAAGAGTATTGTTATCCTGTCAACCAGACATTAGACTCATTCCAATTTGAAAATCTAATCGATATACTGATATTTTTTCAAAGTTAGAAGTTGTAGTAGCTTCTTTGCACTCTACTGGACTGCCCTAGCTGAGACTTGGGGCTGACACGGGTCTGGTGGGTGTTGCATCCCCAGTGACAGCCCTCTGAATTTTGTGCGGACAAAAGAGGGGGGGGAGCGCGGTCTAGACCATGGAAGTTTAGCACTCTATGAGTCAGATAGCAGAACCCAAGCGTATGCCAGGGTTCTAGTCTCTTCACAACCTTCTCTGTTGGATGGTAGATGAGTGCTGGTTCGAGCCTCACCTCCTCCCACCGGCATTTTCTGGCTGTCGAAATCCGGAGTTTATCATAATAGTACATCTGGTAAGTATTATTCGAAGTAGAATCAAAAAAGCATCCGCTTTTGTTTCTACGAGAATTCTTAATACTTACCAGATGTACTATGGCCCTTCCTCAGCCGCCCCGCTGAGGTGAGGCTGAGCTGCTTTCGCAGTTTGCCAAGGCAAACATAAGACGAATCTGACTGTGATTGGGAATTGACTCGGTACCTGCGGCTATGGTATTCCCGGACACAGTAGGGGCAGGACCAGGAGAGTGCGGAGTTTTAATTGTTTATTTTGAGCTAGACTAGATAATAGACATTATCATAATAGTACATCTGGTAAGTATTAAGAATTCTCGTAGAAACAAAAGCGGATGCTTTTTTGAGTCGCTTGTAAACCTTTCACAACGGAGCTGGTTAAATCCAAACTCTTGAGTGGTCTTGTGGAATGTCCATTTGCAGGCTAAGAGTAGACCTTTTACTTTATCACTGCAATGATTGCCTCTATAAACGAGCCAGTACTTCCAATAGTAAAATTTAAAAATAGTTCTCTTGACCTTCAAATAGACATTCAATAAGCAAATATTTAGATTTTCTTGACCAAATATAGGGATTAAAAGGTTTAAAAATGATCTTCATATATGTATGTTTTGTGGACATTTGTTGAGTTTAGCTAAATCACTTGATGTATAAATCTATGGAAACGTCACTGAACATCATATGGTGCTCAAACGTGCTGTATGGATGAATCTTAGCACAATTGTCTGTCATATAAATATGTAAAAAGTAGGTCTGTGTGACATACATTTCACAATTGACAGACCATAAATGAACTTGGCCCAGAGATAGTTTTAACTAGATGGTAACCAAATGTTCAATATCACTACACTAGGAAAGCTATTTTTAGGTTGTCCAAATCTTAGAAATTTGTGTGGTCATCATATTACTCTACAGCTGGCCCCAATATGTCTGTGTGACCTTGTCATGATACACACAGTTTTATTGTCTCGCTTGCGAAGCAGGATTGAGACATAGGTATCATTTTTCTGGCGGCGGCGTAAACTTTTAAGTTAAGTTGATATCTCAGCAATGCCTGATCCAGTTGGAACCAAACTTGGGAGCATGGTAATATACATAAAAAAGAAGCAGCCCGCCGATCAAAGGCCATGAGGTCAAGGTTACAGGGGTTAAAGGTTGCAGTATAATCTTTGTTAATATTTTACGTTAAGTCTATGCGTTAAGCAAAGGTTATTGCCTTACATCTCAGCAATGCCTGATCCAATTGGAACCAAACTTGGGAGCATGGTAATATACATCAAAAAGAAGCAGCCCGCCGATCAAAGGCCATGAGGTCAAGGTTACAGGGGTCAAAGGTTGCAGTATAATCTTTGTTAATATTTTACGTTAAGTTTATGCGTTAAGCAAAGGTTATTGCCTTACATCTCAGCAATGCCTGATCCAATTGGAACCAAACTTGGGTACATGGTGATTTACATTTAACGGAAGCAGCATGCTGATGCAGACATCATGAGGTCACGGTTATGTGGTCAAAGGTCACGGTATAATCTTTGTTAATATTTTATTCTAAGTTTTTGCGTTAAACAAGTTATTGCCTTATATCCCAGCAATGCCTAACCCAATTGGAACCAAACTTGGGTACATGGTGATATACACTGAATGGAAGCAGCCCATCGATAAAGCGTCCAGGTTATGGGGTCAAAGGTTACAGTATAAACTTTGTTAATATTTTACGTTATGTTTTTGCGTTAGTCGAAAGTTATTGCCTTATATCTCAACAATGCCTGATCCAATTGGAACTAATCTTGGGTACATGGTGATATACATCAAAAGGAAGCAGCATGCTGATTCAGTCACGGTTATGGGGGTCAAAGGTCACGGTATAATCTTTGTTAAGATTTTGCGTTTAGCAAAACTTCTCGGCTTGTCTTTCATTTTAGATACATTGTTACTTATAATGTTAGGAAGCGCCATGTTGATGCTGAAGTCACAACATTGATGGTCACTGTCATTTTGACCTCTACAAAACTGTTATTTTTCAATGTTAAGTTTTTAGGCTTTGCAAATCTTATCATGTTATATTTCGGGATTGCTTAACCCTAATGGAACACAACTTTGGTACATGGTTGCTTATGCCAATCGGATGCAGGATGGTGAGATGCAGGTCACCAGATCAAAGATCAAGGCCATTCTAATATTGTTATTTGACCTCTGTTTTTTCAACCTTAAGTGTTTCAATTCAGCAAATCAATTATATTTCAGGATTGGTTAATCCTATTGGAACTAAGATGGAATACATGGTTGCCAATAATGTTTGGAAGCAGCATAATAACACAGTGTTGACTAGATCAAACGTCAATGCCACTGTGACAAACAGGAGACAGGCGAGACATTTAATTCCACAGAATTCTTGTTTGAGTGGAACTGGCTATCCTTTGTAATTTGTGCTTGAGTGGGTCTGAGAATCCTTAGTAATTTGTGCTTAGGTGGGGCTGGGTATCCTTAGTAATTTGGGCTTACATGGGAATGGGTAACCTTTTTCATTTATTATTAAGTGTTGCTGGGTAGTCTGTAATTTGTGCTTATGCGGTGCTGGGGATCCTTAGTAATTTGTGCTTGAGTGGGGCTGTCTATCCTTTGTAATTTGTGCTTGAGTGGGGCTGTCTATCCTTTGTAATTTGTGCTTGAGTGGGGCTGTCTATCCTTTGTAATTTGTGCTTGAGTGGGGCTGTCTATCCTTTGTAATTTGTGCTTGAGTGGGGCTGTCTATCCTTTGTAATTTGTGTTTGAGCAGGGTTGGGTAACCTTTGTAATTTGTGCTTAAGTGCATCTGATAATCCTTAGTAATTTGTGCTTAGGTGGGGCTTGGTATCCTTAGTAATTTGTGCTTAAGTGGGGCTGGGCATTCTTTGTAATTTGTGCTTAAATGTGGCTGGGTATCCTTTGTGATACAATGCATCACTGAAACTCTACCTTCCTTTAGTAATCGAGGGATCTGATCTGTCACTCAAGTAACTGTCATTATCAATTATGTGACTAGTTAGCTGATATCACAATCAGAATGACGTCGCTCCATCATGAAATCAAAGTCTCATGAAAATGTACGAATCGTATGATTTTACAATTTAATAACCATTCTGTTGAATATTTTGAAACAAATTTTAGTGGGAGTTATTCCCATAAGGTAGCACTATACTACACTAGTAAAATTAGTTTCGAAATATTCAACAGCTTGCCTCTATACTTAACCTTGGCATGGTTCAAAATTTCAAATGAATTGCAACACAGGTGAAAACATGGGCGGAGCTTCGCTAAAAATGGGCGTGATGTAGCTAGAAATGGCTCCCTGTATTATTACTACGCACATCTTGTTATTGTTCTCAGGCACATGTATTGGACAAACCTTGTGCTGCCTCCTGTCATAGAGCGTGCAGCATTGGATGGTACAGAGAGAGTCGTGCTTTTTAGCTCGGGACTCGAGCAGCCAGGTGCCTTGGCAATAGACCTTATTTCTAGGCGCCTCTACTGGACTGATCTCAAGCTGAAGCGGATCGAGTCTTCTGATCTTTCAGGAGGGAATCGTGAAGTTCTCGTCGATTCCAATGTGGACTATCCAAACGGTATTACTATCTTCGGTAATTTTGTCTACTGGATCGATAAAGAGCAACAGCTTATTGAACGTGTGGATAAACATGATAGCAAAAAACGATTTTATATTCAAGGTCGCATTGGCCAACTTAGTGATATTCATGCAGTACAGAGTGTAGCTACAAATAAACTCTCCAGTCACCCGTGTTCAAAGAAGAATGGTGACTGCTCTCATTTGTGTGTTGCTCAGGAGGATAGAACAGCCAGGTGTTCCTGTCCTATAGGGTTAGTGTTGGGTAAAGATGAGCTTACATGTGGTGATCCACCCACATGTAAACCAGACGATTTTACGTGTGTAAGTGGTAGCATTGATTGTATCCCGTTAGTGTGGCGTTGTGATGGATATCCGGAGTGTGATGACAAGTCTGATGAAGATAACTGTCCTAAATGTGATGACACTGAGTTTAAATGTGCGAGTGGTATGTGCGTGGCTGATTCGCTTGTCTGTGATGGGAGACCGCATTGTGACGATGCGTCTGATGAAGAGAAGTGCTGTTTACCGGAACAGATGCGATGTCAGGATGGGAAATGTATCGCTAATCTGCTCAGGTGTGATGGGAAATCAGACTGTGCAGGCGGCGAGGATGAGAAATGTTCAACAGCCGTTACTCAGAACAATCAGGATTCGTCACCCACCACGGAATACACTGTTGGAATTACTGTCAGTGTTATTTTACTTGTAGCTTTGGTGTGTATCGTGTACATATGCTGTAGGCGATCACACACGACCACTTCTACGGCGGTGGTTTATTTTGACAATGTGACTGCCAGTAAACCTCTAACCTGTAATACAGAAGACAATGCAATGGCAGTTTCTGCCTCGGCTTGTGATAAATCCTCCTATAGTACTGGACTGTCATCGGCAGTATCAACAAATGGTGGGCCGCTGTATGACCGTAATCACGTGACAGGGGCTTCGTCAAGTAGCTCCACAGTCACACATTATCCCAAAGAGACATTAAACCCCCCTCCTAGTCCCGTGACGGATCGGTCACAGTATACGTTTTCACGTGTCGGATCAGAAACTTACTGCTCGTCTAATAGTCCCTCGTCGACTGTGCGCTCGTACCGGCCTTATCGAATGCGGCACCACATTCCACCACCACCTACTACGCCGTGCAGCACAGACATTTATGAAGAGAGTGAGCCCTATCCTTTTATAAATCATACTAATACAAACTTAAATCATACAACAGGAAAAAGTAGTAAGAGTCGTAAAAAACATCCGTCATATAGTAAAAGTTCTACAGTTGAATTACTATATGAATCAGAGCCCTATCCGCCGCCTCCTACGCCAAGGAGTGCATATTTATCTGATGAAATGAGTTGTCCGCCTTCACCATCAACTGAACGCAGCTTTTTCAATCCATATCCACCACCACCATCGCCAGTTGGAATGTCGGATTGCTAGTAGCAGGAGGAAGCTGTCATTGTTACGTATTATTTAACCCTTTAATGGTCATACCGGCCTCTGTCATGGTCTTGTGGAATGTCCATTTACAAGCCAAGAAAATACAATTTTTGAAAATTTACCACTGGAATGACTGGCTCGATAATCGAGTCAGTCATTCCTGTGGTTAATTTTCAAAAACTGTATTCTCTTAGCCTGTAAATTGACATTGAATAGGCAGATATTTAAATTTTCTTGACCAAGTTTGACCATTAAAGGGTTAATATTAATCATTTATAAAGCACGCTCCTGCCCTGTGGTAGTGTTGTTTGAAATAAGTACTATGTCCAATATATATATATATGTGTCAGTCTATTCTTAATTATGTTAACTATTTTATCTGCGTAGTAATCAATCGTCATTGGTCACATTTGTTTAATGTATTACTTACCCCTTTAATCCTCGAATTTGTTCAAGAAAATTTCAATTCTCTCAAAGAAAATGTGGGTTTTCAGACCCTGAGAAGACTATTTAAAAAGATTTACCACTGGAAAGACTGGCTCGCTTATCGAGCCAGTAGACTGGCTCGCTTATCGAGCCAGTCATTCCTGTGGTACATTAAAAAAAATAGTATTCTCTAAGCATGCAAATGGACATTTGTCAAGACCACTGCTGAAGGCGTGTTTGGCTGATATGAGTGTTGAAGTGTTAGCTTAAATGACGGCTGTGAACAAAGGCTGTTGCTGTCATAACCTGCTGACCATCCTTAATTATGTATTCTTTTTTGTGATAATGGATCTCATATTTTTAAAAAAAAGGTTGATTGGTAATCATAGGCAAATATGTAATGTTTTATTACTGATTCTCAACGTCAGATCACAGATTTTTATGAACAGATAATGAAGAAAAACAACAGTTTATCTAAATACAAAAAGAGTTAATGTCCAATAAAGAGGATGTCCATCCAATGACAATATTCTATATAGTCCAGTTCAATTGATTGGAGTACTGATAGTTCAAAACCTATCAGCCCTTACAAAATCATTCAATGACAGTCATTGATGAGCAATGCTTACCATAACAATTATGGCATGTCAATCTGCAGATTGTCTGCTACATTGTAATTCAATTGTTGACTGATTGAAAACCAATGTTCAGATCTTGTGTGCTTACATGTACCATTACCTCACCACTATCAGGGTATGGAAAAAGGAGAAAGCTTTGTGTTATGTATGGGACAATCCTATATTTATATAAGTTATACATATTGCGTGACAAATACACACCTACACGTGTGTGACACATTGTAGTTTTGTTTTGCGAGACAAACTACAATTCTTGGAGTAGTTACCTATGTAATTGATTCATTCCTTACAGTTAAGGGCAGGAATGATATTAATGTACTGTTTCGCAAGCCTCCAGTTACATGTAGTATATACCAGGATATTAACTCTGAAATTTACAGATAAACCACACTATTTCTTACCTATGATCTCAAGCATGAACTAATATATGATTACCAACATGAAAAGGTCTGCTAAAATAAGCTAAAATTGTATTACATACATATTTCTATAAGTTGTCCCATGCATAATGGGCCTGTCCCATGCATAATGCTACATACCATGTCTATTCCTTTATCTACCAAGTGAAAACAATTACTCAACAACTAACAGTATTCATATTATGTATTTGCCTGTTCTTCTGGAGTCTTGTCTATGTGTAATTCGATGATATCTTTTAATATTTGTTAACTTTTTAGTAGTTGATCTTGCATACATTCTTCATTTGTCGAAGCTGAATCGCTAACAGACAGTGCTGATGAAAAGATTAAGCCATTTCTGTGTATTTTGAAGCTTTTCTTTCAGATAGTTGTATTTCTTATTAAACTGTTCAGTTGAGTTCTTGCATTTCCTCATTTACAAGCTTTCCAATTGATTACTTTGTCCTTTGTCCCACGCATAACTCTCATTGGAACATTATTGTCCATGGCTCATAGAATCTTAACTTGAAGGATCATTTCAAATCTTTTTTAGACCCAGTAAATATGAGTTGTGATTCAAAATTTTTAAAAATATCATTATTTCAGAATATTTGAAATTGTCACAATTGGGTTGACACAAATTTCATGTTATTTTGAAACACCCCAAAAGTCTAACACGTAAGAATTGTATGTCTACTATTTAATAAACATGCTGTTGAATATTTTGAAACTAATTTAACTGGGCACTGTTGCTGCCATAGGCAGCAACAGCACACAGTCAAATTAGTTTCAAAATATTCAACAGCTTACATGTACAGTTTTCTGGAAATTGATAGAGAGTTCAGCGATTGATCCCAACACGAGCGTGATGTGGGTGGAGCTTAGCTAGAGATGGCCGGGTCATAACTAAAACTGGAAAAGTCCATTTGTCAAGAATACCAAAGTAATTTCCTATTAACCCTTTAATGGCTAAATTTGTTCAAAAATTCCAAATATTTGCTTATTGAATGTCCATTTGTAAGCCAAGAGTAGACGGTTTTTGAAAATTTACCACAGGAATGACTGGCTTGGTTATCAACTGGCTCGGTTGGCTCGAGCCAGTCATTCCATTGGTAAATCGTTTTAAATAGTTTTCTCTTGGCCTGCAATGGACATTCTTCAAGACTGCAGAGGCTGGTTTTGACCGACTTCGTCATGAAAGGGTTAAATATCCATTTGGGAACCTAAGGAAGGTTATTTTTTAAAACTTAACAGCTGACTAGCTTGGTTATTGAGCCAGTCATTCCAGTGGTAAAATTTTAAAAATTGTGTTCTCTTAGCTTGTAAATGGACTTTTCTCAAGACCACCACAGAAGAGTTTTTGCTGGTTTGCGCACAAATAAATAAGAAATCAACTGTTTCTTGTTCATATAAGCCAAAGTAATAACAACCTAAATATCTACAGCATCAATGCTGTTGTTGTCAGTGTCACTAATATGCGATAACAAAGGCCTAAATGTCTACAGTGTCAAGGATCAGGCAGATGTTCCCTCTAATACATGTACAGTCATGACATTAGAACAGCAAAGTTCTACATATCTCCCTCATCAAGGCTCTGCAGATGGTGTCACTAATACTGTTGCTGTGCTGATGAAAATATACTCCAGGTTTAGTTGAAATTTATGTGTTACCTCAACATCAAGTGCTCACGACAGGATAGTTGTCTTTGAACTGATTGTCAACTCAACATCGGTCTGATTAGGAAGTGTGACAATATGATTGCTGTATTCATCTTACATTTCAGGGGAAGCTTCTAATACACTGCCCCAGTGTACACATTACTGGATATTGTTAGAGCATTGAACACGTTGAATTGCAGTCGTTAATTTGTACAAATGTACAGAATCTATACATTTATTATATTATATTTTGTTAATTGTGATTCTGTCTCCTCTGGTATCATCCACGCATGCATGCACGTACATATGCACGCACGCACACACTTCCAGTGTTGACGTTTTCTTTACAGATTTCATCATTATTATCATCATCATCATCATCTAAATATGGATCTGAATATATCAACTCTTATAGCAATGACATTGTTCAAATGTCTTTTTAAGCCCATGTGTGTCTTGCTCGTAGCCATATGCATCTATATGATATTATTCTTGTGGCAATGCAGCTTCAGCTGTTATAGAGAAACTGTGGCTGTTATTGAGTTACAAGTACATGTCCACAATATTAGAACATTTTTTTCAGAATCCTGAACACAGTTAGCAGAAATGCCTCATGTTAATTTACCTGCCACAAGAATGTCCCATGCACTTATATATAGCTTCTGTACCACTATTGTATACCTACTTCAAGCACCTTGAATCTGGATGTTCAAGATATATAAAGCAGTGATAGCTGACTAAAATGTTAGGAAATACAGGTTTTAAAACCTGAACACTGAACAGATATGACATATGTATTATCAAATATGCATGTATGACTCTGCTGTGTTTTTCACACATTTAGTCTACAATTTTGTAAAATTTCGGGCTTGTTTTAGAATGGATGAAACCAACTAGGTATGCCCATCCCTAGCTAAGCTCCACCCACACTTTGTCATGTTGGGATCGATCGATCCCTGAACTGCCTGACTATCAATTTCCAGAAAACTATACAGGTAAACTGTTGAATATTTTGAAACCAATTTAACTGCGTGCTGTCGCTGCCATGGCAGCAACAGTGCCCCATTTCAAAATATTCAACAGCGTCTATTAAATAGTAAAGACATACAATTCATACAACAACGCTTTGTCCGTCATCAGTTAATCATTCGTAATGAACTTATCCATGTCATTCATGACTCCTGATTATGATGTCATCCTACATGTCACATAGTTGATTATGACGTCATATGATTGAGGGATAAACTGGAAAGGTCCATTACATGTCTGGAATATTGGAAAAGCCAGTGCACAATTAGATTTGTGTATTAGCCTTACTCATCATATGAAACCAGGGAGATAACGGGTAATGGATAAACAGACAGTTTTGGCATACATGTTTGGGACAGGAAAAGAGTGAATTGATTTGGCTAACTTCTACAGAGGTCCTTGAGATACCTAGCATGAAAACTCTAGGAGAAAATAATTTTTTCCGCTTCATTTGTTAAGAATAAAATTACCTATATTTAAATATTTGTCGGTTCGTAACTTAATGTAGAGCATCTCGACCTCCATTGACCTTTGTCGGTTATCCATCCATTATATGGCATCATAATCAACTATGTGACGTGTAGGATGCCATCAATCATGACATCATGAATGACTCGATTTAGTCCATCCTAAGCGTTTAATGGTTTGACATGTACGAATTGTATGTCTTTACTATTGTTACATTCTGTTGAATATTTTGAAACTATTATAGGCAGCAACAGCACCCAGTCAAATTAGTTTCAAAATATTCAACAGCTCTCTTTTGTATAGTTTTCTGGATATTGAGATTGAGATAGTGTAGGAATCAATTGATCCCAATACGGGTGACGCGTGGGAGGAGCTTAGCTTGAGATGGGCGGGGCATAGATAAAGCTGGAGAGGTCAATTAGAACCCAATAAACGCTATTCCTCTTTTGTTTTGCCTCTGATTCGGGTTAAGGTAATATGAATATTAATATCAAATTTGAATTTAATTTTAAAATTAGGAGATGGCGTGTTTTATATTGAATTAGAACAATCTTGAGATTCTATTTCTCATTCAAGACATGTTTAAATTGTTTTCAAATAGTAATTGTACCCCTTAAATGTGAACTGATCCAAACATACCAATATTCAGAAGTTACATTCAGAATGTCAAATGAATAATGGAAATTCTACTTTACATATCTGGGTGTATAATCCTTGCCATTGCTTGTAGCAATAACAGTAAAACACAGAGTTTAGGTGAAAACTCTCGTACCTACTCTAGGGTAAATCATCTACCCTCTGGTATATATGTACAGTGTTTAAATTACATTGATTTCAATGCAAACACGTGACCTACTCGACGTACCCTTGATGATAGGTGGGTAGCCTCGAGTAGGTAGTAGAGTACGCACTCCAGCCATTTAGGCGCTACTCTAGTAACTCGAGTAGCTACCCTACTAGGGGCATAAACATGACCACACCTCAACAGCATCAGCGACGTCATTCAATAGATTCAAGTCACACTTCACAATACTTTTAATATTCTTTATTGTATTGTCATATATATATATATATATATATATATATATATATATATAAATTGTTTTTAAAAGTGCTATCATGTTGTTAAATGTTTTAATTATTCATTAATTATACTAGTTTTAGCGTTGTTATTGATTATAGTGTTTCTATATTGTCTTGATATTTTCTTTACTAAGTGATTAATGTATTTCTTGTATATCCTGTAAAGGTGTTGAAGTTAACCTGGATGAGCCACAAGCCAGCAGAACTACTCAGCACTAGATTCTACTAAGCATACTGATTATTTATTAGCACTTACCTGGCAGATATATGGCGATTACTTTCTGCCTTTATACTCCAGAATTCTGCTCCTATGTTATTCAGTGCTGTTTTGTATGAAAATTGCCAGTGTGTTTTTGAAAATTGTGTTTTAACCTTACCACTCTGATGACATAATTTTTTAAATTTTTAAATTTAGTTCAAAGATAAACTGGGGTGTGTTTTTCAACAAATTTGGTGGAAGATGTTGCTGTCATCCACCAAAATTGTTTGAAAAATGTTCACCAGTTTCTTTTCTATTGATACGGGTTAATGTACATGTAAGTCATTGGGTGTGTTGGGCAACAACAGCTTCAATCAAGTCTGATTTCAGAAATACATGGGCTTCCAATCATCTATTGTAACTGTTGCTGTATGTGGTTGCCAGAGATCCATAATCCATCTTGTAACTAAGATATCAAATTGTTACTAGCCTGGCAGATGTGTCAATCCACAGGTACAGTTCAGCGCAGAAATAACTTACAAAATAAAATGTACTAGTAAATATTTTCAATATAATTGACCTTTCCAGAGTATCCATCCATCATTTGACCTCGTATGACCTCATAATCAGCTCAGCGCGTGTATGATGACGTCACTATCATTATCTCACAAAGGGTTTCATATAGACCGTTATTAAACCTTAAAGCATCCGACACTTTGTATAAATTGTATGTCTTTGTAATTCTTTGCTAGTTAATAAACATGCTGTTGAATATTTTGAAACTAATTTGACTGGGCGCTGTTGCTGCCTAAGGCAGCAACAGCGCCCAGTCAAATTAGTTTCAAAATATTCAGCAGCTTACCTGTGTAGTTTTTTGGAAATTGATAGTCAGAGTGTTAAGAGATCGATCGATCCCAACATGAGCATGGTGTGGGTGGAGCTTAGCTAGAGATGGGCGGGGCATAGCTAAAAATAGAAAGGTCCATTGGATTAGAAGCCATTGCTGCCTTAGACATTGCTAAGACAGTAATGTCTTCCAATCCAATATGTTTAAAATATTCAACAGAACATTTCTTACCAACTAATATGTTTCCGTTTTTGTTTTGGAAACATTTAAACTTATTTCGGAGTTGTACTGTAGTTTACAATCCTGGTTAATTTCAACACCTGTCCTGTCGACTACTTTTGAAAACGACTGCACTGAACATTGTTTCTGGTTCTACCAGTGATCAAAAACTTTCAGTTCATTTCTTTTCAATCGCCTAGTTTTCTAAAAAAAAAAAAGAAGGAATTACTCACTTTTGAAAGGCAGCTTTCTGGAAGAAAATTTTTTTATTTGTAATTTAACATTATTTTCAGGGAATTGATTAATATTAATTATGAAGAGCATTTAACTTTTCCGTTAAACTTTAAATAAAATAAACAAATATCTGTTTTGTATGTATGTGATTAAACTTTTAAGCCACTAAACATTCGCAGTGAACTGATGTTTATTCAGGCATGTCAATGTTGTTTTTCATGCATACATAATTCTGTATGCATTGTAATGGAAAGGTGGAATGTGGCTGTTTGAAAGGCTTCAGAACTAACTTGTTTAACCATTTCACGGAAATTTCAATTTTGTCATAGAAACTGCATACTAAGAGATTAGTTTTGGAAATTTATTACTGAAATGACTCTCGGTTATTGCCAGGCATTGCAGTGATAAATTTTCAAAACTAATCTCATCGTGTGTAAGTGAACATTTCTCCGGTCCACTGTAGAAGTTGTTTTTGGCGGGTTTGAGTGTTTAGGGGTTTAACCATTCACGATGAACCCAGCCAAAACCAGCATCTGCACTGATCGTGACGAATGTCCATTTGCAGGCCAAGAGAAAACCAGTTTTGAAAATTTATCACAGCGATGACTGCCTCGATAACTGAGCCAGCCATTCCAATGGTAAATTTTCAAACCGATAAGCAAAGATTTTTAATTTCTTGACTAAATTTTGTCATGAAAGGGTTAAGTGACAAGCTATGTAAGCTTTTTAGCTTTAGTATGCACTTATATTGTAGAGCGCGCTAACGTAATTTGATCGATCAGGAGTTGTCCCCCCTAACATGTATAAAAGATCATTGGTATTAAAGTACAGTCAAATCTAGTGTAATTATAACGGACAGCTGTTTTTGGGGCTAAAAGATAATGGTTCTATAAAACAGGTGTGCCTAATGCCACACTCTTAATGAACCACAATCATTTGGTTCCAAAAATCGGTAGCACTTTGTCTAATTTTTCATGGCTCATGCAGTGTGAGTTATGCCAGACCAATTTATTTTTTGTTTTCAAACCCGTCTAAAGTAATTTTTCCACATCTGGAAAGGGGGTGATTATGCTTCCATCTGTGCATCCATCTGTTTGTACGTCAGTACCTTTGCTTTTCACTCAATAATTCGTATCAGCGAAATGCATCTAGTTTTATCGTAGTTATCCCCCATTGTAATATTTTTAATTCTTCAACAATCATTTCATTTGCTTTTCACTATATAACTTAACTTATAATGGATGGATTCATTTCAAATATGGTATGTCAACTCCTGATAACATGTCCTCAGTGGAGATTGCGTGTCAGCGAAAAGTGTCTGGATTCACCATAGTTATCTCCTTTGAAATACTTAAAATTCGTCAAAAATGTCTGTATATTGGGTTTTCGCTCAATAACTTAACATTTCTCATTTGGTATGTCAACTCCTGATGACATGCCCTTGGTGGAGATCGTGTATCAGCGAAACGTGCTTAGATTTGCCATTGTTACCTCCCTTGAAATATTAAAAAAATGTTACAAATGTCTGTGCATTTGGTCGATCATTCACCTGTAATCGATGCATGCTTCTCAAATCTAGCATAGCAAGTCCTGATGACAATGCCTCAGTGGAGATTGCCTATTAGCGAAACGTTTCTAGATTCGCTGTAGTGATCTCCCTTGAAATACTTAAAATTTGTCAAAAATATGAGTGGGTTTCGCTCAATAACTTCACTTATAATACCATCGCTTTGTCTACCCACCTATCTGTTTAGATGTTTGCCTATTTGTCTGCCATTACAATCTATGTGTCAATCCATTTGGCAAACAGGGTTTCATGAATGGCTGCCATTTGTGGGAGGATCATGTGATGTATATCATCTAGTTTTTGACAGCCAAATTGATCTTTACCGCTCAGCCCTCCAGAGTTTTCCATAACTCTGTTCTCTGCGGCTTTACTATGTCCCTTCATTTGTCAAGTTGGCTAAAACTAGTCTTTGTAGTTGTCTTGGGAAATGTCCATTTGCAAGCCAAGAGAAGACAACTTTTTGAAAGGTTATCACTGGAATTACTGGCTCGGTTATCATTAATACTCTAAGAGCCTATTAGTCCTTCAGACTGCATTATTTGTATTTTTTCTCCATCTGATCATGTATCTTGGGTGGTGGACATGTTTGTAAAGCAAGATTAAATTAGTGTGTCATTATAGGTAGATGTTTCTGTACCATATATCTGATAGAGATGTGTATGTATTCACCTATACACTGGTAAAGAGATGTGTATGTATTCACCTATACACTGGTAAACATCTAAGCTTTATTGATAAGAAATTATTGCAGTACAATCATTTATGTATACCTGGTCATAATTTCACACCTCTTCCCACCGTAATTAACCCTTCAGCACTCATATTTGTTCAAGAAAATTTCAATTTTCTCAAAGAAATTGTGTATTTGCAGACCACATACATGAGAATCTTCAGTGGATACACTGGTTTCAGTGTGTTTTGATAAAATTGGAATTTTATCAGCTTCTGCTTTTGATTAAATACCTTTAAAACTAACTTTTTTCTAAAGCGGGTGTGTGTAATTGTTTTTCAGTGTTTTTCTTCAGTTGCCACTCTCATCTCTGAGACCAATAGAAGACTATTTGTTGAAAATTTATGGCTGGAATGATTAGCTCAGTTATCGAGCCAGTGATTCCAGTGGTAAATTTTCAAAAATAGTCTTCTCTTGGTCTGCAAATAGGCATTTCTCAAGACGACTGCAGAAGGCATTTTTGTGTGATATGAGTGTTAAAGGGTTAACTCTAACATGTACTCATTCATGCATGTGTTTTGACATTACTTTTACATGCACTGACATTATTATGTTTACAGCATCTTTCACGTGATACTGTTCCTTTGAAATTTAGAGTTATGTGTTTAGAGCTGAGGCTAATCTCTCTATTGTAAACCCCTAAACACACAGGCCGGCCAAAACGGCTTCTGTACTGGTTTTGAGGCATTCCCATTTACAGACCAAGTGAAGATTATTTTTGAAAATTTAGTACTGGAATGACTCGTCCAATAATCGAGCCACCCATTCCAGTGAGATTTCCAAAAATAATCTTCACTTGGTCTTGGTCATTTTATGAAAATGGAATTTTTTGAAAACAAGTTTGATGATTAAATGTTAACACACTGGTATCTGAATTTCAAGGCTGCCATCCAGCAAAATATTTTGGAAGTCATAGACCACAGCAAATTGCAGTAAAATTAGTTTCAGAATACTAAAAGAATGATCCATAAATTATCAATAATTTGTCATATCGAGCCCATTTTATTTGACCGGGTGCATGGTCAAGTCTTGTATTATTGTCTGAAACATTGCACAGTTAACCAGTTACTGGTCAACCCGGCCGAAAATGGCCTCGGCAATGGAGGAATCCAGTTTATTGATCAATCATATGAAGACATGCAGCGATTGATCGATTCCAACACGGACACGGCATGGGCGGGACTTAGCTAAAACTGGATTCCTCCATTGCTTTGAGAAATTACAGTTTACATGCCAAGAGAAGGCTATTTTTGAGAATAGCAATTGGAATGACTGGCTCGAGAAGAGAGCGTCTCATTTCAGTTGTGAATTTTGAAAAATTGTCTCTGCCTGCAAATGAACATCCACTTTTAAAGCAAGAACTTGAACTTTTTGACCATTAGGAAAACTGTGTTAATTTTCTGTGAACACCAAATTAATGGAGCGGAAATAAACGGAGTTTTTATAGCTAATTGTTTAACAAGTGATTCTGTTGATTATGGCAAGTAATAGAGGAATTTAAGGATGATATTTTTTCTCTTAATAAAAATGTATTTGCTTTAATTTCTATGCAGGTACTGTACACACCTGTTCATAGTTACAAGTCACCCTTCCAGAGTAGCCATCCATCATCTGAACTCGTACGACGTCATAATCAGTTCAGCGTGTGTATGATGATGTCACAATCATTAAGGTCACAAATGGTTCCATATAGACAGTCATCAAATCTCAAGAATCCGACACATATAAATTGTCTGTAATTCGTTGCTATTTAGTAAACATGCTGTTGAATATTTTGAAACTAATTTGACTGGACGCTGTTGCTGCCTTAGGCAGCAACAGCACCCAGTCAAATTAGTTTCAAAATATTCAACAGCCTACCTGTGTATTTTTTTTGGAAATTGATAGTCAGGGTGTTCAGAGATCAATCGATCCCAACACCAGCGAGGTGTGGGCGGAGCTTAGCTAGTGATGGGTGGGGCATAGCTAAAAATGGAAAGGTCCATTAGAGTATGGTGGCTCACAACAGTGAGGCAGTTAAAGAATACCTATGTTTTATTTTATGGTAACTTTTGAATTTTTATCACAGATTTTAGATCAATTTACCGACCTTTTGAGACAGATCGTTGTGAATCATTTTATGCATGTTCTATAGCAATAATTCATATTAAATTATTATAATTATGCAAATTTATGAATAATTTAATAATAGTGAATATTTACTTGTACTGCAGAGCAATGGTATCAGTTTGATCCAAGCGTTGATTGGACTCCTCACCCCCTCATAATTTTGTGTTAATATTTCTAATTCATGTACATTCTTTGGCGTTTACTTCCCTCTTTCTTCTCCATATTTGCTCTTGTTTGTACAGTATAACAACATATTAATACATAGTTAAGTACATTGTTTATTATGATGATTTTCAAACAAGCAGTATTTGTAATAAAAGAGAAATGTGTAATTTATCAAGAACATTTGTTACGTTTTACCAACTTATCTCAGTGGGTGGGAAAGCTAGGGTTGGGGATCCTTGCGTATGGATTCTCGCTTGGAAAGAATCAAGCTTTGTAAATTTGTAAGATATGCTTATAACATTTTCAGTCACAATCCAATATTTAGACAAATTTATCAATGTTATCCCTGGAACATGAATATCTCAAATTCAAAACAATTCTACAGGTAAACTGTTGCATATTTTGAAAGTAATTTGACTGCTGTATATTAGTAAGTAGGCAAATCAAGTTCTAATATCTTAACGGAAGTGTTCTTAGAGTGTAAATGATGTATGAAGCCAAATGTAGGACATGGTTTTATTAAGCCTTTTGAAACTAAAACCTGTAGACAATGAGACTGTGATCACTATCTCAAGGTCATGGCAAGTTTGGCCTTACAATGAGACTGATCACTATGTCAAGGTCATTTCATCTTGAGAACGGCTCTCCAAGTGTGATACCAGCGATCGAAAAGAAGAAGAACTATGTCACGGTCATGGCAAATTTGACCTTACAATGAGACTGTGGTCTCTATGTCGAGGTCATGGCAAGTTTGACCTTACTCCAAAACTGTGTTTGGCAAGGTTTTCAAAGGGATCCAGTTTTAGCCATGCCAAGCCCATCTCTAGCTAAGCTCCATCCACACTTTGTCAGTGTCGGGATCAATTGATCGCTGACTATGGCAGCAACAAGCGCCCAGTCAAATTAGTTTTAAAATATTCAACAGCATGTGTATTAAATAGTAGACGTACAATTTGTACAACAATGCTTAGTCTATCATCAATTAAGCGTTCGTGACGAACTTAGCTACGTCATTCATGGCATAATTGATGTCATATGATTTATGGATAAACTTGGAATACTTCATTGTAACTTATTGACGTTCGCTCTGAATCGCAATAGAAGGATCTGATCTGTCACTCAATTATGTGATGTTACGCTTGTTATCTGAATTCACAATGTACTGATGTAGTTCTGATACAGATGTCTGACAGTAACAGTTTGAATTGTATCTTTGGTGAAATTACAATTAATCCTTTAGTGGTCAAGCCGGACAGAACCAGCCTCTGCAGTGGTTCTGAGGAATGTCCATCTGCAGGCCAAGAGAATACTATTTTTGAAAATTTACCACTGGAATGCCTGGCTCGATAACCGAGCCAGTCATTCCAGTGGTAAATTTTTGAAATAATTTTTCTTTTCTTGCTCTGCAGATGGACAATTCAGTAAGTAAATATTTTGAAAAAACATTCTTGTGAATATTTCTCGACTAATTTTACTGGGAGTTGTTACTGCTATGATTTCCAGTCAAATTAGTTACAAATTATGCGACAGCTTGGAGTTACCTTGAAACTGAGATTCAGTGAATTGATGTTTCAGAGTTAAAATCGATTCAAACTCACATGCGAATTGAGCTGAGCTTGGCTAGAAATGAGTGGTACATAGCCATCCCTCTGTTGGGAAATCTTATTGGAATGAATCTTGAACTGGTTCTCCCAAAACAAAATAAAATGTACCTTTGAATATTCTGAACATAATTGGATTGGAAAACATTGCTTCCAACGTTAACACCATAGCCTTTATGTCGTGAAGTCGATGAACTTAACAGCAGCGGAGAGCGGGTTCTCATCATGGATACCAGACCGTGGGGGGTGTCGATATGTTCAAGTCTTCTTGTTACTGATGATGAAGCGATACAGATAAGCAAACTTCTGCATGGCTGCGACAAAGTCCTGCCTTGATAGTCTTGTTTAGGGCATATCCACTTATCGTGTTTGAATATAGAAATCACTCATTGAAAGAGGATGAAGTGATCTTGGTGTGTTGGATGCATCTGCATGGTATCTCTGGTGAGATCTCACAGGTCTGAAAGAAGATGAAGGAATCTTGGTGATGTTGCAAGGTAGTTAGCCATCTTCTAGACCATTGCCGAGTCAAAGATAACTCAGACACGGTTATGCTTCCTGGTACTATTGGTCATTGCTGTCAACCACCTCTCAGCTGCTCATCGAGCCAGGCATTCCAGCGGTAGATTTTCAAAAATAGTATTTTCTTGGTCTGCAGATGGACATTCCTCCGCACAACTGCAGAGCCTGGTTCTGTTCGGTTTGACCACTATAGGGTTAATTGTAATTTCACCAAAGACATATCCGCGAAGTCAGACACGAGATGTAGCATTCACACAGATGTTATGACAGAAGGGCGTGCAGCAAGATGTTATTTCCATGTTCCAACAGGTAATGATCAAGATCACCTGCCCTGCATCGACTGGTCTACTACTGGATGGTGGTGGTGGTTGTAGTGGTGGTGGCTGTAGTGGTGGTGGTAGTGGTAGTAGTACATGTTCTCCGAAGATAGGCAATACTTGTTCGCAGCTGTAGCATAATCCATATAGAAAATCGGAGCCCTTCCTGGATGAGCGCTTTCGCCGGTACAGTGGGCATCGATGTATCACCAGCAACTGAGAAGCCAGCACAGAGGGCTTGTGTTGGTCTCTAGGACATTCCGTATCCAGACAATGGTATTAAGAGTAGTTATGGCTATTATGGGTTTTAAACCGTTGGCCGAAGAACTCTAACTACCTTGAGATTTCCCCCAATCCTGTTGGAAGGGCTTACACAGTTTCAGCATGCCTTTAATGACGTCCTGTGCACTCGTATATCACTACCCTGTCATCGTTTTACACAGCCTCGGCCTTGTTATATTGGCTGACTGACCCAGAGCTTTCGACCATGTCTGGGATGGTACCTGTAATTTCACGTGGCTTTCCTTTCTTGTCGAATTCTAGGAGGGAAGACGATGGAGCAACAGTGTAATCCAGAGCAAGGTGGGCTTCACTCAAATGAGCCACGTCTCCAAGCGCTTTGCTTCCTCGGTTTTGTTTATGAGAGTCATTGCCAAGACAGGTATATAGGGCATCTTAAACCTATAGTTGTATTCCCAATTTAACAGGTGGCCATTGTTTGACCAGATTTCTGGCCATGGAAATAGGTAGTGGTGATCACGGAGTTCTCTCCTCCCCCCCCCCCCCTCTCCCTACCCCTCCATCTCCCTCCGCCGACCCACCCACCCCCACACACACACCCTCCCTCTCCCCTTCCTCTCTCTCTCTCTCTCTCTCTCTCTCTCTCTCTCTCTCCTCTCTCTCTCTCTCTCTCCATGGGCATGCCCTTTTGGCTAACCAACCTTTGTATTGGGGATCCTCAGTCCTCGTGCTCAATTATGTGCTACTGACTATGGCACACCATGCCATGTGGAATAAACTGTGTCTGGTTCATCTTTATGTAGATGGTCTTAAACAGTGTTGCATGTCATTTATTACTATATAGTGGCCTAGTCATGTCCCACTCGGGATGACGGTCAAGGCCTCTATTGGCATGCTATGCTTCCTATGCAGAATAGCCATAATCCGTGGGGAGACGTGGCTCTATGGCTGATGCCGCCGCTTGCTTGCACCACAGGTTGAAGCGGTCATGCATGATTTACTATTTGGTGAGGACATTATTCCTGACAATGATACTGCCGGCCAGTAGACGGGCCTCATTGGTTTCCTTAATCACAAAATTGTCAGCAGCCTGGATGCGATTGGTCTATACATCATTGTCACCGAACTCAGCCCGAACTCAGTGTAGGTTCCCAACATTGTTTGGCAGAACAGCATACTGTACTTTGCATTCATCCTGTCAGTTAATGCTATGCTGCCACAGGCCCTGTAATGAGTGAGGCAGCCTACGCCTCTGGTACAGACCGCACACTTGGTGCTGTCACACTTGATGCTGTCGCTAGCACTTGGCAGTTCGTGATTTCATCCATGACACTCGTAGCCAAACACGACTGCTTCCATTGTTGAGATGAGGTCGCCCATTAGCACATTGCAACGGTATATGGGCTGTCACTGATAGTGATCTTTGGAATGGGTTGCATAATCCCCAGATAGCACTCGACAACCTCACTTGCAACCGCATAGCGAGGACAAGTGCACCAATATCAGGAATAACCTCATTACACCCCACCACCACCACCCCCTATGTCTTCAGCACTGTAATACAATACTGGCAACATAAACTGCCAAGGACTCAGCCCATGTCAATATTTTCTGAGTTCTTCATTTTAGCAACATCTCGCATTCTGAATACTCGCCTGGCTCTCGGATTAGGGCTATATCTGAGAGAGAAGGGGATGGGTGGGGTGCGGGGTGTTGTGTGAGAGACATTAGATGAGCTCGCTCACCTCCTTAGTGCTGAGCTAAGGTGGATTTGGTATGGGACATATCTGCTTCGTCGAGTAGTTGATCATGGATGAGAGTGCCGCTGAGCAGCTCCTGTGGACTAAAGGGGTTTCTACAATGATCTATTATGACTATCTGTCACGTCTACAGACCACTGAGAAGGCTGGTGCGGAGCACAGCAATATCTAGGCCTGACATCAGTCATTGAGCATTTGGGGCACCTTCATGCTGTTCCCGGCTGCCGTTGCTCTGTGGTTCCAGTCGTAGCCACAGGGAGTGCTGGAGCAGCTAAGATGGCGGCTGTACCCTTGATGACTATCTGCTTGTTGATTCCAGTCTTGTCGACAGCTGCTGAGTCATAACCCTGGCTTGTGTAACTGGAATAGTGGCTGAGTAGCCAGGATGATGACTGGGGCGAGTTGATAACTGTGTTGAAGCCGAAGTGGAGACCTGGGGTACTCCCCTCGCCTATCATATACCCATGAGGTTCATGTTCTCAATATGCACGACCATGTTTCTCGAGATCAGCCAAATGTCTGATGAAGCCGAGTTTTGTGAGTGGACCTCTGTAATGAGTTCTGGAACTTCGCAATGAGGCTGTTCGGGTCTGCAATGATGGTCATTGTCCTCGATGAGATTATTGAACATGTCCTGTTCCTCTTTTTACTGACCATCGATAAAGTGTCGCAGCTTGTCTGCAGGAAATACCAACTCAACATCATGTCCATCTGTATAACATGAGCACACGCTAGAGTCTGCTGTAGAATTAGATGGTAGATACGTGTAGATGCTATACTGAACATGGCAACGTATTTTGTATGATTTGTTTCGAAATAAAGTCAATCGCTGAACAGAAGTCTTTATTTACCGGAAATTGTTAAAACGCTACTCTTCCTTAGCTGCTTGACATATTTCAACCAAATTAAGCTAGAGGGTCCTATCGTGGTAGGCGCCAGCATATATATTCAGAATTTTGATTGGTCAATTATTGGGGTGAAAATCTGAGATTTTATGAAGAATTTGCGGGAAATTGTCAAAACGCATCTCCGGCTTAACCGCATTGTGGACTCCAACCAAATTTAGTTGGAGGCCTTCTATTGTAGAAGGCTCCGGAAGATTTTCAGAATTTTGATTGGTACATTTTTGGATGAAAATCATAAATTTTATGAACAATTTACAGAAAATTGTTAATTTATGCTTGGCCTTTCTAACTGCTTCGCGGATTTTAACTAAATTGAACTCTTTTGTGGTAGCCTCCAGAAATTCTATTCAGGATTTTGAGTGATTAGTCAAATTTTGTTGTTGAAAAGCTTTTTTTTTGGTTTTTTAAAGATTTATTATAAATTATCAAAACTCACCTCTACCGCTTGATGGATTTCTACCAAATTTTACTAGAGGGATTCTATTTGGTTAGGCTCCAGAAAATCTCTTCAGAATTTTGCTTTGGTGAAAATTTGATATTTTATGAAACATATTGAAGATTTTCAAAACGCTTCTGTTCCTTAGCTGCTCGACATATTTCGACCAAATTTGGATAGAAGGACCCTATGATCGTAGACTACAGATCATGTATTCAGAATTATGGTTGGACAATCTTTTGGGTGACAAGCTTAGAATCCACGACCAAATTTGCTAGAAATTGTCAAAACGCATCTTCTTGACGTATTTAACGGCAGTGATTTTATCCCGGCAGACTATAGAGCTTCTATTCAGAATTTTGATTGATCTATTTTTGGCAAACATCTTGGATTATCCTGAACCATTTAAAGAGCCAAGTATAATCCTTAGTCAATGGTCATGAACTTCAACATATCAAACGAAAATTTTGATTGGTCTGTCTTTGGCGACCATCTTGGACCTTCCAAAAATTATTCAGAAATTCTTTAAAACGTACCTCTTAAAGCACTTGGCAGATTTTAACCAAATTTGGCTCGAAGTGGTATTCTCTAGAATTTCTATTCGGAATTTTGATTGGTCAAGTTTTTGCGGCATCATCTTGAAGTTTTCGAAAGTTATCCATTATGTCTCTTTAAATGCAAATGTTTCAAATGCTAATGAGCCAGGTGAGCGTCACGGGCCCGTTGGCCTCTTGTTTAGTGCTGGCTCTACTACTAGTGGTATTTAGAAAACAATAACACCCACGCCCTTTGCAAAAGTATGGCTAGCTAGCTTCACCACGGAACCGAATCCAAGATGACCGCCACACACACAACAACTGTACATAGCATAACATTGGGATGAATTGATGTGTAAACATATTTTCCAGGAAAGAAGTCCAATGGTATAGGAATCGTTGTCTTGGGACCTATGCCAATGTCAAAATTCAATATGGACGCAAAAGTCTCGTATTTTGTCACAATGGACTATTTCCCAGCACGAAAAGTCGAAAACGCATGTAATATATGCATTCTATGTAACCAGGATGTAACTAATTACAGGTGAATATTCACACCAGAATATTATCTCCCCAGAGGGCGCGCGTGCGTTGTGAGGCATAAATATACTTCCGCGTTTGTCAATGGCGTGTATAGTAACAACGTCAGAGGAGTACCGTATCATTGCGTAACGCAAAGCCGTTTTAGGTAACAAAATGCCGTTATATTGTTGTGTTCCTGGCTGTAAAGTTAAAAGAGGTGGAAATAGATTCCCGAAAGAAGAGATGTGCTATGTAAGTTGCGAATATCCGTGAAAGAATCGATACGGTGACGCGCAAACTGTGGATGTCGAGATCGACTGAACTCGTTTACAGTGATCATATAGGCCTACATTACATCCATATTACACCGGAGTGGTTCAAAGAAACTCTAACATGTATGCTTAAATAAATTTATATTGTGATATTTTATTGTCCACATTGTCAAATACATGAACAAATGGCATCTATATCGAACACGTTCTTGCGATCGCCAGTTATCATCCCAGGTTGTGGCTATTAAAGGGTGGTCTCTTAAGACAAGTCAATAAATATGTCATGAATACCAGAGTTTCTTTAAAAACCAATGGACTATCAGTAAACCTGTTTTAACCGGTTAATGCTAAAATTAGTTCCAGAAAAATTATATTTTCTCATAGAAAATATCCGGTAGGGTAGGCCTACAAAGAAAATTGCTAGAAGTGATGAAATTTTCCATGAATGATAATATTTGCTCAGGTATGACTTGTGAATGATATTTAATCAATAGAGACTTATGAATGATGATATTTAATCAATTGAGTCTTGTGAATAATGATATTTAATCAATTGAGTCTTGTGAATAATGATATTTAATCAATTGAGACTTGTGAATGATGATATTTAATCAATTGATACTTGTGAATGATGGTATTTAATCAATTGAGACTTGTGAATGGTGATAATTAATCAATTGAGTCTTGTGAATAATGATATTTAATCAATTGAGTCTTGTGAATAATGATATTTAATCAATTGAGACTTGTGAATGATGATATTTAATCAATTGAGACTTGTGAATAATGATATTTAATCAATTGAGACTTGTGAATGATGATATTTAATCAATTGATACTTGTGAATGATGGTATTTAATCAATTGAGTCTTGTGAATAATGATATTTAATCAGTTGAGACTTGTGAATGATGATATTTAATCAAGTGAGTCTTGTGAATAATGATATTTAATCAATTGAGACTTGTGAATAATGAGATTTAATCAATTGAGACTTGTGAATGATGATATTTAATCAATTGAGACTTGTGAATAATGATATTTAATCAATTGAGACTTGTGAATGATAATATTTAATCAAGTGAGTCTTGTGAATAATGATATTTAATCAATTGAGACTTGTGAATAATGATATTTAATCAATTGAGACTTGTGAATGATATCTAATCAATTGAGACTTGTGAATGATGGTATTTAATCAATTGAGACGTGTGAATGATGATATTTAATAAATTGAGTCTTGTGAATAATGATATTTAATCAATTGAGACTTGTGAATGATGGTATTTAATCAATTGAGACTTGTGAATGGTGATAATTAATCAATTGAGACTTGTGAATGATGGTATTTAATCAATTATGGATCTATGAGCCATATCTCAGAAACTGCTCGTCTGATTTTCTAAAATTTTACCACAACAAAGAGTGTGATCTTATACTAGACGTCGCCAATGTTGGCCGAGCATGATCTAAAGAAATCCAGAAAGTGTGAAAAAATTTAGGAAATCCTATTGGTTTTAAAAACTTGGGGATACTGGCATTTCATTATATAAATAAAGAGTATAGGCCTATATTCATTATTCCAATGTTTCAGCTCTGTATGTTATAAGGTTAAATATAATTGTATGTTGATCATAGGATGCATCTATTTAACCCTTTAATGGCTAAATTTAGTCAAGACCTTAATATCAAAACATTTGCTTATTGAATGTCCATTTTCGGGCCAAGAGAAGAGTATTTTTGAAAATGTGCCATTGAAATGACTGTTTCGGTTATCAAGCAAGGCATTCCAGTGGTACATTTCCAAAGGTTCTGTTCGCTTGTCCTGCAAGTGAGCATTTCTCAAGACCACTCCAGAGGCTAGTTTTTGCCCTGACCAGTAAACTGTTGAAAAACATGCAAGCACGTAGGCAAGCAGGCAGGCAGACAGACAGGAAGGTAGATAGATAGAAAGATAGAGAGTATCCATCTCTACCAGCAAGCAGTAGGGAAGTAAGCAATAGGGAAGTGAGGCTATGTATAGGCTAGCTAGATAGCTAATCGCTACTATGACGTAAATGGTTGCTACTGCAACACATGATGTGCCACCATGATAATAAGATTGGTCATACACAGGGCTGGTGTGGGTGTCTGGGGGTGTGGGGTGTGGGGGGGGAGTAGAAACTATTGTTGTATTTAGTAGGCCACAACGACCTTTCTTGCTTGATTAATGAAAGTTACCACTACTAAATTCTCCCCATGGACTTTCACCCTCAATAGCTCAGTTCAGAAATTGTAACACATTTAATACACTTCTAGCAAAGCATGCATGTAATGGATTGGATTGTATATATTTGGTAGGCCTTATAAAAAGTTATACATAACGTGGTCTATGCATACATGTATGGGCACTACAACCTGCTGTGATACAATTAACTCAAACAGGTTTTTTTTATCTTTGCCTAGCATATAGGCCTACCATAGCCTCCCGATCTCAGTCCATAATGACCGCGAGCTAAAATGACCGCGGTAGGGACGAAAATGACCGCTATAGTATTCCTATGGTATTCCTAATAAGCCTAACAATAACTACTATCCGCTACGAATGAATATTCTATATGCGTATATAAGTTACAAAATAAAATAATATGGTGCCTACTGCGAGGTCCGATCTAATTTAACTTATATGCAATTTTTGTGGGTTTTTTTCAGGTACCGTCGCGTAGACTGTGCCTAAAGAAGGGAACGAAAATTCCGGAAGTAGCAATTTAAAAAGTGAACACTGTACGTCTGCTAGATAACGCTAGAGTGCTCAAAGATATTTAGAAGAAGTTTAGTGCTACAATTGAAGCCTCTAAAAGTATAAGATTTTAACAATTTATATTTGCGTATGATACGCTGAATTTTGAAATTATCAATTAGCAAATAAATAAAATTGAAAAATTTCGCAAGTTTGATTATTTTCACTACAAATGAGTTTCTCAAGAGGTACGGAAATCTTTGAAACAAGAATGTCTAATACGCAAAGAAATTTGTGAACAATATTGAGTCTGTAAGGGTCAAAAGTGTATTACAGACTGATCTGCTACCTGAATCTGATACACGCAAAGAAATTTGTGAAAATTTTGAGATAATTTTGAGTCTAGTAAGTTTGCTTCTGTAAGGGTCAAAAGTTTATTACAGACTGATCTGCTACTTGAATCTGCTAGACGACGCGCAAATACATGTGCATTCTGATTCGTTGCAATCGTTACTGATAGTTCATTGGACAGAGGAATCATCATTGTGTTTTATTATATGTCTAGTCTTAGATGTGTATTCAGGTGGACATAGGCTACCATTTTAATGGTTTCCTGCAATTAGCGTACATGTTATGCAAGCAGGGGGACTGGGTGGGCGAGATAACAATGCATACACTCCTACAAATGCCGCTGTGATTTTAACGCCAAAATTGCTAAAGTTGTACAATTTCTTCATACAAATAAATCCCTAAACCAATTAATGCTGACATCAACTACTTTCAGCGTGAGATTGGAGCTAACATGTATGCATAAGTATGCAGTACTTTCCGCGAAGGATTGAAATACACAATGCTGAATATTTTGAAACATATTTCACTGGAACATATTGCTGTCAGTCTGCCAGTCCTAGTCAAATTTTGTTCAAAATATTCGCCACATATTACCTGTTAAATAAATGGTTGTTTTTTTATCCTAAATTTTGACACGTGAAAACAGGTTACACCTACACCATATATTTCTTATGCATGAGTTTATTGAAATAATATTGCCCATATATATATATAGACAGATAAAAATTTGAAATCCATTTCGCTGGAACCTACTGCTGTCCCGGCTGCCGATGACAGTCAGATTAGTTTTAAAATAATCAACAGTATTTAATACATCAATATGAATCATAAATAAGATTACATTTCTGATCATCGAAAACATGTTACACGGCTCGTTGCGCCGTCATACAGCAAGAACACTATATAGCAAGACAGATATAGGCCTACTTCTTTGAAAATTCCCGACTTTTACAGACAATAGATGCAAAGAATATGGCGTCCAATTACTGCAACGATTCATACACGCTGGTTAGTATTGCATGATAGGTAAATTGAACAAAAATCAACAACCATCTTATATCTCGTGCAAACATGTTTCTATTTAATGGGATATCTTTAACATTGGCTTTGATCATAGAGTTACATAACACTAGCTGCAAACACACCTTGATGGAATTAAACTTAGATGGCAAACAATGTCTTCCGCAGACACGCAACCTATATTGTGTAACTCAATTATTCGGCGTCTCACCTGGATAGATATCTAGATTACAGGTGTTTATTGCAAGCATGTTCTCGCGGGATTTCTTCATGTCACCTTATCCAGAGACATGTTCAGACGTCTTTGTTGTTATCACGATTGTTACCATTATTAAATCAATTTGAACAATCACGGGTAACCCGGATGATAATTCTCTTCGCTTCAATGGCGGTTATATCACATTACCGCTATTAAGAGTATTATGCAATGTGGTGGTATTTGTTACTGCTGGCAACTCTCGTGTCTCGAAATATGTACGCGTGTCTCTAATTCAATTTCGCAAATTAAAAAGATTATATGAAATCACCGTATATGTTAAGATTTATCTTGTTTCATTCATATAGGCACACAATTTAATCCTCTAAAAGTCTACAATTTTTATAAATTTATTTTAAAGCAGTTTAGTGTGAATATGCAACTTTAACAGGGGGATTGTTCTAAAAAAAAATTTTCCTCACTTGTAAAAGGTTTTTCTATTGCCTTAAGATACCTCCGTTGGTCATGTGACATGTGAAGGGTTAATTATCATTCAGCTGTTTCGTTGAGCTTACAATTCAAAATATATTTATATCAAAATTTATAACTCGGTGCTTTCATGTAATAGTATTATAAACATCCCTCCCCCTAGTGATGATCTGCAACGCTGACCGCTTATGTCTATATCACGCACACACTCTGTACTTGGCTTTGTATAATTTTTGCTTGAAAATAAAATTGTGTAGTTTTGGAGGCTTAAACTGTGGGCTTAGACGTAAAGAAACGAAAAAATCTTAACATATGATTTCGTCAAGTATAAATTAATATAATTTTTTTAAGGTGCAAAAATTTAATTAGAGACACGAGTCCCTATTTCAAATTCACAGCTAAAAAGTATCATAATTTACACGGAATAAAACTATCATATGTTAAGATTTGTTTCGTTTCATTACATCTAGGCACACGATTTGGGCTTCTAAAAGTCTACAATTGTAACAATTTAATTGTCAGGCATTTGCTGTGAATATGCACCTTTAAATGGCTCTTGCGTTGACATCATATGGGTTTATCATATTATTACCGTTGGTTACAAACTCCCATTTCAGTGGCGTATGAAGGTACTTGGACAGGGTGGGTGTGGGGGTGGGTGGGTGTGGGGTGGGGGTGCTGAAGGGCGAAAAACCTCAGGGGGCGCTATGGGGGATACACTATAGGAGCAGCAAAACCCGGAACCACCACACACACACCACCCAACCCCCCCCCCCCACCCACCCCCGGGTAATAGAAGTCAAAATATAAATTCGCAGTGGCGGTCATTATCGCCACAATAGCGGTCATTCTTGTCCCGGGCGCGGTCATTTTAGCTGGCGGTCATTTTCGTCATACACCAGCCTCCCTCCCCAGCGCTAATACTGGTAGAGATGGATACACCGTCAAATTTTTGCCCCCCCCCCCCCCCGCCACCTAATCATGGAGACGCTCCTGCTTGTCAATGTACACTATCGCATCATTTACAAGTGGATTAAATAACGCGCCGATGTCTGATTAGTGATTACTTGACAGTGGCGACATTTATGTCTCGGTTCGAAGGTGATGACTTAAATCACGGAAACGTAGAACGACGTTTGAAAATGTCGAGTTTGGACGCTATTAAAGTCATTGTTAAATATATATTGCCAATAATGATATTGCATTAAACAAAGAAACTACAGTCAGCGTTTATACGAACTATAACTACTTAAATAGACAAGATACGAATAACAAAAGTACAAACTCGCGTAATGGCAAACATGACCGCATTAGAGAGGATGCCTCACAACGCACCAACGCCGCCTGGCGGCTGTTGCAGCGGTGCGCCCCAATGGCCTTCGACTAGTGTGCCTTTAGCAGATAGCTTGTTTACCGTAGTATTTTACAGAACCTCGATTCTCAAATTCTCTTGCACATCGAAAATTGGTATTTGTTTAGAACAACATGAAATAGATTAACACTGTACATAATATAGGGCATAATCCTATATATTTGCTATCAGTCCAATGCACGTCATTGAAATGTAATGTGTTACTCGTGCCATTTACATTAAATATCCTCATTCAAACGGATCAATGGTTACTATGGGGCTTATACAAACACGCTAATCACATGAACCATTCCGTTTCCCAGATAGGCCGTGGATGATCGACAGGCAAATACAGCCCAGGCGATGATCAACCAGAGTTATCTATACTAGCAATATAACTACCTACCTCTATGTGATCAACCAACTAGCTGATGTAGACTCAAATGATATTAGACTTGTTAGTTTTGTCATTGATTCGTACTCTCCATAGCTTTGTCTATAGAATTATACGACAATAAGGTAAAATTCGGTGGGTGTTAATTGCTCGGGCGTGTTGTTATGACCTATTTACACATCCAACTGGGAAGTTGCAGTTGTCGGTGGCATTATAGCGAGTAACGGGAGATTCAACTACCAAGACCGTAGACTTCAAGCATAGGGGAGACCGGGGCTAGTTGCATCATTTCTTACAAAGATGCCAGTTTCTCCTTACGCCATGGCTATTTGACACTCATATTTCATGTAGGCCTACGCATAGTAAAACCTCTGCCCCATACATACATGAAAGAAAATTCTACATGTACCCTTCACCAGGGGTCTTTGTGATACGGCCAATTAAACTTGTGACAAAAAGTGTTTCAATATGCCAATATAATGTGGGGTAAATTGTACCAGCCGTGGGGCATATTGTAACAATCTTTAATGAGTAGAAAAATAGATTAAGACAAGCTATACCATCTGAAACTCCATAGTTGATACAACTATGACGTTTCAGGCGAATCAATAAATTTCGCGTAATCATCAAGAGAACTACACAAAGGAACCAATTAAGATACGTAAAGAAAAGAATAGGTGTTGTTGAAAAATAAAATATAAAAAACTGTGAAAATTCTATGTTAAAATATGTTAAAATCCTGATTAATAAGCCTACAACACTTAACACAGAGCTCTCTGTATTATATTAAATTTAAAACTTAAATAGCAAACACTTTGAAGATTAAATGCTAAACCGTACACGAATATTACTATTACCCCTCTAACACTTGCATACTAGATGCAACACATTTCTTATGCTGTAGGGAATATTCTGCTGCAGATTTTGAAACTAATTGAATCGAGGGCTGTTGCTACCTAAGATTAGTTTCAAAATAGTTCCTGTATAGTTGTCTTGAAATTGAGACCTTGGTGTTTCCTTAGTTAAATGGTTAATGCAGTTATTATCATTTTCAAATTCAAAGTAATATAGCAAAAACCGAAAGGTACATTCTAAATCTTCCATTAATACAATGCCGTTAACATGGTTCTGCATTTAATTAACCCCTCGTGTGTCAACTTAACCCTTTAATTGTCAAACTGACAAAAAACAACTTTGCAGTGGTCTTCAAACATGGCTTTTTGAAAGGCCTAGAGAAGAGTATTTTTGAATATTTACCACTAGAATTACTGGCTCGGTAACCGAGCCAGTCATTCTAGTGATAAATTTCCCAAAATACTCTTCTCTCGGCCAGCAGGTAGACACTGGCTTAAGTAAAAACATTAATTTTCTCTACCATTACCCCTTTAATTGTCAAGCTGCCGAAAAATATCCAGGGGTAAATTTACAAAAGCAGTCTTCTAAAGTTAAAATATCTTGAAAAATATGGACCATCAAAATGTTTAATTCATATATCAAGTAGTATTTTGAGCGCTTTGAGGCGCTGTTGACACAAGAGGGCCTAAGTACTACATTGTCATCTGAGTCATAATTCTGACATATCAATGCTGATGAATCATCTCCAAGATCTATTAAGTTGACGTGTTTCCAAAACAAAGACAGAAACAGGTTGGTTAGTACAATTTTGAACCCGGTGTAAGAAGTGCTTTGTTGAATATTTTGAACATGATTGATTCAGATTCAGATTAATTTATTTGCACCCAGGTCATTTTCACAATGACATATGGGGAATATACAATTTACAATTACGTAGCGGATACAGTATGAACAAATGGTTATCTTGGTTTTCCTGGCACCTAGCTTATAGTTTTTGTGTTGTTGCTGGTGGGATGGCGATGCTGGCGGCATCATTGTCCTCCAATCCAATTATGTTCAAATTATGTTCAAATTATTTAACAGTAAGTTTTATTTTGTTTTTGGAAATATTTTAAATTATTTCTGCGCTGTACTGTAGGGTATATAAGTCTCATAAATGGCTTCCAATTAAAAGAAGACCAAATTATTCAATAGAACATTTCTTACATCGTGGTCGGAATAGTACTAAATAACATGCTTGATTTTTTACAATTAGTAACTTATTTCTAAGCTGTCCTGTGTCAGTAGATTTTCACTTTTTGAGGGGCATTTACAATAACTGAGTTGTCACTCCATTGACGTGAGAAACATTGTACACATCTTCAAATACATGCAAACCCTGACCATTGTGTCGTTATGCAGGAATCAGATCTGCCACTCAATTATGTGACAACAAATATCTCACATGTTATCTGCTTAAAATGACGTAGGTTGCTCAACAATGTTGTCCGTCATTAACGAATGTGTCTAAATTTGATATATTAGCTGAATTTACAACTTTTGACAATTTCCGGTAAATCTTTCATAAAATCTAAGATTTTCACCAAATAAATTGAACAATCAAAATTCTGTATATAAGTTCTGAAGCAGAATGTTGGTCTAATGTCATTCAATCCAGTCTTGTAAGAAACTGAAACAAGTTAACTCTTTAATGGTCAATTTTGGTCAAGAAAATTAAAATGTTCTCACAAAAATATCCATTCGCAGACCAAAAGAAGACTACTTTTGAAAACATACGACTGGAATAACTGGCTCAATTATAATTGCGCCAGTCATTCCAGTCGTAAAATTTCAAAAATAGTCCTTCTCTTGGTCTGAAAATGGGCAGTTCTGGTGATCACAGCAGAGGCTGTTTTGGCAAGCCTGACCATTAAAGATTTGAGATATCAACTTGTTACTAGCTCACTGGTCTGGTCAGTCACAAACGGTACTACCCACCCCGCCCCCCCCCCACCCCCTCCCCCACCCACCTCACCCACCTCACCCACCCCTCACCCCAACCCAACCCCGGTAAATTTCTACCAGCCTCGGGTTGGAGTTTATCGCTGCCAAAAACGAGAACTTGTACCTTTAATAACTAAAGGTAACCTTGACACTAAGGGATCACGTTGACACGAAAAACACCCTGCTTCCTCGAGAAACCAAGCGCAATGTCCTGGCTAAGTTTGGTAATGCCAGAATAAAACTGTAGGCGTAGCTAGTCGTAGTTCAAACTGTCCTTAAATGAGTGACCTTGACGATAGATGAACGACCTTAAACTTAACGGGCGTCACGGAATCCCTTAAAATTTGATCATTTTATCTTATCTGAACAAAAGGGATGCGGCTAATCCTTGTCAAAACTAAATCTGGTAACATTAACACCTAATGGGTATCTTGTCCTTTGAGCTTTGCTGCCAAGATCAGCAAACCGCTTTGAGACACCATCCTATCCTAGTATGTTGTCGATCAGATAAAAACTGTAGGCGAAGTCGCAGTTCAAATATTAATAGGCCTATTGTAAATTTGGTGCTGGACTAGACAGGCAGTTGGCAGGGTTAATATTGTAGCAGGATATGCGGTCAAACGTTTTATAGAGAATAAGGAAGAAAGAAATGAAGGAAGGAAGGATGGAAAGAAGGAAAGAAGTGAGGAAGGAAGAAAAGGATGGAAGGGCGGAAGGAAGGAAACAAACGAACGAACGGACGGACAGAGGGATGGAGAGTGCATGCGTGAGGTAGCGAGGGAGGGAGGGAGGAGGAGGAGGGAGGGAGGGAGGGAGGGAGGGAGGGAGGGAGGAATGAACGAACAAACAAAGAACATAACCCGGTAAGAATACAAGAACCTGCGTTTGTACGCAGGCTATAGGAAGTTGTCTATGCACATATTAGCCAGCGTGTTTTTAAAGACAATGACATATGTCCTATATATGTCCCTCTCATGGCTAAATTACAATGGGTTTCTATTCACAAATACATAAAACAAACTCACCAGCAATAAATAGGTAGATCAAATAATGGTAAATAAAGATTATGATAAGCCAAAATGCAAAGTTAGCCGCATTAATTGTTGATGGCGATAACCCCCCCCCCCCCTCCCCCTCCCCCCCCCCCCCCCCCCCCTAATCGCGCTGCATTCATAGTACTAAGATGGTGGATAGTGACAAGTGCTTGGTTCGGGAACATTTTCAAAGTCGTTTTGCAACAAATTGCTGTCCTTGATAACAATTAATAGCTTAAGTCGAGCAATTTCCAAAAAAGACTATTTATTTTTCATATCATAGCAGGCTTAATAAAACTTAACATTGCACGCGAAACTCGCTAAAACAGATGGGCAATCGATCTTGATGGATCAGCCAGTGTTCCTTATAGGGTATATTGGGGGAATGTCGGCCAAAATTGAACATTTTCTAGTATTTACCTCATATGTGCATTAATATCTGATGTGCAGTAATGGTGCACACATCGTTGGATTGGTCTGCTTGTCAGAAATGCGAAACAACGGCTATTGTTGGTCAATTCAGGATAATGTCGGGCAGATAAACTGTTCTGGACGTTCCACCGAAATCAGGGCAATGTCAGTCACGTTGGTGTAATGTCGGTCAGCCATTTGGCTAATGTCGGTCACCAATTTGGGTAATGTCGGCCAGGCTCAATGTACTGGAATTTATCTCCTTTTAAGGATTATGAATGTTAATAACAATACGAGTACTAAGTATAATGAAGACTATATAATTGAACATCAAAAATAGCAAATCACTCACAATTCAAACGATATTGGCAGTTTACCTGAATACAAACAATGTAATTCAAACGATATAAGTATGTTAGTAGACCACTAGGCCTAGGTATAGTCAAACCCAACTTTACTTAGATTATTGACATGCAGGGCATTTATATCCCTTTAAACTTTTACCATCCATATCGGCGCATGTAATATGCTGCCAATAAGAGCATGTGGTACAGCATATCCACTCCTCATCTGTTATCTGGTCATAATAATATTCTTGGCATATAGAACAATGGTTCTCGTCCGTACCGAACTGCAACACGGGCTGCTGCTAACCTTTGATTTTTTTTCTGATCTTGCTTTTCGTGGTTTTCTTCACAGCCGACTGTTTTGGTGCCTTCTTGTCTGCTATGAATTTCATGTGGGGCGAACTTGTTAGATTTTGTGTCGGACTCTTTTTAGGTTTTTTCATAGCAACAACAGTTTTCTTACGCGGATTTTAAGATTGTTTGATGAATTCGGCGAATGTTACAGTTCGAGGATCTGTTGCACATGAAGGGCCGGGAACCATGTCATCAGTCACATGTTGGCTGATGGGTTCCTCAGGTAACTCGGTGACGGTTACAGCCCGGAAATCAGTTGAGCCTGAAGGGTCGGGAATCGTGTCACATGTCTCATGCTGGTTATTGGGTTCCACTTGCTCAGGTAATTCAGAGAAGGTTACAGCCCGGGATTACTTGAGCCTGAAGGGTCGGGAATCACGTCACGTGTCTCATGCTGGTTATTGGGTTCCACTTGCTCAGGTCGAGTATGAGCAGTTTCTTTTCAGCTAACGCACCTTTACGCTGTAAATATCTTACAAAATTACTGGCCCATTCTGTAATGAGTGAATCATTTATCCAGCCAGATTCAGACACACGGATAAGGTCTCCGGGTATAGCTTGTTCTTGCAAATCCTGAGGCTGGCGTTTCCCCTTGAATATGGTAAGGTGTGGAGCAGTTTCCCCACCAGCACTGATGGCACTGAGTAGGGTTGTTGTTTCTCCTCGCTCACGTCCGGTCAAGTTGAAGACACGACCCTGACTAGATGCGATCACTTCACTGGATTCGAACACATCTTGCAAACCAGTCTCATCTGTATTCCATATACGTTCTGGATGTCCAATTAGGTCGTTGTCGGTCATGACTTTAAATAGGCCATCAAAATGACTTTTCACAACAGTCTCATTCAAATTCATGGCCCGACCAAGAGACAGATTTTCTGGTTTACGTACAGAAAGCTCCGGATGGCGAGCCATGAAACCCTGCATCCAGTCGTATCCTTGCTGTTAAACCGAATCCCTGTTTTGATAGGCCAATTAGCAGACACCAATTCAGTTTCTGTTTCCATAGTAAATATAGTTTTGCGTCCAATCTTAGGCTTTATGGTCGCGCCAGGTTCACATACTCTATCTCTCAGTGTTGAGCGAGGCAGCTGATACGCTCGTGCCAGCCCTCTAATTGACAATTTCCGCTGATTAGGATTGAGGCTATCCTTCTGAGCGAAATATTCTGCTACTGCCACCGCCATCCGTTCTTCCTCCCATCTTTGCAGCGAACCACGCTTATTTTTGGTTACCTTCTTTAACTCAGCTTGATTTTTCGACTCTAGACGTTTGGATTTAGCTTTGCGACCCATATTCTGAAAAATGAAAAAGGAGCCTATTTTTAATGTCTGCTGCTGCCGCTACTGCTGCTGCTTCTGCTACTAGTCCGCCACTGCTACTACTACTGTCGCTGCTGCTTCTGCTGCTACTACTACTACTACTACTACTGCTACGCTACTACTACTGCTGCTGCTACTACTACTGCTGCTGCTGCTGCTACTATTACTACTGCTGCTGTCGCTGCTGCTGCTACTACTACTACTACTACTGCTGCTGCTGCTACTGCTACTACCGCCGCCGCCGCTGCTGCTGCTGCTTCTGTTGCTGTTACTGCTACTGCTACTACTACTGCTGCTGCTACTACCACTGCTGCTGCTACTACTACTATTACTACTGCTGCTGCTGCTGCTGCTGCTACTACTACGGCTACTGCTGCTGTTGCTGCTGCTACTACTACTGCCGCCGCCGCTGCTGCTACTGCTACTGCTACTGCTACTACTGCTACTACGTTTCGGGCAATGTCGGTCACAAGAAATTGCCTGACCGGCATTACCCGAACCAGTCGGATAATGTCGGTCAGCGCTACAAGACCCCCGTTACGCAGAATTATCAGTCAAAAGTCCTAGTATTTCTTCATAATATATAGGCATCCACATAAATAATAAACCGAAATAAACTTCAACATCCTAACTCTAAGTACATTATACGATATACTAGTTAGTAATAGAATCGTAAATCGCTAAGCGAATTACGAAATATTAGAGAAATTCAGCTACCTCATGTTCCCCGTCAGCTGTTGATGTTCACGATGTTCTTCAACAAGCTGAAATGACACGTAGCCGCACTGGCCTGACCCCAATAAATGAGCACAGGACGCGATCAATAACCTCGCTTGATCACGTGATTTATTTTTACGTCATAAGTACTGACTGGCCGACATTACCAAATGACCGAGATTCCACCACTATACCCTATAAGCCGTGTACTGATTGGGATGGGCGAGCACCTTAATAATTACGTTTACAATGTGGTCGGAATTATCATTCTGAAATGATTCAGTTAGCTGTCTCGGTGCCTCTAATAAGGCAAAATTTGTATTGCGTAATGTTTTGTAGTTATAATGACCACGGTGTTAGCAGGCTATGCCCAGGACTAGCTCTGAGGCGTATTAATTGCAGTCACGGGAATTACCTCCTGGCGACATTAAACCGATCGATCTTTGTATACCTGCGTCCTCTTGTTAGGCTAGAACAGGTTGACAATGTAAACCTACACATGCGTGGAACCCGTGATATATATCAAAATGGGCGTATGTATTATTGGGGATGGGGTGGGAGTTATATATTTTTATTATATATTATACATTTGTATCTTAAACGTAACGTGACATCGGAGGCGTAGAGGCCTACGATTGCTTGGCAAATATAAATTTACATGGGTGTGTGGAGCGTGTGTGCGACATTCATATCGCGTAGTCGTATTGATTTACTGCATTATGACCGTAAACAGTTGTTTTATCTATGGCCCATATTAACTTGTGGATTTAGCTATAGGCTATATTATTTAGATTTTCGTTTCGCTTGGATAACGCCGTAAAGTCTTCGCCATGGTCTACTCATTCTTCACTCTGAACTATACCAGACGTGTGGATTGAAGGGAATTGAACACGTACTAATTAGAAATTGCTGCTGTCGTTGGTAGTGGTACATTTCAGTCAGATTGTTTTCAAAATAATTAAAGGAATTATCTCTCTTATTAATAACATCGTCTACAGATGAAAATTGCATTAAAACCTTTAGGACATATATATGTAGAATAAGTTTTCGTGAAAATGTCATGATTATATTTGTGCATTACTCATGTGTAGAAACGTAGCCATTGTCTCTGTCAGTCTGTGCCATTTACAAATAATCAGCAAAATAGGTAAGTAATTTAATATATAAGAAATATGCTTTGATCATTAAGGGATGCAAATAATCTTATACATGCACACGTTATTGCAGTAGGTGGCAAATATTTGTTGTTACGTTGCATTGTTGTGTACCTGTAACTAATGCACTCCTTGTAGCCTACAACTAAATTCTCTATGTGAATAACGTGGTTCTTTTATTCAACTGGTAGGTAAATCCTGTATCTACGTCATACGAGTTGAACACCACACTAGCAGTTAGATTGATTGTCACATGTTGAATACAACATGGCCAATAAGGTGTGTGCAAAAGCTGGCAAACATCATATAGTCCAGGAGAAAGCACCTGAAAAGAATGAAATCATACAACAACCCTTACAGAAAAGGTTTTACAGGGTAATAGATTAGACCCTCTAGAACACCCCCACCCCACCCCAAGACCCTCTAGAACACCCCCACCCCACCCCAAGACCCTCTAGAACACCCCCACCCCACCCCAAGACCCTCTAGAACACCCCCCCCCCCCACCCCCCCACCCCACCCCTAGTATGTGGATCCGAAATGTGGTGTCATTAAAATTTTACAAGTCAATATGCATGGTAGGGATCCGCCCCTGCAGTTGGCTAACATTTATGGTGGAGGTATCATGTAAATGTGAATATCTTTGTGCAGACTCGACAATTATTTAGGTATCATTCGCTTCATATTATAATTCTTTCAGAATACACAACATTATGAATATTCACGGGTGTTATATACAGACAATGGATAAAAAATCATAAAACAAGTCAAATATAATGACCATTTTACTTGCACGGCGCTCAAATGGAGATGCGTCCAAAAACTGCTCCATAGACTTGTTAATGCTAGAAATGCATCACAAAAGAGAGATATACGCACATATATCACAAATTATTAAACCACTCTATCAGGACAAATCTTTTCTGCCGTTGGTGTTGAACAATTTTATTTGTCTCATATCATTTGCTCCTGTGCTAAAAAAAAATATATGTATTTCTGCTGTTGTCCATTATTAGTTTCAATGAATTTCATAATCACTGGGCAATTGGAAAATAATATCTACACTAGTAATATAGTGAGTTGCCGAGCGCTATTGTTCTAAATCACTCATGCGTGACATTAGTTTCAAAATATTCAATAACTTATAATACCCGTAGGATTCCTTTGCTTTCGTGAAATGAAATATGTGCCGCCTAGCTCCACATTTTGTTATATGACGACACTCTTTTGTGTTCTGGAATGGTGAGCAGTCGACCAGGTCCGAACCAAGGACTCAGAGGTGTCAGTGTAAACTTTCTGAAATTTGTATGCACTAACAGGGCTCTCGAAACTGCCATTAGAATCTCGAGTCCCGTTTCAACTATAATGCCACTGTGTGACGCTGAGGTCGAAGGGTTGTGGGATTTAGCGATATCAGTCGAATCTATATATGCATTCAGTTTGCAGTTAAACTGGGCCCCCAAAATTAAGACAAAAATATTTTGTGTCACTTTTTGGGCCCTTGAAATTTGGGGGTCCTGTGCAAACTAGTGGGCGGTTGCATATAGTCTAAGAAGAGAGATTAACTATGGACGTACATATGTATTAGAACGCATGGTGACTGTGGCTCGCTCGTGTTGGGATCGATCAATCTCTGAACTCCCTACAGGTAAGCTGTTAAATATTTTGGAACTAATTTGACTGGGCGCTGTTGCTGCCGCTTAGCTGATTATGATGTCATATGACGTCAGATGATAGATGGATACTCTGAAAAGGCGAATTACTTATTAGTTGACAACAATATTCATTAGAGCGTACATAATTGTCATATTTTCATTTTTGAAAGTTGTAAATATTTGCATAATTTTATATCGGGAGGCATATTGCATATTTTGAAGTCTTAATTTTCCCGTCGCTGATGTTATTTATGTAATATTGTGGTGCGTATTTTTGCCTCTTATTTGCATATTTACTACAATAAAAGAAATGTCGTTCATCATCAATAACATTGCATCTATCACAAAGTCTGTCCTTCCTGTCCGTACATGTCCAACGTTTTGACTCTATCTGTAGTCTGTGGTTTAGTGTTCTGAAGCGACACATACTTATTGCTTCCCGGTATGGTAATTGTTTTAAATGTTTCTAGTAAGAAATCTTCTTTAGTGATTTTGTAAAATGTTAGTCTGCTTGAGGTTTCTAATTCAGATTTCCATTTAATAACATATTGCTGTTGTAGGGTATCTTGAACGTATTTTATTGTTTTTTGTCGATGCATGCGCTTCATAAAAGGTAGTGGCAATTTCTACCGAGTTAAAAATATTTTTGATACATTCAATCCATTTAATTTTGAAACAATGTCGTCTTGAGATGTCTAGGTCAGTGAAGTATAATACAGAGGACAATTTGAGGGCAACCGAGGATCTAATCATATTACACTTTATCAGGATGTCTAATGGATATTTGCCCACTTCACCCATAAGTCATAGCATTTGGCGTTGATTTTTACATGAACAGGATAGTTTTGTAAAACTTTAATTGACATGATTCGATTATATTTGTCTTTTCAAACCCCCAAATTTCGGAGGCATAAAGAAGGACAGGTGTGGTCATGGTATCAAATAATTTTCATTGTAAATCTAGTGGGATGTCATTATCCTTGATTTTCCTAATTAGAGCATGCATCGCTTTTGCTCCTTGATTCAAATTTCTTTTTCTGCATTCCTAGAAGTTTACATTATGTTTAAAATTTACTCCTAAAAGATATATTCATCGCAGTGTATGTTCTGTAGGTTGGATGCCGTATCTGCCACGATCGCTGTATCATACGTATATAGTAGAATAGCCACGTATAGGAACAGATTTCATAAGACAGTTCACTTACAGATGTCAATACATATGATTGTTTCCATGTTCTTGTAAATATTCTAGGTCATTAAAAATGGCAAAGAGAATTGGTGTTAGCTTTCCTCCTTGCCATACACCGGTTTTGCATTAGAATATTAAATATAACTTTAAAACATTTACCGGATATGTTATCTTTTAATAGTTTAACTCACAGTCCATTTCGCCGTACTGCATCAAATGCCTGCCGAAAATCAACGAAACAACAAGAAAGATTTATTTTCTGCGTAAACATAAGTTCTTTAAGAATATATAAGGAAAAAATATTATTTAATGTCAATAGTTTCTTTCGAAAGCCAGCTTGAGATTCTGTATATAATTTCGTTATTCTCTGTGTATTCTTTAAGTCCATTATTCAGAATTGCTGTAAATAATATTCCTAATGAACTAAGTATAGTTTTCTGGGTCTGTTTGCTCGCCTTTATTTTTTATAAATGGGTATTATCTTACCAACCAGCCATGTTTCGGGTACGCATGCATGACCAAACCCCGGATTGAACAGTTGTTTATATATTGGACGCATTAAGCTAACAGACGACTTGATATATTCATTAATTTTTTTATCTGGTCCTAAAGCATATATGGCATGAAGTGCTAGCCTTGGATCAGTCTCCCTGTGGAAGGAACAGATGCCAGGAATATCTGTTCCTGGACCCGGTTCATTTGCAGAAACATACACTGGCAACTCTTTGTCACATAGACGTGTTTGTTGATGAATGAATCATCAGACAAGATATAGGCAGAAAGGAGTTGTGTCACCTGTTGTTTGTTAACATCGCTAGTGAGAAAGTTGTTTCAGTCTCTTAGTTTTGGTAATTGTTGACTGATGTCCGAAATTCTCCTTTCCATACCTTTTTGATCGGTCTTTTGACAAGTACATCTGCCCTTCCACTGAGTGGTCACCATTAAATACAATATGAAGAGTAGTGCCTGATAGTGATTGGTGGTGGGTGTGTGGCTCACCATGCTTTCCGTATATGATTTGAATGTGGCAGGAGCAAGATCATTACTGTTTATTATGCGCACCACTCTCATAGCATCCACAATATTGCATCCTATATCCCTGGGTTGAGTCGATGCTGGTGGGTGTGGAGAGAGAAGCTGAAGGTTGTTTCTGAACAAGGACTTGGGCACCGCCCTGCTGATGCCTTGCTCGCTACAAATTGCCCACGGATTGCTCATGATTCACAATTCCATGATAGAGTGCAGATCTCATTTTTCACCATCGCCAGCAAGAATTGCAGCAACCGATTGTCATTCGTCTTCAACTATTGATATTGTTTTCTTCTGCTCTGTAATTTTTCTGAATGTAAGAACCTGTTGCTTCTTGATATTTTAGCATACACTTCTCAGACTTTGATGTTGTTACATTTTGCGATGGATCTGGATCTATTTGCGGTTATTGGATCCCAGAAGATTTGCCATCTGTGATATGCCTTGCCATCTTTGTTTAGAACTCATCCCTAGCATGCTCCCCACGTTCGTTTGTGGCCATGCCATTCTTATTCATAGGCCCGCCGAGAGGATTAAAATGTGCTGGTGCAAGTTCAATTAGGGGCCCCCTCACACCACCCTCTGGCCCCTCCCCACCCACAAATCTGAACAGTTTCAAAAGATGAAAAATCTGATTTATTTCTTAAACATTTAGGCCTAATTACTAGAGTCTAGGTAGCTTACCATGGTATACAGTTATTGAGATACATCCATTATTTCATAAATAACGGTGCTTTTCTTGCCTTTTTCTTTGCGAAATTGTGAATTACCACATGAAAGTTAATTGTTCTTGCAATCGTAGACTCGATGCTAAGTTTGGCCAAATCAACAAGACGTTCTTGGGACATTGTAGATCGCAAATAGCTTTTTATCTGTTTCAGTTTACTAAAAGATCGTTCTGCAGAGGCTACTGTGGCTGGAGTTGTCAAAAGAATACGTAGACTGACACACACACATTTGGAAAGAGTCCTTCCAGTTTGTACTCTGTCAATGAGTTCAACAGTTCCAACGAGCCTAATTGTTTGCTGCCAAAGTTCGCAAGATGGACTGTTGGTAAGTGTTTCATCTCCTGCACTATATGCTGAGAAATGTCGGCAGGATATTGGTGAACCAGTGATGTTGATTTCTGTTCCGGCTCATCTGCTGACATTGTCAGATATTTCCAAAGAAAACAGAACATTTCCGAAATATTCTTTGCAGCATTGAACCGAACAGTCACATTATCTATCATTACATAAAACACAGATTTTCTCAAGTATGCTTCTTCGGGCGAGTCATCAGTTTCATTCATTTCTGATACGTCTGCATCAGTCGTGACATCATCATTGAACCTGTCCTTTTCCGATGAGCTCCACCACGTCCTCGAGATAATTTCACTTCTATCTCCAGGTTAGAAGCAATAAGGTTTGCTTCATTCCACATGGATTCCCATTTATTTCTGAGTTCAGTCAGTTCTGAAAGCAGGCAATTGACATTTGACACTTCAACATCCAAAGTGGCATCCCTGACTTGAATCACCTTATTGCAGAATTCAATCGGAACCAGTATTTTGTACCATACAGCAGACATTATCACACATGTGAAGGAGGTCACATAAGAAAGAGCTCCATGAATTTCAGTTCTTGTTTTAGGGGTGAGGTTCAGCTCCAAGAGGTCTTCCAAAGCCAATTTGATGCCAGGCAGGTGAGCCACAAAGGGTTTCACAGATTGAACGCGATCTGACCAGCTGGTGTTCGATATGCCATGAAGGGAACAGCCGATGCGATTTATCAATATTTCCCACCACTTTGGGCTAGAGCTAAACAAGTTATATATGGTTTGAATAGGTCCAAAGTAGGTGATTTCTTCCAGGATGCATTCCGCAGCATCATTTCCACACAGATTAAGGATGTGGCAACCACATGGCGAAAATATAGCTGTTGGGCATTGTTCAAGTATTTTTGCCTGTACACCATTATATTTTCCCGCCATATTGGCCCCATTGTCATAAGCTTGTGCCCGACAATCAGAAAGTGGAATACCATGTTCTTGCAATGTTCCAACAATCATTTGAGCTATTTCAGATCCTTTTTTGTCACTACAATCTACAAATTTAAGGAATCGCTCTACAATTTCAAATCGTGATTCAGTATGAACTACATAGCGTAAGAGGAATGTTGTTTGCTCAACGTGAGACGAATCTGGTGTCGCATCAACTATTATTGCAAAGTATTTTGCGGATTGTCTCTCATGCAGAATGTGATGTTTCACCAGATCAGAGCATTCTGCAATAAACTCATTTTGAGAATCAGCGGAGAGATAATGCACTTGAAGTCGTTCACCTTTTTTCGGTGACTCTTCCACATGTAGCACGTGTTGTTTTAGACTGGGATCCCAGTGGGACAGCAACTCCTTCAGTCCCAGAAAATTTCCATTGTTCAAGTCACCAATACGTTGGGAAGAACCTCGAAAAGCAAGGCCACGTTCTCCCAAGGAGAGTATAACATCGATTATTCGTTTCAAAATGCTGTACCATCTGAGTGATTCAGTTTCAATTGATGCTTCCAAAAGATTGTCAACACCTTTCCCAGATGACATACGTTTTTCTAATTCACGCCATGCTAAATAACATTCTCTATGACCATTGTTTTTCTCATGGTCAAGGATCCGATTACACAGTTTCCCCCACTTAGCACTTGCAGGATAGCCCTCATCTTACGCTAGTGCAGATTTAGATGTGCTCGTGCAAAATAATCGGCATGGAAAACAATATAAGTCTTGCTTATGTTGACTCCATACAAGCCAGTCCCGAGGATGCTGCTCGCCATTAACATTTCTAAACCTAAGTATGCTTTCTGGAAAAGATTGTTTGTTGCTGTCTTTAGGGAATGTGTTAGGAAAGCCAATGTGACCAATGACAACATATTTCTCTATTACCGACTGAGAAGGAAATTCTGTCGTGAGATGTCCAATGTCAAGCCTAATATCACTTTGTACAGTCTTATTTTGCTGAATTTCTGCAGGAGCAGCATCTTTTGCATTACCAGATACAGTATCGTCCATTTCCACATCTGCAGTTTGTTTCAAATCCACATTTATATTTGTGTCACATGCCCCTGGTTCCAAATCCACATTTATATCACCTGTCCCTTGTAATTCAAAATTCACATTTACATTTGCAGCATCACCTGCACGCGATGTACCGTGTTCTATTGTCACACGACTCACACCTACTTGGAAGGGCGTTTTCTTCGCGTTTCTTCTTTTCTTTCCGTTTCTGAGCTCCAGATTCATGGGAAGCCTCCGAAGACATGTCGAAATAAGTTGTTTACGAATCCTGAAATACAATATAAAAAGATAGAGAAAATATGTGTTTGTTGGAGCAATATCAACCATGTGCATGTCTAGACAACTGCTACTGCCCGGAAATGTTCCATTAGATTTATGGACCGTTTCTAATGGTGTAGCTTACTGTTAGAAAAAAATCAATAAATTTAATGGAACATCTATGACAGCCCTCTGCCGCCCCGCCCCCACCCACCCATCCCCACCCCACCCCAGGGGCCCACCCCATCGTGAAGCGCACACACGCACTGCGTAATTCTTGATCAGGAACATGAGCAAAACTTTGGAGTTCCCTTGTTTGGAATTAAGTCAAACTTCTCGCAATTTCGCTTGTCAAAGTTTGATCCAAATCTGATCAGCAGTTTCTGAGAAATGCATTATGGATATGTTAAAGATCGAGCTGAATCAGGATCATTGCAAAAATTTGGAAATCCTACTTTGGTCCTTTTATATGCAAATATTGAAACAAATTGGGTTAGTAGTTTCGAGAGATTGCCCATATTGCTACAGACTGTGGACAGCCAGTATTTTCTGACGTTTCTGTTGGCCATGAAAGCTAAAGTCTAGACAATCTGACAGTGTTTATCATTTATGACTCACAATTGTAAAATAATGACTTTCCATCTCAGATTTGTCTATAATTAGCACCACTAATTTATTGTATTGTATAAGTGTTTAATTTCTTAAATTAGTTGTTACTTAGCTTGCTATTGCTGCCTGCCTGTCTTAAACACTCAAATTGTGCTCTCGATGTCACTGTTCTGCAAAAACTGTGATGGACTTGATATTAGTGAAATTAGGTTAGGCTACAAAGACAATGTCAATACTCAATATACAGTTATAACAAACATCAACCACTAGTCTACTTTGCCTACGTACACGGTACACACTACCACAATTTAAAACTGTAAAATCTATAGACTGTGTAGGCCTACCAACACTTACTAAGAAATGTGCATATAAATTGCCTCTATCGGCGCTATGTATAGCTATAAATTATAATTATTGATGATGTAACATAATGATATAACTATTAATTCACTACTTCTAGTTTATTTACGCCCTTTGCTCGAATAATCACAATAGCGCGAGTTTACGTACAACACAAATACGTCATCACATAAGAAGTCGATTACGTCATAAATATAAATACTGGCATTGCAGTCAGTGACCTTGACCCGTCACATCCAGCAATGGCGCAAAAGCGGAAAAATTGAGTAGGCGAAAATCATACGGCTGATACGGGTCTGTGGCGCAGATATCAGTGGACACGTCACACGTGCTGTTATTTCGTGGGGCGTGGGTCGAGGGTTGTGGGTTGAGGGTCGTGGGTCGTGGGAATCAAGGGGGCTTTGTAGATAACCAAAATATAGGCACCTCAAAATTTTTTACTGACATTTATGGTGCCCCTTGGTAGCTCATGGGCCCCGGTACAGTGCACCGGCTGCAACCCCCCACCCCCACCCCAGCTCTCAGTGGGCCTGCTTATTCATATCAGTAGGTGCTATGATCCCAGTTGCAATGTTGATCAGTCGTTGACCAAAGAGTCGGAATCCAAGTTAGCAACCCAGCCACAATCCGCTCAACAGCAGCCTCGTCTTTCTGCATTCGCTTTGCACCATATGCTGGCAGCTTGTTAACCTTGTGTATTTCCCCAAGTGTTGTTTAAGGGCAGCCAGATAATTATTTATCCGCACCCATCGCTCACTGGCACCAACGTTTTCAGTTTTCACTGACCACCTGTTGATAATAATTTCAATGATCTGGTGCATTGGAAATTTTGTGTGTTTCCCGATACTCAGAAATCTGGTGAAACCTCCATCCAAGAGATATTTGTAGGCAGCCGGGTTTCTCTTCCTGATATCTCTCATATCTAAATAGAAGTAACTCATGTTGCTGGCATAATTCTTGCAGTTCAGTGCAAAACACCAAGGCAGGAACTGATAAACTGTTTGTAGGAATCCTTCCCAATTTCCCGTACGTTGGAAATATGTCATTTTCAGGTGAACGTCCACCATTTCAACCAGGCAGTGGTGGTGTTAATTTCATTGATGGATTACTTATCACATGGTTAAGTGTATCTGACCTCTGTTCCTGTCTCAAACTTGTAATTAACATTTCTGCTGATATAGCCTCGCATTCCACATTGTTGGAATCATTCAGATATGCATTATCATTTGCTATGTGGTCTGCTTCTGTTGTATTCAAGCGTCCATCAAGGTTGTCTGGGCTTTGTATTCTAGAAGCCGTTTTTGTCCTGCTACTTCCTGTTTGATGGCTATTACATGTCGAGTCAATGAAATCAAGCTTTGATCCGAAGAGTGCCTCGAACCACAGCTTGTAGTAGCGGATACCTTGCTTAACATGCATCCCATTCAACCCAGCCTTGATTGTCCCATCATCTCACACATCAGCTTTGGGTAGAAGTTCTACAATTCCGGAACCTTGGGAATCTACTGTAGATGGTTTTCATGAGGCATATGATGATGTGGACGCCGCCACCGCATACCAAAGTGGATTGATCATTCCTGATTGAACTTAAACATCACTTGCAATACTTTGTTGTATATTTCTTGATCTTGTTCCAGGAAAATATAATCTATCTCTAAATCTACCATTTTGGTTCATTTCATGATTGATAAAATCACACGCATGTCTGTAGGAGGAGTAGTTATTGCAGGTAAATGAATCACGGTCACGTCTGCTGAGTAATCAGCTGTCGTGAGGTGCCGAAATGCACGCCATGCTGGTACAGTTTGGTTTTGTGTGTCATCCATTTTCCTGCGAAATTTGGCTCCAATTTCAATTTGTCACACTCTGTGTGACTGAAATCTTCGGGGTTTTTATATGGACAAAACCCACCTTAGTTGGAATGTATTTCGACAAACCAGCTTGTGTACCTGTAAAAGAATGGTGATCGCTCTTGAAACTGTAGTCAGGCACAACGGATACCTGATCCTTATGTTCAAGCAGACTACCTGGTATTACTGGAGTCGTTTGCTGGATGAGGATCGAGGTAGTATTATGAGTTTCATTTGTACCACTAAGATCTTTATTTTTTCAGTCAATATTGTTTTCAACATGAGTAACCATGGTAACTGCTTATCAACAAACGTCATCAGTGATACAAACAGAGATCATTGCTTAATAATTCAACAATAACTACAAATGTCTCTAAAACAATATTGAGTTTTATTCTGTTCTAGGTAGTGATAGAAACAGTCTATTTAGGTGTAGGCAGCATAACACGGCTGGCACTTAACTAGATATTTCCAGTTGTCTATCCATGTATAATAATTGTAGATGGGGATTTAAGAATAAATGGAGTAAGAGACTATTTAAGGATTAAAGGTACACTAAATAAACATGACACTGTGTACGAACACTGTATACAAAGTGCAAAAATTGCGGACATCTTCCAAAAAGTAAGGCATACCACACGAGACTTAAACAACCGATTCCCAACTCCAGAATTATAGTTTGCATCTCAAGCGGCATCTGTGACTTCACATCTAAAGATAAGGGAGAAGGTGGTCCACAAATTTACTACAAAAGAAATTCTGAAACTTTTAAAAAAGTAAAGAGAAATGTAGAGGACATTGTCCAGTACACGAAGGAGAGAGGATATTTACCGATTTACGGAACTGTTATCCCTAGTTCGTTAAAGGCAGCATTTGATTCAGGAGTGGCGAAGGGCTATATAAAGGAGACCCATTTCTCAGAGGAAGAGATTGCCATTCAACAAACTGAGCTAGAAGAAGATATTGCAAATTTTAATGACTTTATTATCAACCTCTGCCAGTAAAAATCAGTGCCAGTTTTAAACTTGCATAGAAGTGTTCAAAAATCATCTCTAAAAGGAATTGGAAAGAAAAGGAGAAATAAAAAGAGAGTTATCAAAAATTACTATGTTCAGCTTCGCGATGAGGTGCATTACAACAATGGATTAAGAGAGTCAGTATACGAGAAGATTTTAAAGGGAATAGTGTGTCGCCTAGGCAGGAAGAGGAGAATTACAAGCCAGGACATATCAGCGTCCGAAGACGACAGCTGGAACTTTAAGCATAGAAATATAGAATTCCGAGATTAAGGGATTGGTAAGTAGCCACTAAGATTTCTCAAGAGACTTTGCAGATATTATTAAACTAATTCATAATTGTAATTATGTTCTTGTTGTAGGCAGCACATTGCGGCTAACAACAGGCTTTACATATATCAGGAATTTTTTTATAAATTTTTGTTGTAATATGGCTGGCAATAGAAATTACTTTTAAATTAATATAATAAGCCCACTAAACCTTGTATTATATATATATATATATAAGTTTTGTATCAAATGCCTTGGGATGAAGCCAGCTGAATATGAATTAATGTCAAACATGGCAAGTAGTATGTGGTTTTGTGCACCATGTAAGGTGAAAATGGAGCACAATATAAAGGTAGAAAAAGATATTGAGAAAAGATGACAGGCATACCTCGAGACTTTCATGAGGAGGCTGGATAATCTAGAAGAAGAAATGAAGAGCAAATGCAGTATTACCGAAGTTAAGGAAATAGTTAAAGCGGAGGTGAAGGAATGTTTGAAGTCTGACCAAACATCTGAAGAAAAGGTTGGAAGTATACTTCACGTACAGGATGCAGTGAAGGAGATCAATGATAGGAAAGCTAGGGAGAATAACATTATAATGTATAATATGCCAGAATCTGCATCCGAGGATATTAATAAGAGAGTGCAGCATGATCGGGAAAAGCTCAAATACCTATGCGAAGATGTGTGCAAAGCAGGCGTAGGACTAGGGAAGAAGAAAGAGGCTAGCGTAAGACCAATCCTAGTGTCATTCAAGAGCACGGAGCCTAAAATCAGGATATTGAAACGTACAGCATGCCTAAAAGATGCACCAGAGCCATACAACAGATTTGGCATATCAAGGGATATGACCCAAACAGAGAGAACGGAGAACAGAAAATTAATGGAAGAGGAGGATAAAGCAGTGAGGGAAGATGGTGTATAGAGTGAGGGGCCCTCCATGGAACAAAAAAGTAGTTCGGCTGAAACCCATAGTGAGCACGTCCCAGAAAGAGGACGAGCCAAGAGTCTAAAGTCCAAAAAAGCCAGGAAAAAGTGTAAATAAAGATGTTGTACATAGCCCTATCGCATGTGTATATACGAATGTGGATAGTCTCGTCAACAAACTGGAGGAACTTAAATTATTGATGAAACTGTAGCAGCCTAAAATAATTTCCATAACGGAGATAAAGGCAAAAAATGTAGGCTACAACATTACCCCAGCAGAAATTGCAATGGAAGATTATGAGCTATTTCAGTTAAATGTAAATAATGATATTGGCCTGGGAATTGCACTCTATGTCCATACCTCACTGGCAGCAGCTCCATACATACCGTTATCAACTTTTAGTGAATCTGTATTTGTGGAAATTAAATTGGAAAAGGGTGACAAACTTCTAGTTGGATGTATCTATCGTAGTGGCAGTGGAACCGAAGCGAATAATGCCAAGTTACTTGACCTGGTAAAAGAAACTAATGCAGCAGGGAGAAGCCGTGTACTCTTAATGGGTGACCTCAATTAACCAGGCAAAGACTGGGAATACTGGCGATCAAGATCAGGTCAGGAAATTGTGTTCCTGGATGGTGTTCGGGATTCCTACCTATTCCAACATGTAAAGGAAGCGAGTCGAGGGAGGATTGGTACAGAGCCAAGTCAGCTGGACCTAGTGTTCACATATGAGGAAGGAATGGTTGGTGAAATTGAGTACCTGAGTCCCATTGGGAAGAGTGACCATGCGCTACTATCATTCAACGTAATGTGTTACACAGATTCGAATAGAAGGCCTAGGGAAAAAGTGTATTACGAAAAGGCAGATTTCTCGCGTATGAAGATAAGACTGAACCAAGTAAACTGGGAAGAGAAATTTAAGGACTGCGAGAATGATGTAGACGAGAAGTTAATGATATTCATGAACACATTGCAGAAGCTAGAAGATGAATTCATACCCAGAAAGATAATAACTCAGTCAGACAAATACAATGGGAGGCAAACCTTCGATCGAAATACAATAAAAATTATAAACAAAAAAGCATACAGCTTGGCAACGTTACATGGAAACGAAGAGTGGCGAAAAGTATCAAGTATTCTGCAGATTGCGGAACAAAGTGAGAACCTTAACAAGAAAAATGATGAAGACATTTAGGAAAACTTAGCCAAACAGGCGAAACAAAATTCTAAAGCCATCTGGAAACACATTAAATCCAGGTGTAATACCAAAGAGAGAGTATCGGACCTATACACCAACCAAGATGATAAGAAGCCACCCTTGACGATAAACGATAAGGAAAAAGCAGATGTTTTGGCAAAATTCTTTTCGAGTGTCTTCACAATTGAACCCGATGGAGACAGGCCTAAAGTCGAACAAGGCAAATTAGGTAATGTGATTATGCCGCTTCACATAACTATGGAAATGGTAGAGAAGGAATTACAGAAGCTAAACATCTGTAAATCACCAGGACCAGATGGAATAAGTCCCCGGGTACTCTGGGAATTGGCAGAACTCCTGGCTGCACCTCTAGCAAACATTTACCAAACGTCAATTCGAATGAAGACTGTGCCCAAAAGTTGGAAAGAAGCCAGGATATCAGCAATTTAAAAAAAAAGGTGATAAGAAACAGGCTGGTAACTATAGACCGGTGAGTCTGACAAGTATACTCTGCAAACCATTAGAAGGTATAGTGAGAGACCACATAATGACCTATCTTCTAGAAAACGGGGCCTTTAGTCAAAAGCAATTCGGCTTTATCAGTGGAAGATCCACAACACTCCAGCTTCTACATGTCTTAGACAAATGGACAAAGGCGATAGATGAGGGTCACACAGTGGATGTCATCTAATTGGACTTTAGAAAGGCGTTCGATACAGTGCCATACGGGAGGCTTTTGGATAAAATAAACGCTTATAATATAGGCAACCCAATTCATGGGTGGATTAGGGAAATTCTCAGTAATAGAGAACAACAGGTTACCATAAATGGGGAAGGATCAAATTGGATGGACGTCACCAGTGGGATACCAGAAGGCAGTGTGCTAGGCCCCATGCTCTTTGTGATATACATTAATGATCTACCAGAATGTGTCCACTCAGATGTATACTTATTTGCAGATGACACTAAAATCTTCCGAACGAGTCCAAATGAGGAGGACTCTGCGGCTCTGCAGACAGATCTGTATGCACTAGCTGAGTGGTCTAACACATGGGTACTCCGATTTCACCCAGACAAGTGGTGTATCAATATGAGCTTTGGAAAAAAGCAGAGTGAACCACAAAGGTATCACATTACTGCAGATGGATAAAGCCATGGTATTCACCAACCTAAGGAAGAAAAGGACATCGGTGTAATAATCGACGACGGACTAAATTTTGAGAGACACATTAGTGAGAAGGTAAACAAAGCAGACAACATGTTTGCTATCATCAGACGTGCATACCTAAATTTAAATGAAAAGACCTTCGTACAGCTATACAAAGCTATGGTAAGGATCCACTTGGCCTATGCAGCATCTGTGTGGAGTCCTTTCAAAAAGTCCCAGATAACGCTGCTAGAGAATGTGCAGAGACGAGCTACCAAACAAGTGGCTGGATTTAAGGAGCTGACCTACGAGGAAAGGCTCAGAAGGCTCAAGTTACCAATGCTAGCATTTTGTAGCATCAGAGGGGATATGATCGAAGTATTTAAAATACTGAATGGTATGTGTGATACCATAATTGGAAACATCTTCAGGCTACGGAAGGATGTGGTTGTACCTGAGAGAGGAGAAGCTAGAGGCCATAGCAAAATGCTGTTTATGCCTAGAGCTAGGGTGGAGATCCGGGAAAACTAATTTTCAGGTAGAATGGTGAAAACATGGAACAGCTTGCCTTCGCACCTTGTTACCGGCCCATCAGTGAATGCCTTTAAGGCCAGGCTTGATAAATATTTGAGGAATCAGCCACTGATGTATAATTTTACTGCGCCACTGGATACGGGAAGTCACAGCAGTGTACATCAGTATGAAGATGAAGATCTGACCATAAGCCTGTGGTCAGAAACAACATAAGTAAACATAGGTAAATAAGTATGAGTGACGGGTACACCTTTCACAATGTTAGAGGGAATATTGGAATGCTGCTTCTCAGACTATTCTGCTCATTTGTCATCAATGAAGATTGTTTCAGTGTATGAAATGCCATATCGGAGGTTATGGAGAGTGTCAACTACTCCACTTGAACCTGTTTTATGATGCATTGTGGGCGAATGTAGAACCTGGTCCAATGCTGGGTGTGCATTTGGAAGCAGTACTTAGATATCCTGGCAGATTTGTTAAATTTTACCACTTTTGGAGTCGAGTCGTGCAGTGGGGTTAACAATCCAACATAATTGATTGAACAAGTCGCTCTTAATTTAAAAAAATGTATTCCATCGGGGCATGCCTAAATACATGTGATTAGACATTAAAATGATGTAAATGTTATCTAAATCGGTCAGCATTCAGGCAAACCACCCCTGAAAGTGGGTGAGAGAGCATTTTGAGCCATATGGTAACCATTTTGGAATTCAACAATTGTTTGTTCAAACTAGACATACCTAAATACATGTGATTAGACACTAAAACTATCTAAATCCGTCAATATTTAGACAAACCGCCCAATTTTCATGATGACCCCACCCCCAACCACTTAAAGGGGCGCTGGAGCATTGTGGCAACTTCTTTTTTATATATAAAAAATCGGTCGGCGCCTTCCGATTCCCCGACAAAAATTGGTAGAAGATCAATTGCAAACATAAGGTGAACACTATTTCCCTAGAAACAGACTAAAACGGTCAGTACATTTGGAAAATGTTAGAAATCATTCTCGTCGCCGGGCACGTAATAAAGTGAGTCGAAATCCGTCAGATTTCATATAATAGTCACGGCGGTAGAATAACTCAACAGTACGGAAGAATTAAACAGTACATGCGTGTGTGCGTGCATCAGTGTGCGTATTATTGTGAGACCACGTGTGCGTTTGTGATAGATTATGCCTCGCCCACTTTACATGATATGTAAGCAAACAGTGCACGTTATTACATGTCTGCATTCTATGCCTGTGATGTTCTTGTATTGCTTTTGTCATCTTCTTGCTTGTACATGCATATGTAATGGGCATATATCACTCTATGTGTAATACCTTGGACGAATCATCTGTATTGTATGTGAAGTTGTAATTCTCACCCTGAACTGCCTTACAAATGTTTCAGCTGGGGCGAACGGAGTACGGTCCTGACGACTCAACTGGCTGATTTGGAGAAGCACTCACTGATGCAGAACAAGTTTGATCTTTGGGAGAAACTGACTTCAGCTAGGCTATTATTGGTTTAATATAAAATGTTAGTTTATAGTCGCAAGCCCATGCTTCGAATGTTGGGAAGAATTCCATCTATCTGGAAATGCAGTATGTTTTTAGTACTGATGTGTTTTATTGGTGTATATTTTTACCATACATATAGTATGGCGATTCCGCAGACGAGATTCGCGCTACAACATCAATCATCATTCTCGTCAAATCATAACAGTCCAGCGAACCACATCCAGGATTATGCTAACCCTCCTCTAAACCACGTGACTACTGCTGTTGACAAGCCACTAAACCACGTGACTACTGCTGCTGATAAACCACTAAACCACGTGACTACTGCTGCTGATAAACCACTAAACCACGTGACTACTGCTGCTGATAAACCACTAAACCACGTGACTACTGCTGTTGCTGATAAACCACTAAACCACGTGACTACTGCTGCTGATAAACCACTAAACCACGCGACTGCTGCTGCTGATAAACCACTAAGTCACAATTTGTCTGTTAGTGAGATGGCAGTTCCTCTATGCACTGATAAGAGAAATCATTCGGGTGAGCAGTCGTACTCATATGTATAGATTAATTAGTCTATTTAAAATATTTTAACGTTGATGGTAGCCGTGTTATAATAAGGACAACAACCATGGGCATGTGCGCAGGATATTTTCCAAAGTGGGCCTGGGAATAGTGTTCCCCACCCCAATCCTTCCAAAAACGCGGATCCACCACCCACCCCCTATTTCTATTATGAAAGAATGATCGTAGAATAAAAGCGCCTCAGTACGCGTGTGCATGCATGTGCTTGCCATCTGACCGCGTCTACATGGTTCCCCCAGCTAAAAGGTTGCAGATTTGTAGATCTGTTTCCTAGAAAGTCAGGCAAAAACCAGGGAATTTGAAAGAATTATCACAAGTCACGGAAAACGGATTTTTCTTTCGATACCCTGGCGTGTGCAATACGTTTTGTCCATGTCACATAGATCAATGCTAACCATGAGCGACTCACGAACTGAGGCCCAGGCCGTGTTCACACTAAGACAACTTAATGACCAAACAATCAATCTCTTTAGACACTCACTATTATAAGCAGAAAATTTTATTTTTTAGAATTTGCAAAATATTATGCCATTAGTAGACGTGTGACACGCTGCTGTGACGCCATCTCATTTGCATAGTAGGTCACGCTCCATGCTCATATGTGGTCGCGATGGTGTGCCTAATATTGTTAAAGCTTTTAAAGGCCACTCCTCATGACCAGATATGGGCATGAGTGGGTGGACTAATATGCAAATGAGATAGGGCCACAAAGCTGTCGACCAATCAGAATTGCACCCATCGCTCTGCTGCCTTTTGGGATGTAGATCTATTGAAGATTGACAGGTATAAATGGAAATGAAATGGATGTGGCGTGTCTAAATGAAGTGACGTGACCATCTGTCGACAAATTAGAATTGCGCCTATATCACCGCCGCCGTTTGGTGTCATGCTACCATCAATTGGTGTGTTCTGATGAGTGACAGGTGTAACGATGCGTGAAATGGATTGGGGCGGAGGGTAGGATGGGTTGGAGTGTGGTGGGGTAGGGGGGGGGGGGGGGTGCATGGATCTATAGTCCATAGATGAAGAGACAACGGGAAGGTAGGTGAGGGATGTTGAAAGCGTTCACTACACAGATGTATTGTTCCTGAATGAAGAGGCAATGGGATGGTGTGCGTTCGGTATGTAAGTCTATTGTTCGTGAATGAAGATCGCGCCTAAGCGCTAAACGCCTTAACATTCAATCTGTATTCAGTTAATTGATTCATCGGTCCAAACACCGGTGTACTATGTAATATTACCCCCCCCCCCCCAGGTGTACGTATATGCATGCAGATGCGCGCGTGTGTGCAGGTATGCGGGAGTGTGGGCATGCGCGCGTGCATGCTGGTGTGCGTGCGTGCGTAAACTTACATACATAGTGATAAGGAATAGCAGGGCTTAAAAACTCGAAACATAGTTTGAAATTTACTGCTGGAATGACCGCCTCGCCTACTGATACCAATTTTAACACAACTGGGTAACTTGACTCATAAGGTGATTTCGGGCCTGCGTATGGGAGTTCGTGCGCGCATGGTGGGGGTGGGGGCATGCAGCCGTGTGGGCATTTGTGCGTGTGGGAGCACTAGTAATGCGAGCGTGCATGCATTGGGACGGATGCGCATATATGTTGACACGTGCGTGTCTGTCTACAATCCTTCTAGTGTATGCAGCCAAACGTATTGGACGTGTATTTTATCTGCAGAGAAGTTATAGAGGTTTAGGCAGAAGTAGCAAGAACCCTTGATTTGTAACTTGAATGATTGCTAGAGTTGGCATATAATCAATATATATGTTCTGAATGTGGTTAAAACATCGCTAGGTCAAATGACCTGTTGCGGCATAAGCTGATTCCATAGTAATAAAGATAGTGAATATCTAGACAGTGAAGATGAAGAAACGACGGAGATGGGGAGTGACGATGGTGAGCCAAGGGGGCATGATAGCTAAGACGAGGAATCAACTCAGACTGAGTGTGAAGACGAAGATGAAGATGAAAAAGAAGTCAATCAGAAACTATTTTCCATATTCCCAAATATTTACCATGCCTTACAGGCTTAACAATCAGGATTAGAAGATGAGGGTAAAGAGACGAAAGCTATCAATGGTCTAGATGACTCATCTATTTCCGTATATGATGATGCTTTAATTACAAAGTATACTGCCATAATGATACAGTGGAGAATATTACATAAGTTTACTCTCATTAAAATAACTCGTCAGGAGATTAAAGGTTTTATTGCCGAGGGGTACGCACACAATAAAGTAGTCTTCATAGCTGGCTTCATCTGGATGGTTTATAATTCACCTTTCCAGAGAACCCATCCATCATATGACGTCATAAGGAATTGCGTGACGTGTAGAATGACATCATAATGAATGACGTCATGAATAACGTCGATAAGTACGTCACGAACGCATATTTGAAGACGGTCTATGCGTTGTTGTACAAATTGTTTGCTTTTACTATTTAATAAATATTCTGTTGAATATTTTGAAACTAATTTGACTGGGCGCTGTTGGGCAGCAACAGCACCCAGTCAAATTAGTTACAAAATATTCAACAGCTTCCCTGTATAGTTTTCAGGAAATTGATAGACAGGGCATTTGGAGGATCGATCAATCCCAACACGGCGAGGTGTGGGTGGAGTTTAGCTAGTGATGGGCGGGGCGTAGCTAAAAATGGAAATGTCCATTCAGCGTCATACGTCATTCATAGCGCATTTTGATTGTGACGTCTGCGTACATGTGCCGTTGTTGATTATAATGTCATATATGTCAGTGGCAGCTCGGATTTCGACATTAAACTATGACCACGTGCTCTGCTTGTATTCCAGCTGGGAAGATTGCTGTTAATCAGACAGAACCTGGCGAATGGGAACTGACAGCACTGGCCTTGTTACTTCAGCCTGGGGGCCATTGGGAACCAGAAAACTGTAGACAACCTAAACGATTGATTATTATTGTGCCAATGAGAAATCGCGAAAGTCAGCTGAACATTTTTCTCAAACATATGCACCCATTTCTTCAGAGACAGCATGTCAACTATACTATATATGTTTCAGAACAGGTAAAATATAGACGTGATATTACATCATTATTTTAGCAAAGATAATTTACTAGCAGGAGATTTGTAAAATTTGATAACCACAACTGGCTAGCTGGCATTTCTCACCAATAGATAGTGCTTCTTTTTTTTTGCTACCAGTGCGTGATTCTGGATTTGGAGACATACATGTTCACTTTTCTACATAATCTTTCGATAAATGTGGATGTTATAAACTAGATTGATCGGTCGATGACGCGTCATTGCAAATCCCCACCTTCACCATTTTGAACTTGTGGCACACCCCACAACCCACCCCAGGGGCGGAGCCTAATGTAAACGTCCTTTTCCACTCGGCAATCATATGGGTAACTCACATACCAAATTTGGTTGAATTTCGTGCAACAGTGTCAGAGGAGTTGTAGTACAATCAATTTCATGATATGTTGATGCCATCCCCCACCCCTGGGGGCGGGGCCAAATGTAAATGTGCTCATCCACTCCACATTGATATGGGTAACTGACATACCACATTTGGTTGAATTCAGTCCGGAGATGTGTTAAATCAATTTCCGCAGGTTAAAATTTGACCTTTTGACCCCTTTCCCGCCCCCTGGGGGCGGAGACAAATCTAAATGGCCTCTTGCACTCCGCAATCATATGGGTAACTCAGATATCAAATTTGGTTGATTTCCGTCTAACGATTTCAGAGGAGTTACATTACAATCAATTGCATGACTTTTTGACCCCATCCCCCATCCCCTGGGGGCGGGGTAAAATGTAAATGTACTCATCCACTCCACATAGATATGGGTAACTGACATACTAAATTTGGTTGAATTCTGTCCAACAGTGTCAGAGGAGATGCATTACAATCAGTTTCGTGACCTTTTGACCCCATCCCCCATTCCCTGGGGGCGGGGCAAAATGTAAATGTGCTCATCCACTCCACATTGATATGGGTAACTGACATACTAAATTTGGTTGAATTCCGTCCGACAGTGTTAGAAGAGTTGTATTGCAATCAAATTTTTTACCTTTTGACTCCACCCACCCACCCTTTGGGGCGGGGCCAAATGTAAATGTGCTCATGTACTCCACATTGATATGAGTAACCCACAGACCAAATTTGGTTGAATTCTGTCCAAAACGGTTCCGGAGAAGATGCATTACAATCAATTTCCGCAGGTTAAAATTTAACTTTTTGATCCCGCCCCTACCCCCCGGGGGCGGAGTTAAATCTAAATGGCCTCTTGTACTCCGCAATCTTATGGGTAACTCAGATATCAAATTTGGTTCAGTTCCGTCTAACGATTACAGAGGAGTTGCGTTACAACTGATGTGACCTTTTGACCATGCCACGTCGCCCTGGGGCCGGAGCCAAGTCTAAATATCGTCTTGCAAAGTGGAATCATATGAGAAACCCACATAGCCAATTTGATTTAATTCCACCCAAGGGTTTGGGAGGAGATAGCGTGACAGACAGACGGGCAGACAGGCAGAGGCGATTACAATATCCCCGACGTATTTTTAAACGTGGGGATAACACTATCATAGTCTGTTCTGCGAATGTCAAACCACTAATTGTGGTATTGTCTTGTACAATTTAATCCAAGGCTAATAATTCTTCGGAACAGTCCTCATGCTGGTACAAGACATTTGCATAGAGGCCAGGGTAACAACCCAACACCACTTCTTAATCGGTAATCCCACAATAATATAACAGCCATTTTTATTTGCGTACAACTTAACGCTGTATAAATTATGAACTTGAAATCAAGACAATAGCGTCATCACACCCATTCCAGTTTCAGCTTCCATTTAGCGTAATAGAAATTATCCAACAGAAAACAGATGTTTCAGTCAGATGGTATATATATGCAGAGCAAATTCCGCGCTAGTAACACTTATTAACACCAATTAAGTGTGTCTCTAATGAGATATATCACGAATGCTAGGTTAGATGGGAAATGAGAGCCCTATTAGCAGCGTAGTAGGGCAGTAGAGCTCCATGGACAGTGATGGTCTGCTAACCAAGCGTTAGGTAGGTGGGGTGGGCTGTGGGCAATCAACTGCCATATCGTTCGGGGTTGAGCATGTTATAGTCAGGGAATTATCAATTCTATGCATAAGCAAAATGGCATCTATACGGTATAATGATGATGACGAAAGACCATGCTCATTCGGATAGCGCTATAACGACTATAACAGATGAACTAAACAATAATAACATTTTTCATCGTTGGAATAAGTCTAGTGGTATTACATTGCTTTGAGGTGTTACAACTACCACCTTAATGCCTCATTATCGTCTCTTATAAACACCGGGCTATGGCATGCAGGCTATCGTAGTGCATAAGAAAATATTAGTTACATTTTATATTTATGAACACGCAATCAATACATATAAGTGAGTTAATCAAAATTTAACATGTTCAGACAGGGTGTTCCGTAATCGATAGCAACAATATATTTGGTATAATTCTATTAATTTTAGCAAGATTCAACATAAACCTTGTTTTATTCATCTCTTGCAGTCACAAAACGGGACGTTCAATAAAGGTATGATAATGAATGCGGGGTTTGTTGCTGCCTTGCGCGACAGGACAGGTTTAGATGCTTGCTACGTCTTTCATGACATCGACCTACTGCCTGAAAATGATGCCAACCTCTATCAATGTGATGACAAACCACGACATATGGATGTGATCGACTCAAATCACCAATACAAGTAACATACCAGAGATATCCAGTAGATCAGATACAAAAATTATGTGTTTCCAAAACAAAAACAGTAACGTTTGCTAGTACGAAATGTTATGTTGAATATGTTGAACATAATTGGATTGGAAGCCATTGCTGCCTCAGCAATGTCTTTCAATCAAATTATGTTCAAAATATTCAATAGTACTGTTTTAATTTGTTTTGTAGACTTCTATCAAGTAAATAGAGGAACGCGTTTCTAGATATGTCCCGCCCATTTCTAGCCAAGTCGTCATGCAAAGTATAGAATGCTACCATTCAAATTATTATTTATTTATCGATGCATATCTGTGCTCTTCTAGGCCTGCTTATCACCAGCATATATTTTGCCTTGTTCACTATTTACTTATCTTTATCTTATTGCGCATATAACGGTGTGCACTCAGACATATTCAGATGATAGCAAACGTGAGAGGACTTATATATAATCATAACATTAGTTGTGTTACTGGAAGCGACCTATAGAAGTTTGTCTTTGTGAGAAACCACCAAGAACTAAGCCGGCTGCGTGTTGGCCTAATACACATTTCCCACATTACCGTATTTTGGGAAAATACCTTCCCATAATGCATCGCTCACATCGTTTCTGGTAAACACTCCAAGCGCTGCGCGGACAGCATTACATTGCTTTTAGGTTCAGATACAGGGCACTTTAAGCCGTTTATATGAAAAAATAAGTTCAATAATATTATTAAAGTCATACATCATTGGAAAGCTCATCCAAATCTCTACATATTTTTAATTTTTTCTCAAGCCAATTATAATTTTAAAATACACCACACTCGACGCTTTTTAAATTTACTAAATCTAGAGACAAAGGTATACACGCAAATATCTTAGTGAAAATAAATAAAAATGAAATCTTTAGAGATTTTGGACGCGCTTTCCAATGTGTACGACTTCAATAATATTATGATTATACTTTGTCATAGGAACTCATCAAAATGCAGTGTCTTTTAGCGCAATAGTAACACAATGATGGCTAGTGGCTCATTTCGAGTCTTACCATCGCAAAATGGCGATAGCGTTGATTTTGGGTAATCCCTGCATAATGACGTCAATGCGAGAAAGTTGTATTGCCAAAGATAGAATACATTTTCATTTCATTTTATTTAATACGCCCCGGTCACAGGTGACATGTGGGGTCCGTTACGATGTTACATATTGTAGCGGTAGAGAAGTAGATATAAGTATTATTATTATTATTATTATTATTATTATTATTATTATTATTATTATTATTATTAATATTAGACTATATTCTACAGACGTCGTTGTCATATTCTTCATCGGTCGAGAAGGTGGTGGTGGTGGGAATGTTGTTGTTGTTGTTGTTGTTGTTGTTGTTGTTGTTGTTGTGTTTTTATTATTATTATTATTATTATTATTATTATTATTATTATTATTATTATTATTATTATTATTATTGTTGTTGTTGTTGTTGATGTTGTTCTTGATGATGATGCTGGTGCTGAAGTTGATGTTGTTGTTGGTGTTGCTGATTACCTTTGTTTCCGGTTACTATGCACTCGTAACTGCCTTCCGTGTATGTGTGCGTGCGCGCAATACCAATTGATAGACAATACATGTATACTTGCTCGGAGCAATGCACTTTGCTTCCTATTAACGCTGACAGTATAAATGGTGCGTGCATTAAAGGTCTTGTGAGGTCTTGAGATCGATAACGAATTTCAATTAATTTTTTATGATTTATTGTACTAGTTAAATACAATAATCTCATTTTGGAGTGAGAGAAAATATGTTAGACATCCAAATAATGAGATTAAATGACGCCTCAGTCTAAAATACGTCACCGCTCGCTATGACGTCACAACGGGGACGGTGCCGTGAGCTTGGTTAATATTTCTCTGTCTTTAGTACAACGGTAACATATTTTAAAACAAATTTTGGACCATGCGGCCCCCCCCCACCCGCCAACTCTGGGTGCTGCGGGGCCCTGAACATGGCACTGCTAATTGCTATATTGAAATCGTAAATTTATTCATAAGCTTATACAATGGTAAATTGTGATCGTACACGCCACAGTGTGCTGCTACTAACATTGAAAAAGTTATGCGTTTGTGTACATGATACCACACGCGTGTTTATAGCCTGCGTAATATCGTTAAAGTCAATCCAGAAAGATATAAGCTATATATATATATATATATATATATATATATATATATATATATATATATGCATTCGTATAGTTGTATTACAAAATGTGTGTGGTGATGTTTGATTAGATATAATCTATCCCTGAACCTCGCACCGACCATATATACTATTCATGAACTACGCCCACATCTGTCCATGTAGCCTACACGTACACCATAGGCTATATTGACTGTTGCTCTATTAGAATAGCGTCTAAAGTACATGAGATGACTGAATATGTATACCACTGGTATTTTTGCATAAGCCTACTTTTGCAATTCTCAAACCAATGTAATTTCGGGTCAAATTCACGTACACGAAACCAACTGTCGTATGTTAGCATTATGGTGTTAGTCTCTATACAGGTCTGTCCTTTAATCGACAAAATATCATCCACTTTTGCGATATTATTGAATCTGTGTGCAACTTGAACAATGTATAGTGTCCATGTGTGAACAATGAATTACCATACAACACCGATGTGTAAAAAAAAAGGTGCGTAGGTGCCTAATACACGCAGTAATAGGCGCTTATGCTCCCTATGGTACTATTTCGAATAGTAATCTGACAGGAATTGATGGCCGCTTCCCGGTGTGACGTCACAACTTTAGCTTGATATCTGAAAACGTTTGGTTGTCAAGATGGTTGCTATGTGCTTATCTCAGCTTTGGCTGGGCCGATTTAAAAAAAATTAAATAGCATTTTGCTCTTTTCGTAAAGAAGAATATATATTATGCTTGTCAAGTTAACCAGAGCAATCGGGTAGCTAGTCCTCACAACAGCTTTAAACCTTTTTGACTGCCGATTCCTAAAGTGAAGTTCTTTACACATTACAATTAGCATTTGATATTTTAAGCCTCTAAAAGCATATGATTTAGCCATTCTGGTGTGAATGTGCGCCGTTTAAAGCGTAGATCGTAGTGACGTATGTGTGGCTTTGTACAGTGCCGGATTATGGATGTGTGGGGTCCGGGACACATAAGCTAGGCGACCCCTAGCAGGGCTGAATTTTTTCAGTGAAATAAAACAAGCATATGGTTTCGTGCGTGCAGGGGGAGGGGGTGGGTGGAAGGGGACTATGGCTCAAATGTAGGCGCATTAAGTAGATTTAGCAAGTTTTACTCTTTTAGTAACCGTATGCTTGTTTTAGTTAAGACTGACATTTTTGCAACCCTGCTAGGGGGGACCCCATTATAAGGGGCAGGGCACGTGACCCTGTGCACCATTAATCAGACACTGGCTTTGTAACTTAAAAACAAATCTCCAGAATATTTTGAAGGTCATTGTTGACTAGCAGTCATGATATAGCAAGTAATTAATAATATATGTATATATACACCGCAAAAAAGTAAGTCCCCCCCCCCCCCCTAAATATGGGCTAATATTTTTAGAGATATATACTTGGTTGCAATACAAATTCGGACACAGCACAAACCGTACTAGAAGAACAACGTTTAAAACTGATTACGCCGAAAACGGCGCTACGCATGAATGAGCTTGGATCAAAAGAACAATTGACCCATTTAAAAAATCTTGAAACCATGCATGCCTATTGCTGGAGGACTATCAGGCATTCGGACCAATTCTCTGTAACTGTACGATCGTATTTTCGTATTTTCTTTATTACACTCAGGCCGTGACAACGGCATATGAGGATTATTTGTAAATTGACAACGGCGGTAGAAATACAATATTATTATTATTATTATTATTATTATTATTATTATTATTATTATTATTATTATTATTATTATTATCATACCATCTCCGCCGCGCTGCCGACGAGGGCTACGACAGTGGGATCGCTTACATAATAATGATAACAACAATAATCAATTTATTAACTTTTTTGGGCCACTTGCCCCTGCAGTGTTTCAGGCAGTATTAAAGGAGAACTAACTTCATATAATAGTTGTTCAGCTGATCTAACACGTCATTCGTAAACTATACTATAATATTAAGCTTATTTTCATGCCGCTAAAGAAATCTATTCATGCTTGAGTAGTTTAAACGTTGGTACATTTCCAAAGCCTATGGTGGCTGTCATGTCTTACTTTTCAACAAATCAGAAGGAAAAACTAGCGTATCTGCCTTGGTCAATACGCTCAGGCATAGCGGTGTCACATATAATTTGGCAATATGATATGAAAACAATCATACAAGTAAGCTGATGACTATTCTGAGACCAATTTGACCGGAAGCCGTTACTGCCATAGGCAATGACAACTTCCAATCAAATTATCCCCAAAATGATTTGCATAATAAAGAATGTAATGCATTGGCACTTACATGTCACCATACGCTATCGCTTGAGTAAACAAAATCACGGTGCTCACTGTTCAATGTTTACACCATGTTACAAAGCAAATGATTGTGATACATGTAAGGGAATGTAACAGGATGTGAATGATATGGAATCCATAAACTATAATCTATCGTACAATCTATCGCATTTGAGATGAGATTAGCATCGCTTTAACAATGATGGCGATGGATACTTGGGTTGATAGATAACTCGGGTGTATGATTGGGTGAGAAGATGGATGAATTCGTCTAGCTGTTGAATTTTTTTGATGCTAACAAGTATTTGGAGAGTTGGATAAGGAGCGGTTTATTGCATATTGCAAACAATCCTTTAGTTTTCTCGGTATTAGGGTTTTCTGTATAGAATCGTGGTATGAATTTCTGCCTTTGTCTATTGAATTTAGAGCATGAGAAAAGAAAATGCATCTCATCTTCTATGCAGTTGCATTCAGAACACAATCTTTCTGATCTGTCAATACCTAGCCATCTTTTGGATTCAATCGCTAGTTTGTGGTTGAGTGTTCGGAAATGACATAAGATAAGGGCTTCTCGGTACGGTAGGATTTTTAAATATTTCTCAAAAACTATATTCTCTTTGATCTGTTTATAGAATGTCAGACGTGACGATTGGTTTATGGTTGCTTTCCACTCAGCGGTATATTGTTGTTCGAGGACTCTTTTTGTTTTGGTGATTACTTGTGCGGTGTTTATTTCCTCCTGGTAGAACAAGTCTGCCTGACCAGTTATTTCTAGAATGAATTTGATGGTTTTAATCCATTTGATTTCAATATTTCGTTCTCTTGAGAATTCTAATGCTAAGTAGTACAGTGTTGATGACAGTTTCCCATACCCAGCGTTTACCAACCCCGCCCAGAACCTGACCATATTACATTTTATAGTTATATTGTGTGGCAGTCGGCCCAATTCGCCATATATCATGACCGTGTGCGCACAAAATTATTTCTGTATTTAAAGGGGAACACAAGAAGGGTCACCATAGATTACATATATCACGTGGTGCTATTGTATAGCCCATATTTAAGTTACTGTGTACAAATTTCCTGTGACATTTAATTATAAATCTGATTAAAATTGCGTTAAAAAGCGCTATGTTGCTCTAATTTTCTGCGAGTTAATTCAACCTATGACGTCATAGGTTGAATCCCGTCCGAAAAAGACCACGATAACGCTGGCGAGAAATCCCTGATAAAACGCAATTCGCAACGTTATTGCAATAGATCTGTTGGATGACTAATTCTCGTATAGAAATTTGGCTAACGTTTGGCATATTTAACTAACAAATATATCTACTTCTAATTTGAGCACAGAGCTTATAATTATATCTTTAAAAACGTTACGGCCTCTAGATTAATTTTATATAAAGTAGTATAGGGGGTATAGTGATTCCCTTTAAGCAGTTTTGTATTAAATTAGCAATGCCCGGCTTATCAAACAGGCATCGGGAAATTGCACTAAGTCTTTTGGAGGAGTGGATAGTTATTCCACAGCATCATGTCACTCGGCTCATCAACTCCATGCGAAATCGCTGGCATCAAGTGATCCAAAGCCGGGGTGGATATACCCGGTATTAGCACTATTAAAACTAATAGAGTGAATGCACTCCCATTGGTTGTTATTTGATTGTGACACGATGAATTTGTATTGTTGTTAAGTGGGTCAATTTCTCATTTGACCCCTACTCATTCATGCATAACGCTGTTTCTGGGGAAATCAATTTTACACAATATTCCTCTAGTCGGGGTGGTACTGTGTGTGCATTTTTATTGCAACCATTTATATATCTCAGAAAATAGTGGCCCATATTTAGGGGGTGGGGAGCGCTTACTTTTTAAGGTGTTCAGATTCAAATGTGTTGGTCATCACAATCATTTTCTTCCCAATTACACACATTCTTGTCCTTCTATTGTGAGAGATATATCACATCACTATATGATGATTATGAGCAGAGGGTGGCAGGTGACTGCACATCAACCAGGATAGTTTGCTATGTTAAGCCTACATTTCTATATACAAATTCCTACTAAGTTGAATATTCAACCCAGTATAATGGTATTAATGGATTTGCGCTTAGTGTCACTATATATTTTTGAAACACTTGACTGGAAGTTGGTCTAGCCTTTATTTAAACTAGTTTTAAAATATTCAGCTAAATAATTTGGGCATTAAACGTATGTGTTTCAGCTGCTAGGTAGGGTTGTCGCGGTTATGCATATACTGTGCTGAACCCAAGTTGCATAACTGCTCTCATATTTCAGCCCACATTATATATGCGTATCTATATTAGACAACTGATTAATATATAAAGTATTTTAGTCTAAAATTGAACATTGCTAATTAATATAACCCACTTATTAGAGTATTTCCCTGTATTCAGTGTATTTTCCAGTATGTACTGGTATTTCCCGCATTTTAGACTCTTTCCCAGGGTGGTATTTACCGTAATTTCCCTCCAGGTATTTACAGACTTGGATAATTGCTGCCAACTTGCTGCATATTGTGCGATGTGATTGGTATTTATGAGGAACGCATATTTTCAAATGTATGACAGTTTAATAACTGAATACGTCTGTATGTGTAGCTAATAGCATACTGGTAGTTGTACTCAGCCCCTCCCCCCCATCCGCCGTCCTGTTCCGCCATCCATAGCCCAGACAGGCACCTTAATCCACCTAGATTTGGAGAAGAGCCCACCAGTACAAACAACAACAACAACAACAACAAAAACAACAACAACAAAAACAACAACAACAACAAAATCAACAACAACAACAACAACAGAACCATACTGTTCAGTAGATGATGCGCATCATCGCAAATCCACCACTACGTTCAACCCCCACCCAATGCTTTTGCCCACCCACCCCCACCCCCACCTCACACACACAGCCTATACACCCACCCTTCTGGAAGGAGACAAATGCTAATACCCTCTTCCACTCCGCAATCCTAGGGGTTACTCACATACCAAAGTTGGTTGAATTTGCTCAAATAAATGTTTATAAACTGTATACTGTATACTTATACTGTATACTTATACTGTATACTAAAATACTGTAGATAGACAGCAGCTCACGTGGCACTTTGGGTCAGGTGAGCTAAAAATAGCCGACCCAGCCCGAATGATTCATCATACTTGTACATGTGTGCACATGTTGTAAGAGATAGTAGTTGAAATTATATTACTAGCAGAACAGTGATGTGCATTAATTTACATTTTGTCTCCAGTTCATGTTTGTAGGGTGAAAAATACATTACATTTCACAAAATGGCACTTACCACTCTCGGATGTTGCAGTGTACTTGTAAAAACTAGTCGTATATACACCACATTTTATAATGTATTGGTGCAGTATAAATATCAATATATCAGAGTAGTATAGGGAAATGCATTTTTTTTATTCCACTTATTTTTTCGAGGGACGAAAATTCTTGTAAATTTGCCAATTTGTCAGATTTATCAAAATGTTTCGGATATGGTTCTGTACTGATAAGGCCTGGTTGTTACAACCAAATTGTATCTTTTATTGTTGCAGTACTAGTATCAGTGTACCAGTCCATTATAGTGAAGTACTTATTTGTGCGCCTCCAATAGAGTTATTAACACCATACATATCATCTTTCTCGCACTGTAAGCGCTTAAAGCATGTTTTGCATGGAGTTCAGCATATTATAAATGTACTATTATTAAAATATTGGCTATTTTGAGTGTTTTGGGCATTTTTCCCAAGTGCTCGACCACACCATTTTCAGGACTGTGTTACTTTTTTGTTATGACGGTAAAATAAATAATTCTTGCTATGTATAAATGATCATTGACTTTGCCTATTATACTATGCTCCTAGCTTCCCTCTGCGATCATGGGATGCAAAGAAACAAGTATTTAAACAAAATGCATTTTCAGAAAAAATGCCTTTTTTGTTTGCTAGAATTGCTTGAAATGCCCATGTTCCTTCCAGACCTCCTCTGGTGAGAACAAAACATGATGTCAAAACCCATGCTAGTATTTTACATATATATTATGTCTCTATGTTCCCTCCAGGTTTCATTCAGATTGGCTGACCACCACTTTCCATACAGTATACCCCATCCCCCAGAACCTACGCCCCTGCCCGGAAGACATCACAACACCATCGATAAATAAATACTACAAGGAATATTCACATTAGATTGTCTAATTTACATAATATATTAGAAGTGTAAGTCCTCACAACAATTAGCCAAGTGTGTATGACAGACGTACACATCGCATAGGCCCTCTCAAGTTTGCCATCATCTGAATTATCGTGACCGACATAATGGCAAATTGATAACTAGGGACGTCTAAATCAAATATACTGAGACATAATTGATGGAGTTGATCGACATAAAATAGAAATAAACACTGAACAATGCATAAAATATATACTATTGTGATATGAAGCGGTGGAAGAGAACATTAGCAGTGTAAGTCCTCATAGTAATTAGCCAAATGTTTGTAAAAGAAATACTCACATGTAATGTGCCATGTTATGGTTCCATGTGAGCTATCTCGGCAAGTTTACTAGTTCACTCTTTAAGTCAATTTGGTGATAAATGATATAGGTTAGTTATATAATCGTATACAGATCTTCTGTGTTAGCCAATAAACTGCACACATGTTTAGGTCCTCTCAAGTTTGCTATCATATGAATATGTCAGAGATAAGTTTCACTGTATGGTATAGTAAACAAAAACATCAATATTATCGTGGCCCTAAGAACGGATTAGGGGATATAGCATAAATTACAATTTGCAACTTGATTGGTAAGAATGTCTAAAATAATTTTCTGAAAGATATATAATTAGACACGGTTTTCTGGACACAGTAAAAGGTTAGCTAATAAATAATGAAAAACCATATAGCATATACAGTGATATCATGCAGCCCTAGATGAGTGCAAGAAATCCTGAATAATAAAATGGGTAATGTTATTAGGTCCTCTCATTGACTGTAATTATTTCGACGTGTGCGATAGGGTCCTCGCTTTAAATGCATGATCCATTGTGAGTGTAAGTCCTCACAAGAATTAGTCAAGTGTGTGTAACTGAAGTCCTCACAATTAATGTATCATATAGATGTTCATTTCTAGTCCTCGCATGACGAGCACAGAATCTACTAGTATGTCCTCATAAGGACTGCAACATGTCAACATACTTAGACAAGTTCTTTTCTGTGATAATGCAACGATCAATAGCTGGTAAGCATTCGCATGCAGTACGGAAATTAAAATGCATATTGGCACGTCGATTAACTTATCAGAAAGCAAGGTCCTCATACGGGGGGGGGGGGGGGTATGTAGTTCAGGTGCTCGCATAGCGTAGCAAAACGCGCGCGCGCGCGCGCGTGCGTGTGTGTGTGTGTGGGTGGGTGGGGGTGATGGAGGCTTGTACTACAGCTTTTAGCAGTGGCTGCCTAATAGGCAAGGTAATATATATATATATATATATATATATATATATATATATATATATATATATATATATATATATATATATATATATATATATATATATATACACCTGTGCAAAAGTTAAGCACCACCCTATTTTTACGCACATGCGAGGGTATATTCATGTGCTATGAAGAAAGCAATAGCATAAACATTTATGTACCCATCCATCTTAGTGCAAGAGGTAATAATGCAACTAGAGGAATGCTGATTATGATGGTGGGGAAACACTGTATGTTTTTGTTTGAAAACGAGGCCTGAATATGGTTACGTTGACACAACTGACAACTATTGCCCTACAGTTGACACACGTGGCTAGATTGTCATTAATGGTGTCTGAAAACGAAGTTTAACATCTGTGCACGAGTTTGAGACTATCATTATTAATACCGGGTATATCCACCTTGTGCCTGGATGACTGCCTGGACACGACGTCTCATGCTGGTCACCAACCGACTGATACGCCATTGTGGTATTCGTTGCCATTCAAGATGGAGTGCGTCTGTTAATTCCTGTAGGTTCTGCACAGGAGGATCCCTCCTTCTCACCATGTTTCCCAGAATGTCCCAGATATGCTCAATAGGGTTCATGTCAGGGCTCCTTGCTGGCCATGGTAGGGTTTCGATGGCATTCTGGCGGAGGTATTCATGCACAGCTCCAGCACGATGTGGTCGGGCGTTGTCATCCATGAATATAGGGTTGGTTCCAGGTGCATGATTTACAAAATGAGGGACCACAACTCTATCCAGTATGGAATCTTGATATCTTTGTCCATTTAGTGATCCAGGTACAGTCAACAGATCCAGCTTACAATCAAATGAGATGCACCCCCATATCATAACGGAACCTCCACCAAATGGAACTTCTTCCATGATGTTACGTTGGTCGTACGCCGTGCGTCTGGACCTCCATACACGAGTTCGACCATCTGTGGCATGAAGCAGGAACCGACTTTCATCGGACCAGTGTACCCGTCTCCAGGATCTCATGTTCCAGTGTCTTCTTTCGTTGCACCACCTCAGACGCTCCTCTTTGTGGTGTGCAGTGAGGAGAGGACGTCTGACAGGTTTCCTAGCTTTCATGCCAGCAGCATACAGTCTCCTTTTGACGGTAGACATGGACACTCTATTGCGCGTTTCCCATTGCTGGCTGAGCACTCTGCTGTTGGTGAATGGAGATCTCCTAACAAGGCGTACTAGGGCTCGATCATCACGGGCAGTAGTCTTCTTCGGTCTTCCAGATCTAGGCCTGTCCTTCACCTCGTTAGTTTGCCCATGTTTTGCAATCAAACGACTGATTACAGTATGGTTAATGTTCAGCTGTCTGCCAATCTCTCTGCATGACATACCAGTGGTATGCATGCCTATGATTTGCCATTTCACACGATCACTTAACCTTCGTCTTGCCATAGCGGTTCACAATCAAGAGCTAATTCTCTCTGTACAAATAAACCACGGTCATGAACACAAAATTCCTAATCTTGTCGCCTAAATCTGTATGTAATGTTCTACACCTCAAACTGGACTTTTACATAACTGAACACGTGTGCTGTTTCCCGCCACGCACGGACATCAAGCGGCGTGAAGTCATGCATGCATGTGCATTTCGTACTTGGAATGATGTCAGCTAACGCGGGGACAAAAAGTATGGCAGCCTAGTTGTACCATCATGTTTCTACGTTCTATTGTTTTTGCTGGTGCTTAACTTTTGCACAGGTGTATATATATATATATATATATATATACACCTCAAAAGAAGTAGGTCCCCCCCTCCCCCTCCTAAATATTGGCCAATATTTTCTAAAAGATGTATCTAATTGTAATGAAATTTCGCACAGATCATTAGTTCGACTATGGCAACAATCAGCGATAAAGCTTATCCCGTATGCCATGTTTTGCCTCAATGCGCTTATGCTAAATGCAAAATTGACCCATTTAAAGAATTGCAGAGAACAAACAATACAGATTTTATTCAGTAACAAGAGAATCATAACAACAGTTAGAGTGTAGAATGCAGATTTTTCGGTAACAGTGTTGACTATCCATTAATTTCATTACTTGTAAACCATAATAAAGATTTCATTTTAAAGTGTCAAAAGACGTGTTACATCATAACAAACTGTCAACAAAGGACTTGATCACATTTAATAATGAGTGTATCCACCATTTTTCTGTATCACATTATTGCAACGTGCTCTCATACTGTTGATGAAGCCGGTGATCCGATGTTGTGGGATCGCCATCCACTCCTGCAACAGCTGATGGATGTCACCAAGAACAGTGACGTGAGTCACTCTCCGGTACACCGCTCTCTTTAATTGGTCCCACAAATGTTCTATAGGGTTCAGATCTGGCGAGTTTGCTGGCCACACGATCCTCTCGATGCCATGGTTAGTAAGAAAGTCATTCACAATTCTTGCCCGGTGTGGACATGCATTGTCATCCATGAATACAAAACCATCACCTATGGCAGTAGCATACAGCAGTACATGTGGCTCCAGGACCTCGGCAAGATAGCGCTCGGCATTAAGGTTACCATTGATTGGAATAAGTTTGGTTTTTCTTCTTGCGCTGATCCCTGCCCACACCATCACACTTCCTCCTCCAAATGCTGTGGTAAGCTGCAAACAACATTCAGCATATTGTTCACCACGACGACGCCAAACCCGAGACCTTCCATCTATGTGGCGAAGGCAGGCACGCATCTCATCACTAAACATGAGGTTTGCCCACTGCTGCCTTGTCCAGCGTATGTGGTCTCTGGCCCCTTCAAGCCATGCTTGTTTATGGCATAATGACAAGGCTGGCCTCTTGACCAGGCATCGAGCATGCAGTCCAGCAACACGGAGACGGTTTCTCACCGTTTGATCACTGAGTCTTATGGCTCCAGCTCCAGCAGCTGCGTGTAGCTGATCCCTGTTGGCGCGTGTGGTTGACATTCTGTTTCGAAGTGCTATGTTTGTAATGAAACGATTTTGATGTTGCGTTGTGGCCATTGGTAGCGCTCGGCACTTCTCGGTTGGTCATTTACCTCACCATTTTTTTTAATTTTTTTTTCATTTACCTCACTATGCTGCTAGAATTTGACGCAACTTTCTTATTACTTTTGGGGTAACACCTATTCTACGCGCAACTTGCTTCAACCCGAAATTGGCCTCCAGAAGACCAATGGCAATTGCCCTATCCTGGTTTGATAAACGTGGCATTATTGAAGCACAGAACTGTGAACACGTTACTCTATGCACAACTAGTGACAGATTCAGTGATATTCCTCTGGCAAAGGCCATGTCCAATTTCGCAATTTTTTTAAATGGACCACTATTGCATTTAGTGTGTACTCGGTCAGGCATGACTGACCTGTTGAGGTAATCGATTTCACATAGTAGCGCTATAGTGGCACTAATCACCTGTGAGAATTTTTATTACAATCAGATATACATCTTAGAAAAAATTAGACCATATTTAGGGGGGCTTACTTTTTTTAGGTCCGTAGGTCAGGTATATACGATCCGATCAACTTCCTTTTCGCAATACAGATATTAGATGCCTATATGAGCATATCGACCAGGTTTGGTGTCAATCTGTCAGGAAACAGATATGTGTTGCCATTGTTGACGACGGAGGGATGGAGCGGATAGACGGGGGGGGGGGGGGGGGGGGGCTATAGCTCAGCTGTCATCTTGAGAATAAAGCAACACGAATTAATTATGAATCAGAAGCGTAATGGGGGTGGGGATGGGTGGGGGGGGGGGTCAATTTCTAGCTATGCCCCGCCTATTTCTATCTAAGTGCTGCCCTATTTCGGTGGTGTGTTGGAAGTGATTTGGAACTTTGAAGCCTCAATTCCCAGACTCCAAATTTCAAAGTAAATATGCATTTATGCTGTTGAATATTTTGACACTAATTTAACTGGGAATTATTGTTGTGTATGTCAGCAGCTTCCAATCAAATTAGTTTCTATTCAACAGAATGTTTATAATTTCTAAGTTCATGAGAGACATACAATTCTTACACTCGTGACAGACGTTTTGATTTTCGTGACAGAGCTATACGTTATTTTGAGTGTGACATCAGCCAACAGGTGACATATGACAACAGGTGACATATTAGATTACAACATTAGATACAGGTGTGACGGATCAGACCCATCCATAAGTAAACATTCCCTTTCTTAACCCTTTCACCGACAAATCCCTGACAAAGTACACTCTTTACGATATAAAACTTACTCTGTTGAATATTTTGAAATTAATTTGACTGGAAGTGTTCTAGTCAAATTAATTTCAAAATATTCAACAGATCTCCTTTATGGTTGTTTTGAAAATGAGATATAAGAAATTCATCGGTGAAAGGGTTAAACCTTTAACTCTTGAAATTCCAGTGTCTCAATTAACTCTTTTTTCATGACATGACAAGGAACTTCTCATTTGTGGCCTATGAGGGTTAAATATATATTCTATTGAAGTACAATGGAAAGCTTGTGGCCATGGAGGATTTTAGCTCAAATATGCTTAGTCTGAACATACGCTTTGTCTGATCATATGCTTTGTCTGAACATATCTATTAATCATTCAGTCTATTTACAGACACATGTTTCTATATTGCAGGAAAATGTATTCGTCAGCATTTGGTGGTGTGACGTCATTTACAGCGAAACACTTTCAAAAGGTAAACGGTTACCCAAACAATTATTTTGGCTGGGGAATGGAGGATGATGAAATGTCCGCAAGGTAAGTTACGGATTACCATTTAGTGTTATAGGGAGCCACAATGGACCTTTCCAGTTTGAACTATGCCCCACCTATCTCTTACTAATCTCCACCCCCACCTCGCTCGTGTTGGGATCGATCGATCCCTGAACTCTCTGACTATCAATTTCCAGAAAACTATACAGGTAAGCTGTTAAATATTTTGAGACTAATTTCACGGGTGTTGTTGCTGCCTATGGTAGTAACAGCGAGCATTCAAATTAGTTTCAAGATATTCAACAGAATGTTTCTTAAATGATAAAGACATACAATTTGTACAGCGTGTCTCGGACTATTAAGCGTTAAAGACGGGCTAAATCGTGTCACTCATGCCATAATTATGACGTCAAACCCAATTTAAGTTTTGCTAGTATGGATTTCTGCTATTACTGATTGATCATAAATGGATCCAAGGCTTCCAAGCTAGCTCTTATTAGTATTCCCTTTCCATCGGCTTTTTTCAGAACCACGGTATAGGCGTTTATAAAATGTAGGCCATTCTGTACAGGAACATCCACGAACGAAAGCTTGGAAATATCAAGGTGATCCGTGCATAAATGGAGTTATTTGCTATTTTTGTAGTAACGCAATGCAGGTGGTCTTTTATATAGCAGGTTTGACTGCATGTCACCACCCTTTTACTTTATATCTTTCAGGATACCACCTGTCAAGATAATTCTGGCCTGATAACTCAAATGAACGTTGGAACAACCACAAACAAGAGACCCATGGGCCTGTGAAGCTCACCTGGACCATTAGCATTTGAACCATTTGCATTTAAACAGACATGATGGCTAATTTCCGAAAATCCAAGATGGCCACCAACAAATTTTATCAGTCAAAATTCTCATTTGATTTCTTAAAGCCTATCGTCATAGTCCACCCAAGTTTGTTTGATTAACCGGGACGTAGTAGTAGTAGTAGTAGTAGTAGTAGTAGTAGTAGTAGTAGTAGTAGTAGTAGTAGTAGTAGTAGTACAATGTTTTTATTACTAATGTTTGTTTCCGGGGTAATTTTAGAATCTGAATTCCAAAGTAAATTGCATTCGACTAAAATAAATTTAACATTCAATCTAAGCTGTTTCCTAATAACAGAGTGTAAATACTTAGCCTGTATACACATAATTGTGTTTTTACCAGGATAATTACGGAATCTCTATTTCAAAGTAAATTGTAATGTTATAAATCGTTTGTTAAGTTTCAACCCTCTTCAACTATGTAGGTTGCATTGTCGCTTCACTGAGCTCAGTGTAATATCTTAGCGTTTACCTTTTATAGATTATCCTGCGGGCGTCGATTATTGATTAATTTGTTCTCGATTGGCTGTGTGGAATGTTATTGAGCTAGTAGCTTGGAATTTTTAAAGGGAAACATCTAACTGTTTTCAAATTTTAGATTAATCGTTTGATCATCATATATTTATTGTTTATTTTTACATATGACTGATATAATCGTTTGTTCGCTTGAGTTATCCTATGTTTAATGTTCTTTTCAGTCAGTATATTTTTGGGTACTATGGATTTCCACACGATCCATTGATCGTGCTACCAAAAAAAAAAAGTAGTAGTAGTGATTTAAAGGCTTCTGGAAAATCAAGATGGCTGTAAAAATTAACCAATTCCTCTATACAATTTCGGAAGCATATGAGCATAGGCTCCTTCCAACCAGGTTTCATGCATTCTGTTCGTTGCTTAAGTTGTATTTCAACGGTTTTCTAAAAATTTTTGGAAAATGTAAGTTGACTGCCAAAAAAATTGTCCAATCAAAACACTTATTAGCATATTATTTATTGGCCTTGTCCGTCACTAGGTGTGAAGAAATCCTTTGATACTTGCTAAAATTTGAATTAGAGTGCACATGCACGACTAAGTAATGTCTCGAAATGGGTTAACTCATTTGCATATTTGCTAAATGCTATAATAGTTATTTTGCCTAAAAGTAAAATGCCATTTCGATTATCACAACAATAAAAATCCCTGTGTGTGAGTGATGCTATTACCAATTTATTATGATAATATTAATGAGTCATACAATAGCAAAATTGTGGCTTAATTATAATCAGTTAACATAACGTAATTACCTCCCTTGAAAATCGACAACGTCAACCTTCATACAATTGTTTGTAATAGTAAAGCATAAGTACATTTTTGTAGAGATATCGCTAATTAATTTGCGACCTCTTGATGCGAAAATTATCAGTGTCGTTCTAGAATTAAGTGTAGGTCATAGTGCTTTCACACGAGATTTCACAGGGCTGCAATGACATTAAGCTGCTGCAATTCACATGACCAATCAATGCAATATAATTGGTTCCTGGAGTTACTAGGTTTTTGTTTGACAATATTTAACTGGATATATGCAACTTGCTAGGTTTTTGCAAAATATTATATGGCTGTTTGGTACTTACTGGGTTTGTTACTAATCAATTCCTGCGAATCTATGACACTTATATTCAAGGTTGTTACATTAAAAGATGTAAAATAACCTAGTAAGTACAAAAATATATAAAACAAATTTTTTTTCAAATTTTAGACTTACTAGGTTTTTGTGAAACATGGCAAAAGTGCCTGTGTCTGCTGTGTACGTGGTGACGATTCGCCATATGATGCGAAGACGCAGACGTTGGATTTTAAGTTTAATTTTCCGCGTTTCTTGTTTATTTAATCACAGGCCATTATTTTAATTTGTTTATTCTTAGTTGATAGTATTATCATTCAGTTTCGTCATAATATTTTTTTATTTAAAATTTTCCTGATTCCCGTTTTGACATTTTATTTTACAGACTGACCGCCACCCCATCCCACCTCCATGAGAAATAAAGTAATTCCCCTTCCCACCCCCTCCTCTACACGGCATAACATTGACACCCACCAACAACGGTTCATTAGGCAATATCAGGCAACACACTCTCAGCAACAACTTAATTTTTTGACATTTTTCAGTTTTGACGTTTATTTATAGCAATCCTTCGGGGAAGCAACGCAACCCTTCAGGGAAGCACCTCTCAGAGTGAGTCATGGCCCAAATACATCTAGGTGTGAGTGGCCAATAAACCAACTAACCTACCTACCTACCTACCAACTAAAACAATTTTGTATTAATATTTTTACTGCCGTTGTTGACACATTATTGTTTGTTTTTCAAAACCACATTCAATGACGGGTAGACTGCATGGCGGATAAAGAAGATTCCTACTGTAACCTTCTCACATAATTCAATAAAATTGACAGCATTAATCCAACTTGATCAAATCTAAGAGGCTTATTTAGGTTCTAAGCCACCTATAAGAGCTGGCTCAGATACGGTTCTCGTCTTAGCAACCGGGGTCCAAGCCGCTTGCCCCCCCCCCAACCCCCACCACGACGCATCGACGCTTGCAGCTATATTTATTATTATTATTATTATTATTATTATTAATTGTAGAGTGCAGAAACATTTTGGTAGGATTAACAACCACTCTGAGAAAACAGACAGCTATACCATGGTCAAACATAAGCATTCAACTGTCAACACTTTCAGGTAAAACTACTAGTATTGACTCATGCAATAGCCTATATCAACCATTCTCAATATTTGGTGGGCAAATTGCCAGTGCGCATATTGACGTTTGTGTAGAATTAATAATACTATGCAGAACAATAGATTAAATTGATTAATTAATCAGTTAATTAAATGTCACTTTATTGAATGGACCTTTTAGCTATGCCCCATCCATCTCTAGCTAAGATCCACCACACTTCCTTGAACTCCAGGACTATCAATTTCCAGAAAACTATACAGGTAAGCTGTTGAATATTTTGAAACTAATTTGACTGGGTGCTATTGCTCCCAATCAAATTAGTTTCAAAATATTCAACCGAATGTTTATAAAATAGTAAAGACATACAATTCGTGCAACGTGTCACACTATTAAGCGATTAAAACAGAACTAAATCGATTCATTCATACTGTAATTGATTATGACGTCATCCTACACTTCACGTACTTGATTATGATGTCATCCTACACTTCATGTACTTGATTATGACATCATGATGGATGGATAAACTGAAAAGGTCCTTCAGTGTCACACTTTATTGAATTGGATGTAATGTGTGCAATTTTACAATCACACTTATCCTTGTAACTGTAGAATAGCAGACCATAAGGACACGATAGCATGCGTGAGTAAGCTGTGTGTGTGGAATGTGTGCACGACTTAATAAAGCTAGTTTCCAAAAATTATTTTCAATATTTGACATAGCTCATATTCTACATTTATTTTCAGTCGTGATATGTACAATCAGTGGAAAAAATTGATGGACAAAAATGGCTTGAGCGACATGAGTGGATATAGACTTATTACGACAGAAAAGCGCCCTCTCTATACATGGATTTATGGTGCTGTGAATAGGAGAAAAATTCTACAGGTATGGGAGCTGGCACAAGTAGGCATGTAACAATACGCAATATGTAGTGTGTATCGCAATAATAAGGCCAGAAATATGCATATGATATCTAGTGAACTTTACATCGTATTATGGACCATGATTAGCAACATATTTAGAAAAGCAAGGGCGATAGAATCTCGGTTGCCCAATGAAATCAGGCTAGTGGTTTTCGAGATGTCCACAGATCCAGAATATGCTCAGATCTGGATCCGGATTACTTTATCCAGATCATGGCCAAAGTCTAGAAATCGTGTTTCATGACAAGTTCTTTCGTTGTGTTAAAATTTGAACAAGACTGGATGAGTAGGTTTTGAGATACAGACCGGAATAAGTTTTTTGCGACTGACTGACTAACTAAGGGACATGCCGGTTTATTGAGCTGCTACCGTCTACCCGCAGCTAAGCAGTATACTTATCTAATTCACCTTTCCAAAGTATCCATCTATCATCTGACATCATAATCAGCTAAGCGGTGTGTAGGATGATGCCATAATCATTACGTCATAAATGATTCTATTTGGCCCGTCTTTAACTCTTAATAGTCTGACACGTTGTACGAATTGTATTTGTCCCTCTATTTTATAAACAGGCTGTTGACTATTTTGAAACTAAGTCGACCAGACGCTGTTACTGCCATAGGCAGCAACAGCGCCCAGTCAAATTAGTTCCAAAATATGCAATAGCTTACCTGTATAGTTTTCTGGAAATTGATAGTCAGGGTGTTCAGAGATCGATCGATCCAAACATGAGCGAGGTGTGGGTGGAGCTTAGCTAGAGATGGGCGGGGCATAGCTAAAAGTGGAAAGGTCCATTACTATAGCGTATATCGCTGCTCTAATGAATTGGCTTAGAATTACTTATCACAAATTGTTGCACTAATTTACGCTTATTGTAGTACCAGATTAAAGTTGAACAGCTTTTTCCTTCTGACATATGTCCAATTTCCAATACCTGGCTTTAATTAGTCATCAAGGAAATATATAATTAACATGATCAGTGTTTATTTGCAGGCCAAGAGAATATTTTAGAAAACCACTCTGGAGTGACTGGCTAGGTTTATATTTATGTATAGTTCCAAGGGTGATAACTCTGGAGTTTGAGATTGAATAGGCTCCATTTTCGTAATGCAAATACTCGCTGGCACGATGAACATTTCGACCAAGGTTGATCACAACTTGTCCAGAAATAACAAAACATTCCAACATTGTTTATGTCAGAGAGACAAATAGACAGACGACTGAGACCTGGATGTGGGTTGATCGTAATATCTCGGCTTATTTGTCTTAACTGAGAACGAACTATGTAATGTGTTGACATACATTAGGGCTAGACGTGATGCTAAAACAGAGAGTAAAGGCGTGTGTAAAGCATTTACTGAGGGGATGATGTGCTGATATAGGTCCCAGTCAATGGACCTTTCTAGTTTTAACTATCTCTAGCTAAGCCCCACCCATGCATTGCCTGTGTTGGGATCGATTGATCCCTGAACTCACTGACTATCAATTTCCAGAAAGCTATACAGGTAAGCTGCTGAATATTTTGAAACTAATTAGTTTCAAAATATTCAACAGCATATTTATTAAATAGTAAAGACACAATTCGTATGTGTTGGACTGTTAAGCATTTAAGGACTAAATCGAGTCATTCATGCTGTAATTGATTATGACGTCATCCTCCACATCACGTAGTTGATTATGATGTCATATGATGAATGGATAAACTGGAAAGCTATATTTTCTCTGTTATTATTATTATTATTATTATTATTATTTCAGAATCTAGGGATCAACGATCCCAAATATTACAAGGAGACAACATGACAGATATTAGTGTTGATTAGATCGTCATAACACACTTGTGAAGCGGATTATCTGTGTCTTTCAATTGTCGATAATAATAAGTCTATATTAACCCTTTAAATCATTTGTCAACCCAGACAAAACCCACCTCCATTATGGTCTTGATGAATGTCTATTTGCGAGAAAATTATTTTTGAAAATTTACCACTGGAATTCATGTCTCGATAGCCTTTCAAAAGGTTTCTCCTCTTGGCCTGCAAATGAACAAATATTTAGATGCCAAATCTGACCACTAAAGGGTTGAGATGAGTGAAAATAACAAACTTTAACAACACTGAAATTTAGCCACTTCACCGATGAATTCCCCATATCTCATTTTCAAGCCTCCCCCCCCCCCCCCCTACAGAAACAAAAATCAAGAGGCCCAAGGGGCCTGTATCTCTCACCTGGACCATAGGCATTTCAACTAGAATGGTCATTAACAATAAGAGGCCCAAGGGGCCTGTGTCGCTCACCTGGAGCACCATCAATTTTTGTCGGTGGTTTAGCAGTCTTTTAAATGAGTTTGTGGACATTTTTGCAAGTGCAATATGGCCGCCAAACACACTACATTTTGATTGGCCAACGGCGCCCATTTTTTTTTTTATGGATCAATTTTCCGTGAACAAATTTTAATGGCCCAATTTTCGGCCTGATCCCTTCCAGCGGTTCTGGAGGACTTTTCATGAAAACTAGCTCATCCAAGATGGTCGCCGAACCATTTGGTCAATCAAGTACTCTTGAACAAACTTGGCTTACCTCTTGGCCTAGATGAAGATTCCCCAAGTGGTTTCAGAGAAGATTTTTAGACATTTCCTGAAATCAGCCGAAATCCAAAATGGCTGCTGGGCAGATTGGCCGATCGAGTTCATTTGAACAAACTTGGATCCTTATGCCCTAAGGATGCTTCCTGCCAAATATAATTTAAATCGGCCTGGTAGTTCTCGAGAAGACATTTTAAATTTCCCATTGCTTTAGCATAGGAGCTTTTGACGAGAAAATTATCCAAGATGGCTGCCAAACCGTTTATCCGAGTTTCAAAAATTGCAAATTTGAGCTCAGAATACCCAAAAACGTATATAAAACCAATTTTGGCCTCAAAATCCATCAAATAAAAAATCCAATATGTTTGCCAAGCACACTACATTTTGATTGGCCCATGGCGGCCATGTTTTTTGACGGAGCAACTTCCCTAGCACAAACTTTAATGGGGCTTAGTACCTAATCATACCTCCCAAATTTCGGCTTGATCCATTCAGCGGTTCTGGAGAAGTCGTTTTCGGGAAACCTAGGTCATCCAAGATGGCCGGCGAACCATTCTGTCAATCAAGTCATCTTGAACAAACTTGGCTTACATCTTTGCCTAGATGAGGTTTCATAAGTTTTGAATCGATTCCCCAAGCCATTTCGGAGAATGCGATTTTTAAAGACATTTCCTAAAATCGGCCGAAATCCAAGATGGCCACCGGTCAAATTAGCCGAACGGCTTCATTTGAACAAACTTGGATCCCTAAGCCCTAAGGATGCTTCCTGCCAAATATAATTGAAATCGGCCTAGCAGTTCTCCAGAAGAAGACATTTTAAATTTCCCATTGCTTTAGTATAGGAACCTTTGCCAGGAAAATAATCCAAGATGGTCGCCAAGCCATTTATCCGACAGTTTCGAAAATGGCAAATTTGAGATCAGAATACTCAAAAAACACATATAACACCAATTTCGGCCACAAAATCCATCAAATAAAAAATACAATATGGCCGCCAAACACTATATTTTGGTTGCCCAACGGCGGCCATGTTTTTTTACGGTTCAACTTCACTTGAACAAACTTTATCGGCCCATAATCCCTAATCATATCTGCCAAATTTCGACCCGATCTGTTCAGCGGTTCTGGAGAAGTCACTTTCGCTAAAACTAGGTCAACCATGATGGCCGCGAACCATTTGACCAATCAAGTTCCCTTGAACAAACTTGGTTCAGCTCTTGCCCTAGATCATATTTCATGAACTTTGCATCAATCCCCATAACGGTTTCGGAGAAGATTTTTAAAGATGTTTCCTAAAATCGGACAAAATCCAAGATGGCCACTGGCCAAATTGGTCAATCGGCTTCATTTGGACAAACTTGAATCCCTATGCCCTAAGGATGCTTCCTGCCAAATATAATTGAAATAGGCCCAGTGGTCTTGAGAAGTCGTTTAAAGGAAAAGTTGATGGATGGATGACGGACGGACACATGACAGATGGTCGCCACAGCATAAGCTCACTTGGTCTTTCAGGCCAGGTGAGCTAAAAACTGTTGAATACTTAAAAAATTAATTTGACTGGAAGCCTTTGTTGTCTAAAGACTACATTGTTGCATTAGGCAGCAATGATTTTCAGTCACATTGATTTCAAAATATTCAAGAGATTAGGTTTTATATCATAAAGAATTTGGTTTTTCTGGGATTTGTCGGTGAAAGGGTTATGGCTATGGCTAAATCTTAGTTTACAAGTCCTATCTATACTCGGCTCAATATAACTCTTAGTTTACAAGTCCTATCTATACTCGGCTCAATATAACTCTTAGTTTACAAGTCCTATCTATACTCGGCTCAATATAACTCTTAGTTTACAAGTCCTATCTATACTCGGCTCAATATAACTCTTAGTTTACAAGTCCTATCTATACTCGGCTCAATATAACTCTTAGTTTACAAGTCCTATCTATACTCGGCTCAATATAACTCTTAGTTTACAAGTCCTATCTATACTCGGCTCAATATAACTCTTAGTTTACAAGTCCTATCTATACTCGGCTCAATATAACTCTTAGTTTACAAGTCCTATCTATACTCGGCTCAATATAACTCTTAGTTTACAAGTCCTATCTATACTCGGCTCAATGTAACTTATCATTCTACAAAACTTCTTATATTTTATACAATAAATATATTTAATACTTTAATCTTCTCTATATATACACCTGTGCAAAAGTTAAGCACCACCCTATTTTTACGCACATGCGAGGGTATATTCATGTGCTATGAAGAAAGCAATAGCATAAACATTTATGTACCCATCCATCTTAGTGCAAGAGGTAATAATGCAACTAGAGGAATGCTGATTATGATGTTGGGGAAACACTGTAGGTTTTTGTTTGAACTTGAAAACGAGGCCTGAATATGGTTACGTTGACACAACTGACAACTATTGCCCTACAGTTGACACACGTGGCTAGATTGTCATTAATGGTGTCTGAAAACGAAGTTTAACATCTGTGCACGAGTTTGAGACTGTCATTATTAATACCGGGTATATCCACCTTGTGCCTGGATGACGGCCTGGACACGACGTCTCATGCTGGTCACCAACCGACTGATACGCCATTGTGGTATTCGTTGCCATTCAAGATGGTGTGCGTCTGTTAATTCCTGTAGGTTCTGCACAGGAGGATCCCTCCTTCTCACCATGTTTCCCAGAATGTCCCAGATATGCTCAATAGGGTTCATGTCAGGGCTCCTTGCTGGCCATGGTAGGGTTTCGATGGCATTCTGGCGGAGGTATTCATGCACAGCTCTAGCACGATGTGGTCGGGCGTTGTCATCCATGAATATAGGGTGGGTTCCAGGTGCATGATTTACAAAATTAGGGACCACAACTCTATCCAGTATGGAATCTTGATATCTTTGTCCATTTAGTGTTCCAGGTAGTCAACAGATCCAGCTTACAATCAAATGAGATGCACCCCCATATCATAACGGAACCTCCACCAAATGGAACTTCTTCCATGATGTTACGTTGGTCGTACGCCGTGCGTCTGGACCTCCATACACGAGTTCGACCATCTGTGGCATGAAGCAGGAACCGACTTTCATCGGACCAGTGTACCCGTCTCCAGGATCTCATGTTCCAGTGTCTCCTTTCGTTGCACCACCTCAGACGCTCCTCTTTGTGGTGTGCAGTGAGGAGAGGACGTCTGACGGGTCTCCTAGCTTTCATGCCAGCAGCATACAGTCTCCTTTTGACGGTAGACATTGACACTCTATTGCGCGTTTCCCATTGCTGGCTGAGCACTCTGCTGTTGGTGAATGGAGATCTCCTAACAAGGCGTACTAGGGCTCGATCATCACGGGCAGTAGTCTTCTTCGGTCTTCCAGATCTAGGCCTGTCCATCACCTTGTTAGTTTGCCCATGTTTTGCAATCAAACGACTGATTACAGTATGGTTAATGTTCAGCTGTCTGCCAATCTCTCTGCATGACATACCAGTGGTATGCATGCCTATGATTTGCCATTTCACACGATCACTTAACCTTCGTCTTGCCATAGCGGTTCACAATCAAGAGCTAATTCTCTCTGTACAAATAAACCACGGTCATGAACACAAAATTCCTAATCTTGTCGCCTAAATCTGTATGTAATGTTCTACACCTCAAACTGGACTTTTACATAACTGAACACATGTGCTGTTTCCCGCCACGCACGGACATCAAGCGGCGTGAAGTCATGCATGCATGTGCATTTCGTACTTGGAATTATGTCAGCTAACGCGGGGACAAAAAGTATGGCAGCCTAGTTGTACCATCATGTTTCTACGTTCTATTGTTTTTGCTGGTGCTTAACTTTTGCACAGGTGTATATATATCTGTACAAGCCAAGTCCAGTACAATATCAATACCTAGTTATCACTCACAATGTTACACGACTAACACACATTTCGCATGTGATGTCATTCTTATCATATTATTTACACAAAAGGCCCAAGAGACCTGTATCACTCACCTGCAATTATTGGCCACTGGCACAACCGAACAAAACCAATGGAAAAATTAACCCAATCAAATTTCTGTGAAGAAGGTTTAGCCAAGTTTTACTACAACTGGCCCAGTGGTTAATAAGTTGTCTTTAATGATTTTCTCAGAAATTTGCAGAAAGTACCAGATGTCCACCAAAAAAGCTAAATTTTGATTGATTGATGGCGGACATGTTTTGACATAACTCCATGGAACAAACTCTAATGTCCTTTAGTCCCTAAGCATATCTCCCAAATTTTGTCCCCACCCGTCCAGCGGTTCTGGAGAAATCGTTTTTGCGAAAGGTAGGTCATCCAAGACGGCCGCCAAACCATATGGCCAAACAAGTTCCCTTGACCAAACTTGCTGAACTGATATTTGATAAGTTTGAACTTAATCCCCAAAAACAGTTTCGGAGAAAGGTTTTTAGATTGTGGAACTGGCGGTATTCCGCAATCTCGGAATTTGTGTTTCGGGGCTGCCGGGCTAGCTGATTCCCGCCGTTTCTACGGACGCCCGGCAGTCGTACCTTGGAAACTGAAACGCGAGCACCTGCCGCCGGTTCCCTGTGCGATTCGTGACCCCTGTTGGGTGATTACCACTATAATGTACTAGTAGTATTACTACAAATGGTGTCAGGAGTACTTTGGGCCCTAAATTAAAAATTATTGTTAGTTATTTCTAAATTTTACTCACGATTTTGCTGTTAAAAAAAAGATAGAATTCTTGGAAATATAATGGCTACTCTAGTCCTGCCCGAACGCCAATTTGACAGACTCTGGCCGCCATTTTGATTATTTTCTAGTTTTTTACCTAATAATTACAGATGATAGGTGAGTTATAGTAAAATATATATTATTTATTTATACTATAGCATGCAAATGTCGGGTATATAGATTAATATACCTTACATACATACGTCATAGATTCAAGATTCAATGTTATTTATTTGAACTGTAATGAATCGAGGTATATTTTCGTGCTAAGTTTATATCATCTATGTCAGTATTCCGTGGAATGACAACACTATAGTTTCTGGATTGTTATTGTTAGTTGTCTTCAGTGTCATTTGTAGAAAACCGCGATTCTGAGCTGTAGTTTAACCGTCAGATTTTAAAAATATTTCTTTATACTTTAATTACAGTTCAACTTCGTTGTTTATTTCAGAATTATTTGAAATAAAGAAGTGATATAAATCACTGTCACTGTTGTTATTATTATTATTATTATTATTATTATTATTATTATTATTAACATTTTGAACATTAGAGGGTAGTCTCCCTTCTAATCAACAAATATGTTTCAATTCTAGTATTAGGTTTACTAATTACGCTGAACATTGTTTGTTTTTTTCTTGTTATTATTAATTTAAAAAGTTCATTATCACATTGCTAGCTACTCCGTTAAAACACTACTCAGCTTATGCCTTCTTTTCAAGTTAAATCTGAGAAGTTTTTGGCTCGTACCCAGTTTTCTGTGGATCAGTCCTTTACCCACAAGGCAATTTTGTTGGGTACAAGTAAAGGTTTCATTTTGAAAAGGGCTGATCAAACTGGGTTTGTTGACTATTGGTATAAAGGCGGTGGTACTACACAAGACCTGGTTAATATTTTGCAGTCGAGAATAGCTAACGTCGTTCAGAAAGTTCACCGTATCGTTTTCTATATCTGGGCTGGAACCCGCGACCTTAACGAGAAACGAGGCGCCGGTTTTGTCTATTTAAAGATCTCCGATGATGAACTCGCGGTAGACTGTATTTGCCAACACTATCACCGTGCGATAGACATAGTAAGGCGTTACGGCCAAACGGTGAAGTTTCTCACCATGACACTAGGACGTCATCACCAGTTCGTAGAGCCTACTTGGATGGCTATTCGTACAATGACTCTAGAATGTCGTCACCAGGTCGTAGAAGCTACTCTGATGGTCCTCCTCCACCTAAAATGTCAACTTTTGATGGAAAATGTGTGGAAACCATTTTTCATACAGTGTGAGCATACTGCTTCAAGATACCGTTGGTCTGATACATATAAATTAGACATGCTCATCTCAGCTTTAAGGGACAAGGCATTAAAGTTTTACTGCATTTGTTCTGTGCAAGTCCAGAATGATTACGTCAGTTTATGCATCAAATTAAGGTTGCGATTCGGGAAGGAAGATCTGTCCCACATCATCAGGGAAAAAATGCAAGACATTCGACAAGAGGGTAACTCTTTAGAAGAATTTGCAAATATCATTCAGAAGCTCACTTAAGATGGATACCCTGATGCCTGAGAGAGTTTGGGCGAGACAATTGCCATTGATGGATTCCTACGGGGTATTGAGCATAAACGAGCCGCTCTGATAGCTATGGATAAAGATCCGAGCACCCTGGAGGAGGCTGTACAAATGGTCAATGCAGCTATCCATAATCAAAGATTGATCATGGGTTCCAGAAGACCCGAGGTTCGAAAGGTCCATTTTCCGGATGATGCTTCTGATTTGATGGAGGCAGATAATCCTGAGCAGTTGAGAGGCATAACGGCTCCAAGCAGGATAGATAAATTACAGAAAGTGCTTTAATTGCAACTTAGAGGGACATTTTTCCCGTGAGTGTCCGGTGCCGAGGTGTACACGATCGCCATCACCTTCTGCTTCACTGACATCTTCGCCTGTGCGATCATATGATGTTCGCATGTACAAGTTTAATCGTGACCCAATGACACTAGTCATTCCCATTAAAGTAAATGGTGTTTCCATTGATGCAGTAGTGGACACTGCGGCACAAGTGACAGTTATTGGCAATTTCTTTGCAAAGAAATTACCTTACCCTTTAAAGAAGTTGGAGTCTATTTCATTGAAAGGTGCAGGTAGAGACAATATTGTCCCTGCGGAAAGTGTTGAGGCAGTCACAAATGCATTAGGCTCTACGATGTTCAACTGGCCAGTCCTTCTTGCTAATATTAATGATCCGATTATATTAGGCTTGGATTTCTTGAAGGCATACAAGGCCACCATTGATCTGACTAGACTGTGTCTGACAATTAATGGAGAACCGGTACAAGCATCAATGTTGAGAGCTCATGGGAAGGAAGCCCACATAGCTCGGGTAACATTGAAGCAGAGTGGTCGTTGGTCCTTTTGAGGCTGTGAAGACCACAGGCGTTCTGGATCGGGAGGTACAGAATGTTGTGCTCCAGCCTTCGTCTAAACTGGATGGTCTGGTAACGCCTCCTACAGTCGCCACTGCCAAAGATTCGCAGATTCCTATTTTGTTAAGCAACATGTCGGCTCACTATATTACACTGGAACAAGACCACAACCTTGGTATTGTCACAGAAATTGAGGAGGTTTTAGACCCTGGAGCAGAATTTCAACTTGCTGGTAACCCCATCATAAACCAGGACGGTTTACAGACTTCTACAGCCACTGAGGTGGACATGCGTGTGTTCTTACAGGATCTGTATGAGAGGTCAACATCAGGTTTACCAGAGACGAGGTCTTTGCAAGTTAAATCCATGTTAATCGAGTATCAGGATGCATTTGCAAAAGATGATCTTGATTTAGGTTTGTTCAAGGGGATAAGACATAAGGTTGACACAGATAATGCACAACCTGTTCATTCTAAACTTAGACGAACTCCTCTTGGTTTTGACAATGAGGAAGAGAAACACCTTGTAGAAATGTTAGAGAAAGGTATCATTGTTCCGTCAAAATCGGAGTGGTCCTCAGCCCCAGTATTAGTTCGGTACTGTGCGATATTGCATAGATTTCATCACTGGAGCTATACGATCTACTGTAAGTCGACAGACGGGTTATACTCCAACATGATGATGTTTGGTCGGGAAGTGCTACAGCCTATTGACATAATGTGCAAATTCCCTTTGTCTGCGACTAAAGGTGATGCTCCTTTAGATGCCAGTAACTTCATCCAACAGTTACAGCAAACGTTGCACGAAACTCATGAGATAGCACAGGATAACCGTAAACTGGCTCAGAAGCGCCAGAAAAAGAGTATGATCTACGTTTGCATGAGCGTGCCTATCATGTTGGTGATGTCGTTTATCTTGCTAATTCTGCAACTAAGATAGGCCAGTCCAGTAAACTACAACCTTGGACTGGTCCATTTATTATTTATAAAAAGTTGTCGGAAGCACTGTTTGGTATAAAAAACCAATGCCGGGAACAGTGTTGCCCACAACATCTGATTTTTGGGGGTCCCAAGGACCCCACACTCAGATTTGGGGGTCCCACTGTAAAATCTGGGGGTCCTATGGGGTCCTCATCTGAAATATGGGGGTCCCATGTTTTTTTCTTAAAATAAACACAACACATTGATATAATTATAAAGCACTTTATTAAACATGTTGAAAGCACTAGGTATGACATTGTGTAAATAATGTTAATGTGTATATAGAGAATATTAACTATGCATAGTTTATTAACCTTTAGCACTTAACACTTTTGGCCACTATTGTAGATCACCAAAATACCTATTTTCGAAAGTTTAACACTGGATTGACTGGCTCTAAACAGTGCCAGTCATTCCAGTGGTAAATTTTCAAAAATATGTATTCTGTGATCTACAATCGTGGCTAAAATTGATATATTGAAATGGCCATTGTATATTTAACTAATGACATTTGAACTGCATATCAATAAACAATAACTTAAATCACTGTACTTGTTTGTTGTCTGATAAACCAGCCAACCTACATTGACAACCTTGTATGATTAACATTTCCAAAGACCACTATATTAGTAATTAGCTAAGACCACTGCATTAGTTTTTCTATAAGACCCTAACTTGATTTTGGACGAATTGAAAAATTACGAGTACCTGTGGCGAGTTTGCTCAAGGACGACTTAACCTACTTCGATATAATGCACGCGTATCTATTTATAATGTAACTGGAATGACTACATATAGTGGAATACATAGGCTAAGATAAGACAATACAATAATTTATCAAAAATAATCTGTATAAATCAGATTAAAACGCGTAATTAGTGAAATTATATCAGCCAACAACCTGATATGTCTAATTCATAGGGAGTAACTATGTAACGTGATTGCTGATTGGTTGAAGCATAGATAACGCATTAGAGTGTATCCAATACGGACGCTTGTATCAGGGAGCTGTGAGCTATACGCTGTTTGGAAAAATGACGATATCGTTGAACATCGTTGCTGGGATGAGCTTTTGAGTTGAGAAATTGGGAACACCTAACGATCGAGTATTGTTAAACATTATAAACACTAATCCATCAGTCATACAACAAACCTACAACAAATCATAGTCTTAAACAACACAGTAAGTTCGTTTTTATTGAACACACAATGTATTAGGTATATTTCTTAAAGTAAAAAAAACATGCACAAATAAATATACACACACGATAATATAATCGATAATTAAGCACACGCAAAGTTACCAGTTTCTGTTACACTTTTTCACTGCGTCCCTCGTGCGTCCTCGGGGACGCAGAGGGTTAATATTTATGCGTCCCTCTGCCATTTTTATGCGTATATACGCGCAAAAGGATGCATAAGGGCAACTCTGGCCGGGAACTAGTTGTTCACCATGATAGATTAAAGCTGTGCAGAGATCGTGTTTTACCTCTATGGGTATTGCGAATGAGACATGCTATTAGTTCTGAAGAACATGGCGATAATGACTTATTATCCCCCGATAATGGCTCTATGTTATCTGATGATAACCATGTATCCACTTTTGGAGATGATTTGGATGAAACCATTCCATATGATATTGATCCATCCTCATCAACTCTGCATGATGATCTAGATGCTGTTTTGACAGATGACCTGGATATTGACTCTGTTTTACCCATCCCACAAACACAGCATCACTCTCCTAGGCGCATGAGGTGTCAGGTCCGAGGAGAAATGCATCACACTTCCCCATGGCGCATGAGGTGTCAGGTCCGAGGGGAACCGCATCACACTTTTTCCCCTAGGCGCATGAGGTGTCAGGTCCGAGGGGAAATGCATCACACATCTCCTAGGCGCACAAGGCGTCAGGTCCGAGGAGATGACCAGTTCCAAACACACCATTCAGAGTCAAACAGGAAGAAGGTCGTGCCATCTTCCCAACAGGTTCCTAGATTATGAACTGCATTAGAATGCGCTTTAAGCATTCGTGAATTAGACTGTCAGTCTTCATGGACCCTACTTGTCCACCTGCATATATGTTCCTCTGGTTTCTTCTTATTTCGGATTCATTTGGTCATGGTACTGTTGCGGACTGCAGTTAGCTTTTCGGTCATAGTAGAGTACTGTAATAGTAGTGTGATAATGTACAACGGTAACAGTAATTCAACATTAAAGAATTACTAATCAAGATGATATGAAAGTATAATTTCAATTTTTAATATTCTGCATGGCACTGAAGACATTCAACTTGTCCGGAAAACATTTATAATCATTGGCTTATGTTCCGTTTCCATCTTAGCTTTAGTTTCAGCAACAGCAAAATCGTGATGTTCTCTTCTTTGTAAAATTTTTGGACGCTCTAAATTAGTTGGACATGTAAGCACATAGTGGCTTTTTTGCCCAGCAATTATACTCCTTGAGATGCCAAAAACCAAGAGGGGTCAATTGCTGTATGACTCACAGAACGGGTTATTATAATTTTGCGTTTTTCAAATGACGCGTGAATGATTGCGTGTAATAATGCGTGGTTATATTTATGCATTTCTTGAACAGCGCATGGATAATTACGCGTTGCAAAGATGTGTTGTCAAATGATGCGTAAATTGTTACGCATTAATCATACGCATTGTATTTATTGTCCGTCATGACGCTTGGTCATAATACTGTTTTCTGTTTGTGTATATGGCAAATCCATATACACACTTTGTATAATAAGTATATGCATCCTATGTTGTGATGCAAACTCATCTATGTATAGTGAAATTCAGTTTAGGTTAGCTACACTATGTCAGTTCTAAATTTGTCAGCTCAGATATTTTATAGGGTAGCTCAAATATATTATATTTAGTTTTATTAGGTCAGCACAGATATTTTATAGGATAGCTCAGATATATTAATTCTACATTATGTCAGTTCAGATATTTTATTTTATATTAGGTCAACATTATATTTATATATATATTTTCTGTATTAAACGTGTAACAATTACATGTTAAAATGATGCAATGATGCATTACTTTATAATGCATGATTCATGCATATATTTATGATGTGCATTACTCTATAATGCAGAAGTCCTGCATATGACAGGATATTTATAATATGCATTTAGCAAAGACTGCATAAATCGTGCAGATGTATTTCTTGCGCTTACCACTTTATAATGCACAAAGTAATTGACGCGTTAGTCATAACGCAAAAGCATGTTTCTTTCATCTGCTGTATTATCCGTTCCGTTTCAGCTTCACTCAGATATATTTATTGTGATAGGGATAGTGGTTTTCTGGATTTCCTAAATTTGTAAATTCAGATCCGTTCAATTATATAAGAGGTATATATCTTATATCATATATGTGAAGGTTAAAGATGTTCACTAAAATTAAAACTATGCAACATTCATAGATTTTCCTCGAATCTCACATATTTTAATTTCATATAATTTACATTTCTTTATACTTTAATTACAGTTCAATTTCGTTGTTTATTTCAGAATTATTTGAAATAAAGAAGTGATATAAATCACTGTCACTGTTATTATTATTATTATTATTATTATTATCATTATTATTATTATTACTATTATTATTATTATCATTAGCCACTCATTCTCTCTGGATGGATCGACACCTACTATGGGCAAATTCTTTTTTAATTGTGGTCAATTCTAATTCTACCTTTAGCAGTTGAGCGTCAATGGCCATACAATTGTATTATAAGTATGGTTCTTTATTTAATATTTTCTCATTTAAAAAAAAAATTTTAATATGGAATAATTGAGGCTTCCAGATTTTTAGATATAGGAAGCCTCATTTTAAGAACGGGGAGGAATGTGGAACTGGCGATATCCCGCAATCTCGGAATTCGTGTTTCAGGGCTGCTGGGCTAGCCGATTCCCGCCGTTTCTACGGATGCCCGGCAGTCGTACCTTGGAACCTGAAACGCGAGCACCTGCCGCCGGTTCCCTGTGCGATTCGTGACCCCTGTTGGGTGAGTATCACTATAATGTACTAGTAGTATTACTACAAGATTTTAATAAAAATCGTCCAAAATCCAAGATGGCCACCGGCCAATTTGTCCCATCAGCTTTATTTGAACAAACATGGATCTCTATGCTCTAAGAATTCTTTCTGCCAAATATACTTGAAATTGGTCCAGTGGTTCTCGAGAAAAAAATTTAAATTTCCCATTGCTTTAGTATGGGAGCTTTTGGCGGGAAAACAATCCAAGATGGCCGAGATGACCGTTTATCTGACAGTTTCGAAAGTTGTAAATTTGACATCAGCATAGTCAAAAACCTATATAAAACCAATTTTGGCTTGAAAATCCATCAAATAAAAAAATACAAAATGGCAGCCAAAGGCGCTACATTTCGATTGGTCCAGGGTGGCCATGTTTTTTACCCATCAACTTCCCTTGAGCACAGTTTAATGGTCCTTAGCCGTAATGATATCTCCCAAATTTGGGCCCAATACGTTCAGCGGTTCTGGGGAAGTAGTTTTTTTGCTCAAAACTAGGTCATCCAAGATGGACGCTGAACCATTCAGCCTATCAAGTTCCTTTAAACAAACTTGGTTCAGCTCTTGCACTAGATCATATTTCATGACTTTTGAATCGATCGCTGAAATAGTTTCGGAAAGATTTTTAAAGATGTTTCTAAAAATAGGGCAAAATCCAAGATGGCCACCGGCCAAATTGGCCAATCGGCTTCCTTTGAACAAACTTGGATCCCTATGCCGTAGGGAAAATTTCTGTCACATATACTTAAAATCGGCTGAGTGGTTCTCGAGAAGACATTTTAAATTTCCCATTGCTTTAGTATGGGAGCTTTTGGTGGGAAAATGATCAAAGATGGCTACCAAACCATTTATCCGAGTTTCGAAAATTTGAAATCAGAAAAACCAGAAACATAAAACCAATTTTGGCCTCAAAATCCATCAAATAAAAAAATCCAATATGGCTGTCAAACACGCTACATGGCGGCCATGTTTTTTGATGGATCAACTTCCCTTGAACAAACTTCAATGGCCACTAGTCCATAATCATACCTGCCAAATCTCGGCCTGATCCGTTTATCGCTTCTGGAGAAGATGTCTTCGTGAAAATCGCCGAACTATTTGTCAATCAAGTTCCCTTGAACAAACTTGGATCAGCTCTTTCCCTAGATCATATTTCATGAATTTTGAATCGGTGCCCCAAAGCGGTTTTGGAAAAGATTTTTAGATATTTCTAAAAATCGAACAAAATCCAAGATGGCCACTGGCCAAATTGGCCGATCGGCTTCATTTGAACAAATTTGAATTTCTATACCCTAAGGATGCTTCCTATAAAATATAATTAAAATCGGCCCAGTGGTTCTTGAGAAGTCGGTTAAAGGAAAGGTTAATGGACGGACACACAACGGATGGTCGCTATGGCATAAACTCACTTGGCCTTCGCGGCTAGGTGAGCTAATAACAACACTGTTAATGATTTCCCACAATGTCCATATTTACATATTTATAGAAGTTGGAGGGTTTCTTAACCCTTTCACCCATGAATTAACCATATCTCATTTTCAATGCTACCATACAGGAAAACTGTTGAATATTGAGGCAGCAATAGCTTCCAGTTAAATTAATTTTAAAATATTCAGCTTAAGTTTTATCGTAAAGAAGACTTTTTCAGGGATTTGTGAGTAAAAGGGTTAACCCTATATGGCCTGGCCCAACAAAACCTGAACCCGTGTTGAGGATGTCCATTTGCCAGACAAGAGTAGGCATATTTTTGAACATTTATTATTAGAATGACTGCCTCGATATCTATTCCAGTCATCTGAGTGGTAGAATTTCAACAGTACCCATCTCTTGATCTGCCAATGGTTAGTCATTAACCCTATCACCAATGAATTTCTCAAAGCTCATTTTCAAGGCAACCACACAAGGAAACTGATGAATATTTTGAAATTAATTTGACTTCCAGTTAAATTCATTTCAAAATATTCAACAGTAGGGTTGGGCGATTTTTCGATATTATCGTCAATATCGCGATATACCGAATACCGATACCGAAATCGTCATAATTTCGAAAAATCGTAAATATCGTCAATACCGACAGGACGATATTGCACTTTTAACTGTGAGCATAATATAAATAACTAAGTTAGAAATGTCATACTCTTACCTCTATTCGGTCCAGTAATAGTCTTTAAGTAATAATCCAGTCTTTGTCTAAGGTAATAAAAACTTAATAAACTCCAAAATAATCTGTGTTCATTTAATTCATGGTTTGTTTGCGCTAATAAAATGATTTAAAGTACAAAATAATCCTTTGTTGTTCACTTTTCATAATTACATAAATAGACGACGCCATGTTTTTTCTTGCCTCATTCTGAGGGTTAGTCAGTGGGGAATACCATTTGCGCTACCCACATTCCAATCTGATGACGTCATTACCACAGGTCAAGCTATTTATTCATTAGTCATTGATCTGCATGGTTAAACATTCTTCTCACCGTGAAAGATTTAAACTTTAAAACCTTTTAGGTCGATAGGAAACCACACACACTTAATCCCTTATCAATACCACAGCTTGGAACGGTGGGTGAGGGGGAAGTTAATCTCTTGCTTTACCGCTATACGTTTTTGTGTAACTTTATACAATATATTTAGCATTTTTAAACGAATCAGATCAAAATTCATTCCACATATAACATTACAGATTTATTCTAAGTGTGAAACAGCCTTAAAATAAATAATTTAGGCCTAATTATTTCCAGTCTTCGATCTGTTGTGGCAGTTTTGGTTGCACTGTTAACTGGGTTAATTTCACACATCCCGGCTACGCCTTGAGATCAATGGATGGGACCGCTAAGTAGTGAGCGAATTTGAATCGGTCTACAATGGGACAAATTAGTATTTAATATTACAGACCAAATAAAATCTGATATAATTGTTTCCAGTCTTCACGCTGGTTCTCGTTCAAAATCATGCAGTGTTATTTTATTAATTTGCATCGTCTACGCTAGCGGTGGGCGTGATAACAGCTGTCGGAATTCTGCAGTGTGAATTCTGATTGGCTCAAGTATGATACAGCGGCCAATCAGATTTCGCTCTGCTGAATTCCTGTCTGCGCAATGAAGTTAATGCGTATTCTTTGCTCAATCTTTTGACAGTTGTCGTGAGGTAAATATAACACAAAATACAACACAAGAACAGAAGAAAATCCTTTATTTTTCTTATTTGTGGTGAATACGGTTAGTTGCATTACATTCGTTGCTTTAAACTGTATATTGAAGGATGTCAAAGTGTGGAATTTCGTGTAGTAAATATGCGGAAATGGCAATCATGGCGATCTCAATTTACGGTTTCAATGCAACAAACTTAATCAAAATAACTTGTAGACAGCACCAATTTGAAATGTTATTCTATGTTTACGCCCTAACTCCACACCCCACCCAAATGACGATATATCGTGATACCGCGGTATTTTAATGAGATACCGATATCGTCATGCCTTGAGCAATATCGCCCAACCCTATTCAACAGAATACATTTTATATTGTAAAGAATTGCTTTTTTCTGGGATTTGTAAGGGGTTAAGCAAAAAATAAAAATTTCTCGACCAATCTTGACCAGTACTTATTACAACATTTTTCATGATGGGACAATGTATTTTATCTCCTTGACATCACCTGATCACCCGTGATGTCATATTTCTCTCTTCACAATGGAGACAACCATTCCTTGTTAAGCTCCAACCATCCTAGTTAAACTCCACCCATCCTTAGTTAAGCTCTGCCCATTCCTAGTTAAGCTCTGCCCATTCCTAGTTAAGCTCCACCCATTTCTAGTTAAGCTCCACCCATTTCTAGTTAAGCTCTTCCCATTCCTAGTTAAGCTCTTCCCATTCCTAGTTAAGCTCTTCCCATTCCTAGTTAAGCTCTTCCCATTCCTAGTTAAGCTCCACCCATTCCTAGTTAAGTTCCACCCATTACTAGCTAAGATCCACCCATTCCTAGATAACCTCCATACATTCCTAGTTAAGTTCCACCCATTCCTAGTTAAGCTCCACCCATTCCTAGTTCAGATCCACCCATTCCTAGTTCAGATCCACCCATTCCTAGCTAAGCTCAACCCATTCCTAGCTACACTCCACCCATTCCAAGCTACACTCCACCTATTCCTAGTTAAGCTCCACCCATTCCTAGTTAGACTCCACCATTCCTAGTTAAGCTCCCCCCATTCCTAGCTAGACTCCATTATTCCTAGTTAAGCTCCCCCCCATTCCTAGCTAGACTCCATTATTCCTAGTTAAGCTCCACCCATTCCTAGCTAAGGTCCACCCACTTTGTATCTGTGTTGAAATTAGTTTATATACTTTGAACTGAATTTCCAGAATTTTTTTAACTAATTTGACTGGGGTGGTTGCTGCCATTAGCCTACAATTTCAAACTATTTTAAATCCGATCCGAATCAGGTTTTAACCTTTTAATGGCTAAATTAGGCCAAGAATATTACGATATTTCATTATTGAATATCAATTTTCAGGCCAAGAAGACTTTTTGAAAATTGACCACTGGAATGACTGGCTCGGTTATCAAACCAGTCATTCCAGTGGTCAGTTTTCTAAATAGTTTTCTCTTGGCCTGCAAATTGACATTCCTCAGGATCACTTTGGCCGGCGCCATCATGAAATGGTTAATCTGGATCCGGATCAATGTACAGATCAGGATCAATGTACGGATCAGGATCTATGTACGGATCAGGATCAATGTATGGAAATCAGTTTACATTAACAACACTTCTTGCAGTCAAATTTGAATAGATCATGTCAGCAGTTACTGCAGTGATCATAGATCCAGGTTTTTAGTTCTGTATAACCAAAGCGTATCACAACCAGTCTGGAGATAAAATTTGAATCAATAAGTAGTTTCTGAGATATTGATAGATGCAGACATTTCTTGATCGTATCTGGGTTTATTAACCCTTGAATTTGTTCAAGAAAATTCCAACATTTTCATAGAAAATGTCCATTTGTAGACCAAGAGAAGACTATTTTAGAAAATTTACCACTGGAATGACTGGCTCGGTTATCAAGCCAGTCATTCCAGTGGTAAATTTTTTTAAATAGCCTTCTCTTCGCCTGCAAATGGACATTTCTCAAGACCACTGCAGAAGGCATTTTTGGCTGATATGAGTGTCATAGGGTTAACTGCATACTGACTTCCTGCAGAGTACATATTCTATGGGGTTTAACTCTGGATATGCTGAATATTTCGAAAATAATTTGACTGAAAGATGTTGGTGGCTCAGGTCCAGAGTTATTGCCCATTGAAATCATTGTCTGGTGGCTTGCCGCAATCAGATAGTTAAGCAGGGTGATGAGCAATATTTGGAAATCCTAGTTTGTGGTACCAATGTTTCTTGTGTTGAAATTTGAGATAAATCTGATTATTAGTTTCTGAAATACTGCTGAGGAAAGGCGCGCATCCTTACAGGGCAAGGGCTATAACAAGGACAATCACATATTGCTCTTCCATGTCGCACCACCACCATTTCCACGTTATTAAATTTCAAATAGCTGATGGCCAATTTCTATAATTGGACAATATTAACCCCAAATCAGAAATGTTCTTTGGGTAGCCACAGGTAATTTGTATCCCAAGTTTGGTGATCAATCGAACGAGCTATTATATGGAAACAAGTTCTATAATTGGATCAGCATGACCGTGGCCGTTGTTTGCAAAATCATGAGATTCGTCAGTGATAGCCATGAGTAGGTGAAGATGCCTTCTGTAGAACCATAGAAGAAATATAAACCAGCATGGGCAAACTGGTGGAAAGAAACAGCTACGTTACATAGACACGATCTATTCAAAGGGGGTGTGGGAATAATAATAATGATTATATTTAGTTATTTATTTTGCATCCATTTACATATTTACAAGATCCAAGACAATTTTACAAGAAGATTCCAAGATGGCTGCCCAACCATTTATGAGTTTTGAATCGATCGCTCAAACAGCTTCGGCGAAGATTTTTAAAGACATTTCTAAAAATCAACCAAAATCCATGATGGGTGCTGGCTATATTGGCTGATCGGCTTCGTTTGAACAAACTTATATCTCCACGTCCTGAGGATGTTTCCTGCTAAATATAATTGAAATCGGCCCAGTAGTTCTCGGAAAGAAGACATTACCCAAGGTGGCCGGCAACCCGTTTATCAGACAGTTTCAAAAATTACAATTTTGAGATCAGAATACACAAAAACATATATAAAACCAATTTCGGCCTCAAAATACGTTAAATAAAAAAATCCAATATGGCCGCCAAACACGCTTTTATATATATATATATATATATATATATATATATATATATATATATATATATATATATATATATATATATATATATATATATATATATATATATATATATATATATATATATATATATATATATATATATTGATTGACCCATGGTGGCCCAGTTTCTTTACAGAACAACTTCCCTTGAACAAATTTTAATGCCCCTTAGTCCATAATCATATGTCCCAAACTTCGGCCCGATCGCTTCTGGAGTTATTTTGGGGAAAAATAGGTCATCCAAGATGGCCGCTAAACTGTTTGGTCAATCAAGTTCTCCTGAACAAATTTGGTTCAGCTGTTGCCCTAGATGATATTTCATGGGTTATGAATCGATCCCTCAAACGGTTTCGGAGAACATTTTTAAAGACATTGCTGAAAATCTGCCGAAATCCAAGATGGCTGCCAGCTCAATTGGCCGATCGGCTTCATTTGAACAAACTTGGATCCCTATGCGCTAAGGATGGATCCTGCCAAATATAATTAAAATCGACTTAGTAGTTCTCGAGAAGACATTTTAAATTTCCCATTGCTCTAGTATGGGCGCCTTTGGCAGGAAAATAATCCAAGATGGCCACCAAAACGTTTATCCGACAGTTTCGAGAATGGCAAATTTGAGCTCACAATACCCAAAAACATGTATAGAACCAATTTCGGCCTCAAAGTCCATCAAATAAAAAACCCAATATGGCCACCAAACACGCTACATTTTGAATGGACCATGGCAGCCTTGTTCAACTTCCCTTGAACAAACTTTAACGGCCCTTAGTCCCTGATTATATCTCCTAAATTTCGGCCCAATCCCTTTAGCGGTTCTGGAGAAGTGGTTTTCAGGAAAACTAGGTCATCCATGATGGCCACCGAACCATTTGGTCAATCAAGTCTTCTTGAACAAACTTGGCTTACCTCTTTCCCTAGATGTTTCATAAGTTGAATCGATTCCCCAAGCGGTTTCGGAGATTTTTAAATACGTTTCCTAAAATCGGCCGAAATCCAAGATGGCCGATGGCTAAAATGGCCGATCGGCTTCACTTGAATAGACTTCACTTAAATAGCCCTAATGATGCATCCTGCCAAATATAATTGAAACCGACCCAGTGGTTCTTGAGAAGTTGTTAAAGGAAAAGTTGACGGACGGATGGACAACGGACACACAACGGATGGTCACCACGGCATAAGCTCACTTGGCCTTTCATAACACAAGCTGGCGTGGTACAATAGAAGTCTTCTGCTGTATGCTTGATAACATCAGTCACGCATAGACCCCCATGGTCAGCATCCCGCTTCAGTGTCACACATCTAAGCCTTCTGAAGGCATTAGATACAGTTCTAAAATAGAGATGATCTGTCTCCTGTGGAGATTGATGCTTTAAAGCTCTCATGTCCCTGTAACTATAATGTAATTTACCCAGCATGCAATGTTCAGACGACATATTCGTTTCAAATATCTTTCGCCATATTATTTGATTCCATTGTCTGTACTGGCTGGGGAATGAACCTTTCCAGTTTTAGCTATGCCCAGCCCATCTCTAGCTAAGCTCAACACACACCTCGCTTGTGACGAGATCATTCGATCCCTGAACTCCTTGACTATCAATTTCCAGAAAACTATACAGGCAAGCTTTTGAATATTTTGAAACTAATTTGACTGGGTGCTGTTGCTGCCTACGGAAGCAACAGTGCCCAGTTGAATTAGTTTCAAACTATTCAACAGCATGTTTAATAAACAACAAAGACCATTCGTACAATGTATCAGACTATTAAGCATTTAAAATGGACTAACTCTAGTCATTCATGCTGTAATTGATTAGGACGTCATCCTACATGCCACATAGTTGATTATGATGGATGGATAAACTGGAAAGGTCCAATCTCAAACAAAACTGGCCTATAGTCTGTTCAACTGATCATTCGTGCAACTGATCATTTGTGCAACTAATCATTCGTTAGCTAGCTTTTGATTTGTAAACATGGCAGTGGCTTGACAGCTCATCTATGGCTCAATATTGCTCAGTCCATGTGTATTAATTTCAAGAAAGCCATACAAAGAAAGCTGTTGTATATTTTGTCAATAATTTGACTGAAAGCTCCAGCTGCCTATGGCAGCAACCCATTTCAGTGAAATTATTGTAAAAAAATTTGAGTTGACATATTTGAATCGAAATTGTTGCTTCAACAACTTTTAGTCAAGTTATTCTCAAAATAATCAGCAATACTTTCAATTGGCACACAATCTGAAGATTTCAAGGCCAATTTGACTGTGAGTTGTTGCTGAGTAAGGTGGCAACAACTTTTGCAAATTGTTTTGGAAGGTATATTGCAATCACATCTGTTCGTCCATCAGGCTATCGCCTCCGAAACTGTTTGGTGGGATTCAATCAAATTTGTTTTGTTAGTTACCCGTATGATTGCGGACCACAAGACAACATTTACATTAGGCTTCACCCCTAGCTAGAGGTTGGGCATAGTGTGGAGGACAGAAAGTTAAAGTTGGTGGAATTCAACCAAATTTGGTTTGCGAGTTATACCTATAATTCAGGAATGCAAGACAATGTTTACCTTAGACTCAGCACCCGGGGTGGGATGGAGGGGGGCAGAGCAGCAAAGTTGGCAGAATTCAACCAACCGTGGTATGTAAGTTACACATATGATTACTAATTGTGAGGCGATGTTTACATTCGGCTTTGCCACCAGTGGTTGTGGTAGGATGGCGGGTGTGACGAGGGCTTTCTAGCATGCATGAATGCACATTATGATGACAAATGAACGATGATTCAATTCCTTGCGTAGCATATCTAACCAGTTTATGCCTGCATAGATGGTCCAGGCATCGCTGCTTCCAACTGATTTCCAGCTGCAGAGAAACCAGATGCACCCTGCAAAAACACAGAGACTGTCACTCTTAGTTTAATTAAACCAATGGTGCACAGTAATACATGACTTCAAAATTATTTCATCTTATTGAGTCTTTAAACAACAACAAAACAACTACAGCAAAAATAACAATTTATCAAAGTAGAGATTTGTTTCCTTTGATATATTCGATACATAGTTGAGGTCATATTGTTCAGAACATATAATACAAACATCTATAATAATCTGGCAATCCCATCTGTCACTCAAATATCTCATGTCATAATCAAAATATATAAATTGTTAGCTGACTTCCCAATCAATTGACTTACGGCCGACATAAAATACACAAAGGTCACACTGTAAATGGTATGTGATGTCTCAGAATATGACATTGGCAAGGAATGTAATTTTTACATTTTGGAATGGAAAATGACACTATTTTAGTACATAATTGGTGTTATTATACACCTGCATATTTTAGCCAATGAAATGGTTGCATTTCAACCATGTAAGTGTCCAAGAAAAAGTGTTATTGGACTCTCGAGGCTGTTTGTTACATCAGCCAAACATTACATCATAATAGTATTATGTCACTGCATTATTAACATATTCTGCCCGTTTGAAGCCTCGGCTTCTATTAGGACAAGAGGTGTTCAATTTCTAAATCAACATCTCTGAGAAAGGGTGTGGGTTTATATTAGAATTTCACCCCCAAAATTTTCTAAAGATGATACAACAAAAATTGAACTCAATTTCCCGTTACAAATTCTCGCCACCTCAAAACCATCATTGCGGAAGTGAAATTATGAAATTGGAGTGCCTAAATATTGCATATCCTTTAATAAAGATCATTTATTATGTCAAAATTAATCCTGAATTATAAATCATGCGAATCTCCTCCATTCACAAAAGAACTTTATTTAGAGCGAGTATTCGGATATAAATATTCGGGACTCGGAATTGCTATATATTATCACTGCACGATAGGAACTAAGTATTGTACTTTATGTCTGATCTTAATAATGGGTACCCGTTTGATAACAAACTTCTGTTAGTGTATTAGATCTCACGACAACACCATGCCTTAAAAAGAGCCAGTGGCTCGCCAACATAATTTTAATTCTCAGAGTTTCAGGCAATTTTTGTCATACGTCTTGATTCCGTTTTGGATCATTTGATGTTGGTCGGCATTGCAAAATTAATGCGCAATACGAGACTGCTTGGTCGCAGTTTGGTTGGTACATAAATTTGGTCTTAAAATATTTTTATAAGGAAGGTAGTTATCATGCTAAGACTGTTTCACGTGTATTTTGACAACAAACTTGTGGAATAAACTTTATAATATATCTTGAACATATGTGACCTACTACTAGTAGAAGTAATTTATTAGGTGATCAAGATCTACTAATCCAGGGTCTGTATTGATTTCTAGGAGTCCGTGAATGTATCAGGGCAGAGATCGATGTAAAGTAGAGCGATCCCGTGACACAATTGTTATTATTATACACGCTGTTCTTACAAATTTATTCTTCAAATTTTCTTTTCCGATACAAATTGCTGAGTTAGGGGTGGACTTCTAATACAGAGTTTTGCCATTTTGAAAATCATTGGCGCTCATATGTCAGTTCGGGGTTGAGCTTCTATTAGAGCATGGGCTTCAATTAGGCGGAATACGGTACATCATTCATGAATTGCTCAATTGTATCATTTGGGCTGTCCTTTTGATAAATAGTAAATTCAATAGACCTGTTACATCTGATTATTTATTCTCTTCTTTTTCATCCACAGCGCGTTTAAAAATATGTATTGAACTCGATGAATGGTACAATAATTAACTAGATGGACTGCGTCCCGTGTGTCGAGCCCTTTAGGTTTTCCACATAGCACACATGTGTGGCAGTGTTGCAAAATAAGGATTTCTTAAAATAGGAAATCAAACATTGAAAATATATTCCTTTAATTCTTGAAAAGGCGACAAATCACATGAAAATAAACTAAGTCCAAACCATATAAAAGTATGGAGAAATCTTTGTTGTGTTAATTTTGCTGCAAACTGAATGCAATGATGATATAGCACAATTCTGTAAAGGTTTGTTGGGATGGGATAAGCCCCTGATAAATTAAAAGAACATTGAAAAACTTTAACATTCTTCTAATTCTTGGTCCACAAAAAAATTAACTCAAAGCAACAAAAAATGGAAACAATTTGACAATGATTTTCACTATGATGGAGTCGGGATGCAATGATGGCATAGAACAAATCTAGATTTACCACGTTCAAAAGAATTGTAACTAAACTGTAGGAGTTGAGTTGACAAGGATGGACAGATAGACAAACATACATTTTGGACAGATTGATGGACATACAAGTATATGGATAGCACATGCACATCTTCATGTGGTAATGATAATACTTACCAAGTTTCAAAAGAATCGCAGCTAAACTGTTGGAGTTACGTTGACAAGAAATGATTGGCCATGCAGTTTATGTATCAGCTTTAAGATATTTAAAGGGTGATAACTCTGCAATGAATAATTTTTGCACATGATACTGATAATGTGGACGAAAGTTTAAGTTAATTCATTGAGACATCTAGGAGGAGTTGCGTTGACAAGAAATGATTGTCAGAGATGGACATACATACATTTTGGACAGATGGATGGACATACAGCTATATGGATAGCACATCTTCATGTGGTAATGATAATACTTACCAAGTTTCAAAAGGATCACGGCAAAACTGTAGGAGTTGCGTTGACAAGAAATGATTGGCAATGCAGTTTATATATCAGCTTTTTAAGATATTTAAAGGCTGATAACTCTGCAATGAATAATTTTTGGGTTGCAAAAAAAGCACATGCACATGACACTGATTATGTGGATAAAATTTTAAGTTAATCCATTGAGACCTCTAGGAGGAGTTGCGTTGATAAGAAATGATTGTCAGAGATGGATGGATGGACGGACAGATGGACATACATACATTTTATGGACATACAGGTATATGGATATCACATACACACCTTCACGTGGTAATGATAACATTACCAAGTTTCAAAAGAATTGGAGCTAAACTGTAAGAGTTGCGTTGACAAGAAATGATTAGCAATGCAGTTTATGTATCCGCTTTAAGATATTTACAGGGTGATAACTCTGTAATGAATACTTTTTTGGCCGCGAAAAAAGCGCATGCACATCTTCAGATGGCAATGACTAGATTTAACACATTTCAAAAGAATTGTAACTAAACTGTAAGAGGAGTTGCGTTGACAAGATGGATGGACAGACAGCCGGATGGACGGATATGCTGACTGCTATATCCCACCCACACACCCACCCCGTCTTCTACACAAGTTCATCTTTTAATTTAATTTAATATGAAAATTTAAAATTTTGACACCAGAGTGGTAAGGTTCAAGAAACTATCTGTCTTTGTAGCACTTTTCTCATGAATCACTATGTCTGCTTTGAACAACTACCTTATTCATCTGTATAATGTCTTTGTCAGTGAGTTTCTGTCCACTTATCGGATCCACCATATCTCTTCTGATTATCTTCTCCACACACTCCATTGTGACAACATTACCTCTGAAAAAACAACAAACCAATATTTCTATCATGATTATGATGATGATGGTCGTCAGTGTACCCAGTCCGGCATCTTTTAGATCGGTACATAGCACACTTAGCATGTTTGTGCAGTAGCGTCCTCTATGAGCTTGGTAGCTGTTGGCACCGAGTACAGCCAATTCAAAGGATTTCTGTGCCTCAGTGTCTTGTGGCATTCGCAGAACATGGCCAAACGTAGACAGCTTTGTTGGGTGGTTGGCCCACCTTCACTGACAGCGACACCGTATTGCACATAGTGTATAACGCGCCATTGGATACTATACTGTCCAGCCAGCGATGTTTGGTTATAGTACGAAGGTGTCTACAGTGACAGGGATCAGGCGTATCTAGAACTGCCTTGGGAGTCGCCAAGCTGTTACAGTTGTACATCATCAGTGATATATAGGTCACGTCATACAAACATATTCATTGGATCAGAGGGATGTGCGATCCATGGATCCACAGTTACCAAAATGACTGGAAGGCAATGTTTCCCATGATGCAATGTGCAAAGAAGAATGATTATATCAACAAACATGACGGTTATCAATAGGCCTGCAAATGCTCCTATATTTCATAGCAATTCCTACATTTCCTATATTATGGGAAAAAACATCTATGTTTCCAATATTCTTATTATTTTTACCTGCAAATACCGGGAGAAGGTAAGTTATCAAACAAAACCATAGAGTTTTAGTGATGCAGTGCATCACAAAGGATCCACCACCTTCCGCTGAAACTTGCCCTTCTCTGAACGCATGCAATTAACATTGAATTTGGGTGAATCATGAGTTGATACTACAAATAGAATGCATCCATACACCAAGGTCAGTTAATGTATGCAAGACTTAAAACTACAGCCCAGACAAGAATTTCCTATCATGCACAGCGAACCATGAAAAGTAGGTCAGGTTGACCGACTTTTGATACAGGACAAACCGGCTGGCTATAATGCATCCATACCTCAAGTTTGGTTACTGTATACAAAAGACACTTGAAAATAATAGGCCAGAAAAGAATAATCTATGATGTTCAGTAAATCATAAAAAGCATGTCATGTAGACCTTGAACTTTTGAGCGATTTTTCTTCACATGCACGGTAAACAAGTACCACCCTTTAATTGTCAACCTGGCTAAAAACTGGCCTCTGCAGTGTGTTGACAAATGTCCATTTGCAGGCCATGACATGGCGGTTTTATAACCTTATCACTGGAATGACTTGCATGGTTATTGAGCCAGTCATTCCAGGGGTAAAATTCTTTAAAACAGTCTTATCCTGCCTGCAAATGGACATTGACTAAGCAAAGATTTTAATTCTCTTGACAAACTCTGACCATTAAAATGTAGCTGTTATCCGTATAACGCACATGTTCACTAAAAACTCACGATGTTTTGAGAACTGCACATGGTACAGAGTTTCCGAGTACGTCATTGGTAACTGCACAAACATAACGTGCCTAAAAGAAAGAAAATACCACTCAGGTGCTACTGCCACCACTACCACCATTGTCATCATAATCATTATCTGCAAATGTTTTGAAAATACATTGGGGATATTGTAATCGCTTGCATCCCTCTGCTCAGCTACATGTATCTCCTCTGCAAACATTTGGCAGAATTCTGCAAGATGTTATTGTCAGGAACTGTGTCAAATTACTAAATCATTGTGTACATTCTATTTCAAGTCTCTTCATCTTTAAATATCGAATTAATGTAGTGTCTCTATAGCTCTTTAATAGGTTGCATTACAGCATTTTCAGCTAGTGAGTTTGTGTTCATCACAATAGGTATAGAGCTTACTCGTATTGTCATTCAATCAGTATTCATGTTGCTGGTTACATTTAATGTTTTAATTACTAGATTCGGGATAGTTACCAGTCAGACATCAAGTTGTAAATATCTTCGTAAAGTTCTTAATATATTACTATCGTTGAAAATGTTTAAAGTATTCTGATTGTTGAGGCGCAAGTATTTTTTTGCATTGTAATGTAGGTTTTCGTATTCTGTTTCTGCCAAAGCTGGTACCCAATTTGACCCATAAGCTTCCGTGTACCGCAACTCTTTTTCGCCATTGTAGGTAGGGACTCAGCCATCTTTTATATGGTGTTCATGTAAGCTGTTGCTATCTGACTTAGCAGCAGCATACTGTACACAACACCACAAAATGCGATCTTCCCCATCATTATTTTAACATAGAATCGTGAATTGGTATCCAGCAGTATAATGGTTAAACTTGGTACCTGTTTACATTGCCAGTCTATCTACAAAACTATCAATGTAGTGAAGAGCATATTTATTTTACACATGTATGCTTTAGTAATTGCTCTATCAATTGTGTATTGTACCAGGTACGTGTGCATATGAAGTGATCGTACGATCTATGTAAGTAAACTGAGTGGTCGTAAGCATACTGAGTGGTCGTGTTGAATAACTTATTGGTGTCTTCTACCCACACCTAAATATGTGAAATCTTGTGTTCACAGTGTCCCAGCCTGAGGCTATAGTTGCTTGTTCCAGTAATCATTTGATTGGAGACCAACAGTAGTCAGGCGTGGTCGTAAGGAAGTCGTATTTCTGTCTCGTCATCTGTTTGTAAATTGTCTGTCATCATAAGCACAGACTAATAGTATCTATTGTCTGTATGAGCAGAGTAGACCAGCTCGAACATCCATATGTCCTCTCAAGTTTGTCATCAGTGGGAACTTGTAACTGTATCTACAGCATGGAACGATCGTAGTAGAGGAGTATCATCGTGTCAAGTTCATCAGAAATCAATAAACAGTTTGTTATCTTCAGAGCAAGCAGTTGCCATTCACAGTTCATTCATATCGCGTTGCAAGGTCGTCATTCGTCACGTCAACATCTTCATTATCTTATTGGTTACCTTATCATAGCTGAGATAGGATTTGCTAGCTCCAGCTTAAATATTCATTTGCAGTTTCGACATTACTTATATTAGGCCAGTTGACAATTCCCATATATCGTTTACCTGGTATGTAGACCTGAATGTTATTAAGAAACATTTATAAATACACAATATAGTAGTATCATTCAGTCATCGTTTCACCATTGGTCAAGTGGTACATAGTATGATAGCTTCATCCATAGCATTCATTTAAATTCATGATTATAGTCTGTTATGTATATATTGTGTGACATTATGATATAAGACACTTCTTAATATGTTAGCAGTATTTAATAGTACATCAATAAGATTCATCTAATCATACATATTTTTCATCATTACATGTGTGCTGTAAGTATGTGTGCATGAAAGGTACTAACAAAACAGGTGTGTGTGCATGTGTGTGCGTGCGTGCGTGCATGTGTGTGCGTGCGTGCGTGCGTGCGTGCGTGCGTGCGTGCGTGCGTGCGTGCGTGTACTGTATGTGTGTGTGTTAAGATATGGCGCATTATGAAATCATCATCTTTTTACATATGTTTTTACAACTTTGACCATAGTAAATTTTTATTGAAAATGTAACTTGTTCTTCTAGTGCATTCACAGCGTTGCCATGGTGATAAGTCACTAAGTATTGCGTCACAGCATCGTTCAACCCCAATGTTGACAGTTATTTATATTTGGCTGTGCCACACAGGTCAAATGCCAACACAAATCCTGTCTATGACATGTATCTTATCTGAAACCCCATGTTGGAATTCAACAAAACTTGTTCTGTGATTTAACCATATCATTGCGGATTTGGAGATAACATGTTTGTTTTGCTCCGTCTCCAGAACACAGGGTTAAGAATGATGGCTAGGGGTGGAGTCAATGTGAAATATTATAAAAATTTGATCCATCATGCGGTCTCCTACCAAAGTGTTTGCAGAAATTCAACCAAATTTGTTTACCCATACGACTGTCGATTGCGAGATGCTATTTATATTGGTCTCTCCCCACCCCCAATCTGTTTGAAAGAACAGATTCATGTACCATGACCAGTGACATTGACCTTATGACCCTAATATCATTGTGCTGATTCCAAACAGCATAGAATATCCAAGTTTACTTTCAATATGGTCAATCAATTTTCAAAAGGGTGACACATTTTGCTAAATGTAAACCTTGAATGTTTGCGCCATCTCGGTTGCATTCACAGTTGGAAACGGCATTTATGGCTGACCTTCTGCGACACAGACGAGACAATGATGGAACTGTGCTAAACAGCTCATTTTTTAATCTAGTGACATTTAGGAGCATATTATGATAAGTTCATATTCGGAAAGAGGTTAAGATCAGATGATCACTCAAGCACTTGATTTCATTGAATCAAGTTAGAGTTAAGCCATTGTGATGTAATTGCTCGCAGCTTTGTTGCTCATGGTAGTCAGATTCTGGTCTTTAATCCAGGTCGTGATCTCAGGCATGACAGAACTGAATATCAAAAACTAACAATTCAACCAAATACCTATTTATAGGCACATGCTCAGCTATAACCTAAGTGCTGTTATCAGTATTTATACACATCTGTTTATCTATTTAAATACTCTCTTCTCATAGTGGTACATCTACTTAGCTATTTAAGTGCCGTTTTATCATCATGTAACCTACTTAGCTATTTAAATGCTGTTTTATCACCATGGACCTTACTTAGCCATAAGTGTGGTCTTATCATCATGGTACATCTACTTAGCTTTTTAGGTGCAATTTTATCATCGTGGTACATCTACTTAGCTATTTAAGTGCTGTTTTATCACTATGGACCTTACTTAGCCATCAGTTCTGTCTTATCACCATGGTACATGTACCTACACCTACTTAGCTATTTAAGTCCTATCTAATCATCACAGTACGTACTTATCTTTTTACGTGCTGTCTAATAATCACAGTAACCGCTTAGCTATTTAAGTGCTGTCTAATCATCACAGTACCTACTTATCTATTTAAGTGCTGTCTAATCATCACAGTACCTACTTATCTATTTAAGTGCTGTCTAATCATCACAGTACCTGCTTAGCTATTTAAGTGCTGTCTAATCATCACAGTACCTACTTAGCTATTTAAGTGATGTCTAATCATCACAGTACCTGCTTAGCTATTTAAGTGATGTCTAATCATCACAGTACCTGCTTAGCTATTTAAGTACTGTCTAATCATCACAGTACCTGCTTCGCTACAAGTGCTGTCTAATCATCACAGTATGTGCTTAGCTATAAGTGCTGTCTAATCATCACAGTACCGGCTTAGCTATTTAAGTGCTGTCTAATCATCACAGTACCTGCTTAGCTATAAGTGCTGTTTTATCATCGCGGTCTTTTATTGGAGTGAAGTTTACGGGTATGAGGTCTTTAAGCTTCAGAGACTTGCCACTCATCGGACAGCGAACCTTTTCATCCTGAAGAAGGAAACATACAAAGAAGATTAATTTAACGTTGATGTTTCAAGAATGAAAACTGAAATTCAAGATGAACAAGATGACACTCACCAAGCTATAGTGCATGAAGGATACATGAAGTATAAGCAATAGACAAGAATGGCAATCATAGATTGTTGAAGTTTATGCCCCCCTCCCTCTGGAGCCACATGATTTCCATAATGGAGGAATCCAGCTTTAGCTACACCCCGCCCATCATTAGCTAAGCTCCACCCACACTTCACATGTGCTGGAATCAATCGATCACTGAACTCTCTGAATCTCAATTTCCAGAACACTATACAGGTAAGCTGTTGAATATTTTGAAACTAATTTGACTGGGTGTTGTTGCTGCCTACAGCATGTTTATTAAATATTAAAGATATACAATTCGTACAACAATGCTTAGTCTGTCATCAATTATAGAGTTCGCGACAAATCTAGTTATGTCATTCATGATGTAATTCATTATGACATCATCCTCCATGTCGCATAGTTGATTATAACATCACATGATCCATGGATAAACTGGAAAAGACCATTGGGTAACCATAACCTTTCAGAAATTTAACAGTGCTCATTGGACACACAAGGCCAGTGACCTCTCACCTAACATGCCTAAGTTTCATGGAAATCCCTCCAGTCATGTCAAGAGAACTTGGATTATCTTCCAAAACCTCAATCAAATCTCAACAATTAGGTTACCATAACCTTGACCTTTTGACTCCAAAATCAAGAGGATTTTGTGGACCCCAAATTCTGCTAACCTCCCAGCTAACCTTGATGAAAATCAATTCATTAGTAGAAATTGAGTTACAATTAGCATCTGAAAATGCAATGAGAGGTCCGTAATTAGATCACCATGACCTTGACATTCGACCTCTTGCTTTAGAGTTCTAACTATTGCGGCAGAAAAAACAATGACAAACACAACATTAATATTTCTGATTTCAAATTAATTTTAATCCAACTTTTTCATTTTCTGCTTATATACTACATGTACTTAGTTGTAAAATACATTAATTTAGTAAAATTGCATGATAGACGCAGAAATTTTCAAAGTTGGATTAAAATCAATTTGAAATCAGAAATAATGATGTACATTTGTTGTGTCAAGGGGTATGTGGGATTATTAACCATTATTTAACCAATTAAAATATTTTTTAGGTATTAACTAACCAATGAAAATCTTTCATTGTATATTACGTGTGTTTTCATATTGAGAAACGGAACAGGCTAAAAGCCTCGTTTATATGATAAATAAATATATCAATATACTCAATTTGCTATGACGAGGCACTCACAGGTTTCTTAACAAGAGTGGGTGTGGCTGCCGGTGTGAGGGCGGGAATCCAGAAACTAGGCAATGCTTTATCCTGACCATTCTTCATATTAGACACTGTCTTGCTGGCTGTGTGTTCACCTACAGGTCAAAGAAACTCATTCAGCACTGAAATCTCACTGGCTCAAGTATGACAGTACAGCTCAGAAATAATTTAATAGGTTTTTAAAACAAATCAGAAACATGTTAGTTAGTATGATATTGAACACAGAGTAAGAATATTTTGAACATAATTGGATTAGAAGATATTACCACGTTAACCCTTTAACACTTCAATCTTTCAAGGAAATTTCAATTTCTTCATAGAAAATGTCCATTTGCAGACCAAGAGGAGAGTATTTTTTTCAATTTACCACTGGAATGACTGGCTCGGTTATCGAGCCAGTCATTCTAGTAGTAAATTTAAAAAAAATAGTTTTCTCTTGGTCAGCAAACGGACATTTCTCAAGAGCACTGCAGAAGCTGTTTTTGTCTGATATGAGTGTTAAAGAGTTAAGAACACTTCTGATACTGTGTTCCATATTATACTAACCCCACCAACCCCCCCCCCACTCTCCCACTTAACAATGGAGTGATCCGACATGTCACTCAACTATTTGATGTCATCTATTCAAATATATTACTTGTTACCTGACACCAGTATAATCAAAATGACGTCGGCAATGGTCTGTCAGAAAACTGTCTGAATTGTGTGTCTTTCATGAATGTACAATGTAATAAACATTCTGTTGTACATTTTGAAACTAATTTGACTGGGAGCTTTTGCTGTCATAGGCCGCAACAGCTACTGTAACAGTCAAATTAGTTTCAAAAAATTTAATAGCTTACATTTAGAATTTATGTTACATTGAAATTGATATTCCGCGACTCCAAAGTTCAAAATATTAAAATCTATTCAATCCCGCCTACAATGTGGGTGGAACTTAGCTTTGAGATGGGCGCTTTTGCTGTCATAGGCCGCAACAGCTAACAGTCAAATTAGTTTCAAAAAATTTAATAGCGTACATTTATAATTTATGTTACATTGAAATTGATATTCCAGGACTCCAAAGTTCAAATTATTAAAATCTATTCAATCCCGCCTACAATGTGGGTGGAACTTAGCTTTGAGATGGGCGGAGCATAGCTAGAAATGGGTCCTACTCTTATTAAGGCTGTCATTTGAAATTATATAAATTGGATAATCGATTTTAGATGATAATCTAAATTATTTGAGTTTAGACTCGATTGCATACAATAATCACTGAATTGATTGATTGATGAGAATTTATTAATTGCACTGTGTCCATTGATCTTTTTGCCCATAAACATAACATACATCTTCCTCTTATCAAGGGGAGCAATATACTAAATTCATGCATTAATATATAATACCAAATTAGTCTGCCCTACAAGAAAACAATCTAGAATTCCTCACCTGTTTTGTGTATGATGCCAGAGTCAAGTTTCTTAAAGGCGGCTGCTTTAGATTCATTCTCAGCTTTCGCTAATTCAGCCATCTCAGTCTGAAAAATGTTAACAGCAAAACAGAATACAACCAGACTGCCAAAAAGATGACCTCATGTTAGGTACCATACTGATTTTAATTGAATAAACCAGAAATGAGGCTGCAATACAAACACAAAATTAGACTACAACATTGTAATAAACTGACTTAAAATATAATTATACCTACATAGATAAAGGCTAAACAGAGAAGGCTTATCATTACACTTTTCAGTTACATGTACCATGACTGTTAACCTTTTGACTCTACGCTAGTTCTCTCATCCCCTCTTATTACAAGGATTCATGAAGAATGATTAAGACAACGATATAAACTACTAAGTTGAGCTTATTGCAAAATGTTACTATTGAAAAAAATTAAGTTTTGTCACTATCAGATTGACCTTTGACCTTTCAAGTTTCAATGCCAACATGATGGTGTCATGCCACTCATTATCAGGAAGCAGTGGTCAAGATTTGGATCATATAGGCATAACAAGATATGAGATATATATACTGCTAAGTTCAGCTAAACACAAATATTAAAGTTGAAATAAAAATAAGTTTTGCTATTATCACAGTGACCTTGACCTTTTATCTTTGGATACCAGTGATTGGATCATACTAGTTCATTATTTCGAAGCACTTGTCCAAATTTGGGCCCGCATGTTTAATCAAACATGAGACATAAACCTCTATGTTGAACAAACCACAAAATGTTAATGTTTGGGTCTAGTAGCCTTAACCAACAATGAGATATAAAGTTGAGCTAATCACAATACCCTAATTTGAAATAAACACAGTTTATTACCAAGGTCACAGTGACCTTCATTTTTTACCCCCAGTGTCATTTAGGCTTGTGTGATTATTGCGTTGAGTGATCGCGATCGAGCATTAAAAAATAATCCTGATTACTCCATTATTCAGCTTGGATACAAATTACCAAGACATAACAACAAGAGAATATCAATGATGTAAATTGCAATGGTGTTTAGAAAAGTCCATTTGCTGGGCAAGAGAAGACTATTTTTGAAAACGTATCACTGGAATGCCTGGCCGGATTTTCGAGCCAGGGATTCCAGTAATACATTTTCAAAAATAGTCTTCTCTTGCCCTGTAAATGGACATACAGTCACTAAGAAAAATGTCAATTTTCATGACCGATCGCATTAAGAAGTAATTGAAAGTTAGGTTTTGAAATATTTTATGCAATAGAAAATATTCACGATTATTCGATTATTTAATTTTTAATCATATAAATTCACGATTTAAAACATAATCACGATTTTTTATTTAACTACGTGATCGTGTGCAAGCCTAGTGTCATTACCTCATCCTTGCCCATACGCCAAGGTTTGGGCCCAGTATGATTATACACCACTAAGTTGAGCTAAACACAATATAATAAATGTTGAAAAATGTTGTTGTAACCTAGACCTTTTTTACCCCAAACATTATTGTCATGCTCTCCTCTCATTCATGTCATTATAGGGAGACACATGGCCATGTTTGGGTGCATTATGATTAACCGAAAATGACATATGGGCCTCTAAATTGAACTATTTGCACAAATTAGATTGTGCCGCATACGCCACACAATGCGGCTGGAATGTATCGTAAAACCTCTTTTAACTTTGTAATGCCGAGAGCTAAAAATCTATGACCTGGATTTCTTATGGCAGCTTCATTAAGAGACAAATCAATATAAATAAAGATAGATATTAACCTCTACCCCTCTGATGTAAAAATTGTACATTTTCAGATTATATTAAGAGATGAACTGGTGTTTATTTTTCAACAAATCCTCATTCTTCGGCCCGATGAGCCTGCTAAATAAATATTTAGCCTTCCCGGAATATGAGCTGCTTTCAGGGAAATCGCATGATCAAGGCACCAGCAAAGCAGTTTTCATGTCATCATACAGAGACTGGACGACTTCGTTCCACCCCGGTGGTTTATGTAAGTCACTACTGTTGTGTTGTCTGAATGAACCAAAACAATCTTGCCCTGAACCTTCTCAAAGAAGTGTTCCACGGCTAAGACTACTGCTCACATTTCTAGCAGATTGCTGAGATTGATGTGTTCTTGTGACTGATCCCGATTCCAAAGCCCTGATACTTTGTCTTCTTCCAGGCAAGTTCCCCATCCCTCCATAGATGCATCCATGTACATCGTTAATTGAGGGTGGGGAGGAAACATCACCAACACCCCACCCCCAGGAGATTCTCTCTTTTCATCCACCATTCAAGGTGGTGAATAAGAGGTTCCAACACTGAGACTTTTGAGTCCAGGTATCAAGCGCTCTGGGTCCACTGTGTCATGAGAAATAACTATAGGGTGCCTGCGTAAGGCCGACAGTGGAATGACTGGTTTTAGTGAAACCATCAACCCCAGCATTCTCAAGCAAATCCGTGCCAGGACATAACAACTGTTGCACACTGACTGTATGACTGAGATGAGTATTTCTACTCTCTCCTGAGATGGGTAAGCATAACCTATCTCTAGATCGAAGAACATGCCCAGGTAAACAAACTTCTGGGATGGAGCCAGCTCTGATTTTTTAAAAGCCTAGATCTGTTAAAGTTTTCAAAACTATTTCCGGATTTGCTGATAGACTTTCTTGATCATGTGCTTTTAACAGTCAGTCATCTATGTATGTGTGGACTGATATGTGTCTCCTGCGGAGGTATCCCATTGGCGGCCCTGAAAGGCGAATCTCATGAACCAACAAAAGCTCTTCGCAGCAATTGGAATGTGAAAATAAGCATCTTTCAGATTTATTGATGCTGACCCCATTACTTTCCTCAATCCTGCTAACACCGTCTTTACACTTTCCATTTTTAAACTTGGTGTGAGGATAAACATGTTAAGAGGTTGAGGTTGAGAATTGGTCTCCACCCTCCAGTGCGTTTTGTCACTAGGAACACGGTTGAATAGTAGCAAACACCATTTTATGCTGGTTGAATCACTCGTTTTCGTATGAGGTATTGAATTTCTTCCTCTATACACAACCGTTGATCTGGATCTCCTGGATTTTGAGTCCAGATCTGTACCAGAGACAGCCGTTATGGCGGATTTGCAATCCAGTCAGGATGGTAGCCGACTGAAAGCTGGCGGATGTCCCAGCAGCACTGGTATGATCCCTGTGAGGACCGCCCCATCAGGATCGACCACCATGACCAGAATCCCACGCTCCTCGGCCAGCGTGTCTTCGCCAAAAGCCACACGCTCATCCATGCATGGCTTTGGGACACCGCCGTACCTCTGATAATGATCAGAGGAAATTCGGCAGTGCCGTGTCACCTCGCGAGGGGCCTTCGCGAGCCGCAATGAACATATCAATGAAAACTAAAAGTTAATTGATACGGATATCCGGTGAATCCATCTGGAGTCCTGGCTTGACACCTACCAGCTATTGGCAGGCATCCAGCCAGTCATCCTCAGTGGCCACCTGTGAATGCTCGATTGGCCTAGTGCCATCATAATCCTCTATAGCATTCACAGTGACCGGAGCTGGTGATACTCCTGGATAGCCAGGGTAGCCATATTGACCCGCAAGGGCCAGCGCGTGGCTACTCCAGGAGTCGGATCTATGGCATCATGAGGGGCTAAATGCATGACGTCATGATCCAGACCTTCTGTAGCAGACCTCTCGGCAAGCCGAGGGATACGGTACGGCCGGTCATCAGCTTCGCCCCGGCCTAGCCGTTGAGCTGTGAAACCTACTCCCGAAGAAGTAGTCGCACGGAAAAGGTGCCCGTGGCCATCGCTCTTGGGTCCACGGGCAAGGCAAACCTCAGTGCCGGACCAACGGGAGCCATCTTTGGGTCAAACACAAAAACTGGTGGCCTATTGGAACCAGACCCAGAGACGGGAACACTCTGATCGGGGGCAAACGAAGACAGTAACGAAATGGACTGGGAAGCATGCTGCGCAGCAACTCCGGAAAAAAATCTGTTATCGATTTCTTCATTTCTCCCATCATCTCAATCCAGAAGGCCTCCAGGCATGCCAGACATGGACACCTTCCTCATCTTACCACTTATACTTTCCTTCTCCATTCGTCTTTTCTCATACAGCGCTCGGTCTTTTACATGCTTGGTCTTTCACCTGCTGATGAAGAAAATTGCTAAAAACATCACTGGGCCATGACTCACACACACAACATTTTTAACAAAGGCCTGGACGTACTGTACCTCATGCAGTAGCGAGAATAGTAACAGGCCTTCACAAAATGATGGCAGGAAGGAGATTTTTTGTCAATGACCTTCTGAAAGACACAAAACGAAGACAATTAGTTTTTAGTCTTGTTAGTGAAAACTAAAAATTAATTGAAAGACGGAGCAACTTATATTTTCTCTAAGGAAATCCCCTTTAAACCCTTGATGAGGGAAGATGCTACAAGAAACATCCAAGACTAATAGATGTTAATAAAATAACATGGTTGAATTAAGACGCCATATCTCTACTTCTTCACAATTTGAAGACAAGGGAGATAATCAGTATTTGAACAGTCACTCACTTGAAAGACGGATTAGACTCAACACTCCATGGCATAGCTTCATTAGAATTGAACTTAATCAATGAGCCTACAGTACAGCTCAGAACTAAGTTAACATGTCCTGAGAACAAAAATGCACCAGACAAAAACAACAATGTGCCAAGAAGGAAACAACAACATGCCAGATGCAAAACAAAAATGTAGGCGAAGAAAACAAACGCGACACGAAGAAGACAAAAAAACACCACCGCGCCAGGACAAAAACAACAAATAATCATTTTTGTAGCGCGCCATAATGTATCAGAAAGCATTTGGAAACAAAATATGAACACGGCTAGAGAGCATGCTATGTCTTCAAAATACCTGGCGCATTTGTGAAAAACATAGGCGCGTTTCACACGCTTAGTAAAGTGGAATGCCTGTGACCGGTGGCTCGTTACAAGTAGAAGTCGTGTTACCCATTCAAGTTGTCAGTTCTTGCTGTCGCGAACAGATTTAACAAGAACCCTACCTTTCGACAACGGCACAGGAACAGGGTTTCCCGAACAAAATATTTACTCCCCATCAGACGAGGAGTGGAAATCTCGTTCGTGAATGCTAAACATGCTAAACTATTCTCGCTGTGGCAGTCTAGAACAGTTTCAGAATCTTGTTACGAATGGCGAGAAAGGACAACACATATTTTCACGATGTTCTATTAAATTAGTTTCGCATCGGGAATAAAACAGAATTGTAAAGTTTATTTGTTGAAATGAATGTTTGCGACAAGATTTTGCCATGGTTTACATAATGTACTTATGCACAAATGTATTCCCGTTGTTGGTGATTGTTATTGTATTTGTACGAAACTACGAGAAGTATGCTAGCTCCATCTATTAAATCCACAGACCTGTATTGCTATAGACCGCTTATGACCATTCAACGGCTGCATTTCTGAGCAATATTTTCTAATATCTAACATATTATTGTGAATAAAACCTTACAATGAAGACAAACGGAAGCTTGAGAAACGGCCACAGTTGATCGTGATAGATCTATTTTGTAGTTTTGTCTGACATTTTACCGGAAATATTAGTCCCGCGAATCTTCCCAGTGTTCTCATTCAGTTGCTTTCACATTTACTTTTTAAAAACATCTAGCGCAGCGAAATATGCTGACCTGGTGAGATTTGACATAGTTTACTCTCATCCGGTTGCTTTCGCATTTACTTTCTATAAACATCCAGCGCAGCGGAACATGCCAACTTGCGGCATTCAACATATATGTAGATTATTTTTGCGCGATAGACAAATAGTATATATCGAGAATACTATTATCGGTGAGCCAGAGAAAAACATGACCACGTTTTAGAAAAACAATCTTGTCCGGAAGTGTTTTGGCGCGTTTAGGCTTATCCTGTTCATAATTAATTCATGTACATCATGGAAAAAGTCACATGGCATTTCTACCTCGTCCTGTTTGTGTTTTTCATTTGGCGTGCAATGTTTTTCATTTGGCGTGCAATGTTTTTCATTTGGCGCGTTTGTGTTTTTCATTTGGCATGAAATGTTTTGCTTTTTGCGCGCATATGTTTTGCTGCTGTCACGTTTTTGTTAACTTAATTCTGAGGTGTACTGTATACATAACCATCAGAATAAACAGAATAATAAATTTTGCAGTCAAAAACAATGAATAATTTCCAATAAATTGAATGCCTTCTGCATAACTCTCATATACCTGGACCATAACGCATAGGTTTACCACTGTAGAAGTAAGCGACTGACGTCCACTGGTCATCAACTGCCATACCACGTCTTTGTATCTATGATTGGGCAAAAGCGGAAAAGAATGCGAAAAAATTACTTCTTTGTTAATTTTTCACTGTGCAAGTTCTGGGCATATTTTTTGCAAACAAGAACAAAGTAAGAGTTGAACCAGCAGAAGGAAAGGAGCACCACATGTCAAGGAATACTAAAGGTACCTGAAAATACAAAGACCAACATGTGGTTAGCTAATATTTAGGCATCCCCCAAAATGTAATAACATAATATGGACGCCTCCACGTGTATCACAGAAACACCATACAATACAAAAACACAAATTTATATCAAAATTTAATAAAATACACCTGATGGCTAGGACCAGGTGCAATCCTAGGTGATTTAGCGATGTCAGACATCTCTACAGGTTATCAAATTTAAGTCATGAGGAACTTAAAATGTTTCACAAACAAGCTAAAAGCAGGAGCAAATATTCTAGCAAAAAAGTCGTGTAGCAATGGAGGCCAATAATTTGAAAACAGGAAGTGACAGCTCTGCGCATGCGCCAGTTTGGACTGCACATCCACCGGACTCTCAGTTGTCTAACATGCCTAGGAGGGGTGGTTTCCTTTAAATTCTGAGTTTTATTGAAGCTAGGTCGATATTTGGGAAATATCAGAGTATCAGGGTGGTAAGTATACTCTTGATGTGAAAATGTCTGTATATTGTCCACCAAGATTAAAGGATATTACAAAATAACATGTGTATTATATGCAAAAATATATATCACTATAGAATAGATGCTTACAACAATTTCCTTAAAATTGCTGCAGAATAGAAAACAATTTGACCAAGACTTGTTCCTTGTTGCTGTCATAGGCAGACAAATCATCTTGAAAATATTTATCTGATTCCTGATGGAGTTTCCATGAAACCATATTTCTGTGACTTCCGAATGATGTTAAATCTCATAAACACACGGATATATTTCTCACCTCAAGTTTTCTCTTCTGTTTTTCAAATTCTTTCAGTTTCCTGGCAATGTTACGTTTCTCATGCAAAATGTACTCGAGAATTGCTTGCTTGTCATATAGGAATCCATCTTGACTGCAACGCAATTAAAGTTTTAAAAACATATCATGAGTGATTGACAGAAATAAGTCATTGTGCTTGGTAAATCTACAACGAGCTTAGAGTATATTATTCATTCTTGCATATATGCAATAGACTGGTTGGCCAGCAATATTAGTATGTCAAGATTCTTTCCAAATTTAGTACCAGTCATGCCAGTTTAATGATAATACTGAAGGAAAATTAAGAGGAATTAGAGTTATTGTTAAGAAATATATAAAGGAGATCTATATGCAGGGATTCTCATACGGGTCATTTTGAGGATATATACCCACAAAATTAAAGGTGGGACTTCCAAAGGCAGTGGCAGCACGTCCCTAAAATCAATTATGTGATTATTAAACATAATTAAAATTATAGGCTTTTGCACAAAAATTATAAATACCTACAATATTATTCTGATCTCAAATTTGCATGGGACCTCCATAATTGATAGATATGAGTCCACGGTACCTTCTTATTTTAACATGGATGATAAAAACACTATTGGAGGCCCAGATTTTCAGTTCATGACCCCCAGATTTCACCTTGGGACCCCCAAATTTCAGCATGTGGGGTCCATGGGATCTCCAAAATTGTGATGTGATGAGAAACACTGTCTATTATGTAATACGCTGGTGGCAATCAGTCTGTCCACTGAATTACTGAAGACTAAATTTCCACAGGGTTTAACTCTGGATATGCTGAATATTTTGAAAACAATTTGACTGAAAGGTAGTCAAATTGTTTCCAAAATATTTAGCAATTCCAGAATTATTGCTCATTGGAATTATTGGCTGGTGGCTTGCTGCAATCAGAGTTAAAGCTGAAAGAAATAGTGTTTAACCATACCAGTAACATAGTGCCGTCAACAAGTCGCTGATATAAAAAATTATAAAAGCAATCGCTCAGTAAATACAGCTTGGAGTCAGTCTGTAGGTGTAGACATGTCTGCTTGCCAGCTAAGTAATTTACACATCAATGTGCTGCGTAGCGATTACCTGCTGGCTAACTGATAACTCACAGTACTGAGGGAATACTTTTTAAAGCGACCTAGAACTATTTGAGAAGTGAAACATTCTAAACACTTTTTGCATACATGTAAGTTAATTTTAAGTCAAAATGCTCTCAAAATCATCAGCATACAAGTTTATTTGCCACATGTGTTAGGTTTTGAGAACTGAAAAGTGTTGCTGCAACAACATTCAGTCAAATTGTTCTCAGCAGGAGTTTCAATGAAATAAATAGCGAATGAAAATCTTTAGAGCAACAAGAAAATTTTCAAATTTGGAAATAGATTTGATTGAAAAAACCTCTAGTTAAATAAGATGTAGTTTTAATGTTTTCAACAGACATGACAGAATATTTATCACAGAATGGATGAATCCAGTTTCTCTGTCAATCATATGACATCGTAATCAATTATGTTACATGTAGGTTGACGTTACATCATGAATGACACGATTTAGTCCATCAAAAACGCTTAATAGTATTCTAGTTGTACAAATTGTATGTCTTTACTATTTAATAAACATTCTGCTTAATATTTTGAAACTAATTTGACTGAGCATTGTCGCTGCCATAGGCCGCAACAGCAACTAGTCAAATTAGTTTCAAAATAGTCAATAATTTACCGGTAGAGTTTTCTGGAAATTGACATTCAGAGAGTGCAGGGATTGATTGATCCCAACATGGGCAAAACGTGGGTGGAGCTCAGCTAGAGATTGCCGGGGGAATAGCTAAAACTGGATTCCTTTATCAGGAATTTGTTGTACGTTGTCGGGCCAGCTAAAATGATCATTGGAACAATAACTCACGTGATAACTGGGTCCCTGCATGGCTGCAAGCTCAGGCAACAGCAGTCAAATTCCTGAGGGAAAAACAGAAAATGTAAGCAAAACGGATGATAAAATCTGGCCACATACTCCATTATGACTTCCATACCACTTGAAAGAGAGGACAGAGGCTTGTAGAAAAATAGTTTTGAAATAGATACCAGTTCCCTGATTGCATATATATATATATATATGTGTGTGTGTGTGCCAGGCATTTGTACACATTTCAGTGTTTGAAATTCCATGACTTTCCATGACCAAAATTAACAAATTCCATGATCACCAAGAATAAATATCTAGATTTGTGTTTATGACGGAGCTCCAAAAATAAGACGAGTTATTCCACAAAATGTCTTAATATTGCCTCTTGCAACAACCAAGCCACAGCCTTGTTTTGATACTGTCGCCGTAATTTTATTGCATAGAGGTGATTTATGCTAAAACATTTATTCTGATTTTACATGATTACCATTTTCCATTATATAATTCCATGACTTTCCATGACCAGTATGAACCCTGATATACACATTACATTTAGCTGTGCATAAATGATTTTATTTGCCTATACATTTATGTGCAAGACTGTTAAACATTTAAGATCACCTTGAGTGAGTCCTTCCCAAGCCTGACATTCTTGCTGCCATAGCCTGACTGTGATTCATCCTTCTTCTTCTCATGGTATGTATAACATGCACCAGCTGTACAGTTCTTAGCATGTCGAGTCATTCTCTGGCAAATTTACACCCTGTAGAAAGACACTATGTATTAACCCTTTAACCATAGAATTTATTCAAGAAAATTTCAATCTTCTCATAGAAAATGACCATTTGCAGACCAAGAGAAGACTACTTTTGAAAATAGCTTACTTTTGGTCTGCAAGTGGACATTTCTCAAGACCACTGCAGAAGCCGTTTCGGCTTACATTTACTTACATTTTTTTTGTAAACACATAATTTAATCAACATATGATAAGATTATTTAATTTCATTACATGGAGGCAATATAAACGTTATCTCAATCATATAGGTAATAAGAAATTTGGCTGAATTCCACTAAACCGATTTGAAAAAGATAGGGTGATGGAAAGATAGATGTGGCACAGTTGCAACAGGTGAGTTTCTTCATTAATGCGCTATAATTGTACCAAGTATATATAAATGTAAAACTTTCAATTGAGTGTATTCCGTGATCAGACCACTTTTCGAGTTTTAAATGGTATTTAAAATTATGTTGTAAAATGACCATGGCTGTATGTGATGCTGATGAACTTGAGGCATCTATCTATCTAATCAGGAACTCCAGCCTTGATAGACTCACCCCTACAGCAGAAGGATAATATACTTTCACACTATTGGAGCAGGATGGTGATAATGCCTCAAGAACATCCCGACTGCTCACATCTGTAGCAAGCATTAGTTGTTGTACATGCTTCAGGTAAGGCATCATGGTCACAGACATTACTGTTTCCATGATTATTTACACTACTGGTACCCCTTGGTAACTACATGTAGTTAAATGTCTTATCAGTGTGAGTTGTTGTACATCCCCCCTGGCACAGACATGATGCAAGATGGGAGCGACTTCTTACTGTCCCCCTCCATTCTCTCAGAAGAATGGTAATATCAGATGGTTTTACACCTTGATTACATTCCTGACATGGGATTGAACCTGGATCTTGGACTTGGAATCTTACAACAGCTATATAGCCACTTGCCGGATATGCCAGTCCAGTCAGGGATCCACACCGTCACAAGAACATCAACTGACAGGAAATGGTACAAAGACATGGAGCAATATACATGTACTGTAGCGCCTGAAACCAACAGCAATATACATGTACTGTAGCGCCTGAAACCACCAGCAATATACATGTACTGTAGCGCCTGAAACCAACAACAATATACATGTACTGTAGCGCCTGAAACCAACAGCAATACACATGTACTGTAGTGCCTGAAACCAACAGCAATATACATGTACTGTAGCGCCTGAAACCAACAGCCATACACATGTACTGTAGCGCCTGAAACCAACAGCCATACACATGTACTGTAGTGCCTGAAACCAACAGCAATATACATGTACTGTAGCGCCTGAAACCACCAGCCATACACATGTACTGTAGCGCCTGAAACCAACAGCCATACACATGTACTGTAGCGCCTGAAACCAACAGCAATACACATGTACTGTAGTGCCTGAAACCAACAGCAATATACATGTACTGTAGCGCCTGAAACCAACAGCCATACACATGTACTGTAGCGCCTGAAACCAACAGCCATACACATGTACTGTAGCGCCTGAAACCAACAGCCATACACATGTACTGTAGCGCCTGAAACCAACAGCCATACACATGTACTGTAGCGCCTGAAACCAACAGCCATACACATGTACTGTAGCGCCTGAAACCAACAGCAATACACATGTACTGTAGCGCCTGAAACCAGCCATACACATGTACTGTAGCGCCTGAAACCAACAGCCATACACATGTACTGTAGCGCCTGAAACCAACAGCCATACACATGTACTGTAGCGCCTGAAACCACCAGCAATACACATGTACTGTAGCGCCTGAAACCAACAGCCATACACATGTACTGTAGCGCCTGAAACCAACAGCCATACACATGTACTGTAGCGCCTGAAACCAACAGCCATACACATGTACTGTAGCGCCTGAAACCACCAGCAATACACATGTACTGTAGCGCCTGAAACCAACAGCAATACACATGTACTGTAGCGCCTGAAACCACCAGCAATACACATGTACTGTAGCGCCTGAAACCAACAGCCATACACATGTACTGTAGCGCCTGAAACCAACAGCCATACACATGTACTGTAGCGCCTGAAACCACCAGCCATACACATGTACTGTAGCGCCTGAAACCACCAGCCATACACATGTACTGTAGCGCCTGAAACCACCAGCCATACACATGTACTGTAGCGCCTGAAACCACCAGCCATACACATGTACTGTAGCGCCTGAAACCACCAGCCATACACATGTACTGTAGCGCCTGAAACCACCAGCCATACACATGTACTGTAGCGCCTGAAACCAACAGCCATACACATGTACTGTAGCGCCTGAAACCAACAGCCATACACATGTACTGTAGCGCCTGAAACCAACAGCCATACACATGTACTGTAGCGCCTGAAACCAACAGCCATACACATGTACTGTAGCGCCTGAAACCAACAGCCATACACATGTACTGTAGCGCCTGAAACCAACAGCCATACACATGTACTGTAGCGCCTGAAACCAACAGCCATACACATGTACTGTAGCGCCTGAAACCAACAGCAATACACATGTACTGTAGCGCCTGAAACCACCAGCAATACACATGTACTGTAGCGCCTGAAACCAACAGCAATACACATGTACTGTAGCGCCTGAAACCACCAGCAATACACATGTACTGTAGCGCCTGAAACCAACAGCCATACACATGTACTGTAGTGCCTGAAACCAACAGCCATACACATGTACTGTAGCGCCTGAAACCACCAGCCATACACATGTACTGTAGCGCCTGAAACCACCAGCCATACACATGTACTGTAGCGCCTGAAACCACCAGCCATACACATGTACTGTAGCGCCTGAAACCACCAGCCATACACATGTACTGTAGCGCCTGAAACCACCAGCCATACACATGTACTGTAGCGCCTGAAACCACCAGCCATACACATGTACTGTAGCGCCTGAAACCACCAGCCATACACATGTACTGTAGCGCCTGAAACCAACAGCCATACACATGTACTGTAGCGCCTGAAACCAACAGCCATACACATGTACTGTAGCGCCTGAAACCACCAGCAATACACATGTACTGTAGCGCCTGAAACCAACAGCCATACACATGTACTGTAGCGCCTGAAACCACCAGCCATACACATGTACTGTAGCGCCTGAAACCACCAGCCATACACATGTACTGTAGCGCCTGAAACCACCAGCCATACACATGTACTGTAGCGCCTGAAACCACCAGCCATACACATGTACTGTAGCGCCTGAAACCACCAGCAATACACATGTACTGTAGCGCCTGAAACCAACAGCAATACACATGTACTGTAGCGCCTGAAACCACCAGCAATACACATGTACTGTAGCGCCTGAAACCAACAGCCATACACATGTACTGTAGTGCCTGAAACCAACAGCCATACACATGTACTGTAGTGCCTGAAACCAACAGCCATACACATGTACTGTAGCGCCTGAAACCACCAGCCATACACATGTACTGTAGCGCCTGAAACCACCAGCAATACACATGTACTGTAGCGCCTGAAACCAACAGCCATACACATGTACTGTAGTGCCTGAAACCAACAGCCATACACATGTACTGTAGCGCCTGAAACCAACAGCCATACACATGTACTGTAGCGCCTGAAACCACCAGCCATACACATGTACTGTAGCGCCTGAAACCAACAGCCATACACATGTACTGTAGTGCCTGAAACCAACAGCCATACACATGTACTGTAGCGCCTGAAACCAACAGCCATACACATGTACTGTAGCGCCTGAAACCAACAGCCATACACATGTACTGTAGCGCCTGAAACCAACAGCCATACACATGTACTGTAGCGCCTGAAACCACCAGCCATACACATGTACTGTAGCGCCTGAAACCACCAGCCATACACATGTACTGTAGCGCCTGAAACCACCAGCAATACACATGTACTGTAGCGCCTGAAACCAACAGCCATACACATGTACTGTAGTGCCTGAAACCAACAGCCATACACATGTACTGTAGCGCCTGAAACCAACAGCCATACACATGTACTGTAGCGCCTGAAACCACCAGCCATACACATGTACTGTAGCGCCTGAAACCAACAGCCATACACATGTACTGTAGTGCCTGAAACCAACAGCCATACACATGTACTGTAGCGCCTGAAACCAACAGCCATACACATGTACTGTAGCGCCTGAAACCAACAGCCATACACATGTACTGTAGCGCCTGAAACCACCAGCCATACACATGTACTGTAGCGCCTGAAACCAACAGCCATACACATGTACTGTAGCGCCTGAAACCAACAGCCATACACATGTACTGTAGCGCCTGAAACCAACAGCCATACACATGTACTGTAGCGCCTGAAACCAACAGCAATATACATGTACTGTAGCGCCTGAAACCAACAGCCATACACATGTACTGTAGCGCCTGAAACCAACAGCAATATACATGTACTGTAGCGCCTGAAACCAACAGCCATACACATGTACTGTAGCGCCTGAAACCAACTTTACATTAAAAGCACTAGAACAAAAACATAAGAGAGCCTAAAATTTGATTGCAAACGTGTGGATTGGCGCTTTTTTTTCTGCTCGCACTACAGAAAAAGATTTTGCACGTAATTTACTAAATATGTGTCAATGAAAATGGCGTGAATGCGAAATGAAAACAAAATGTCCCTCTATTCGAATGTTTCCAACAGTCCTTAAATTGGACCATCAGTGAATGCCATAAACAGCTGAAATATTTCCAGGAATTAACACTTCCCGCCATTCATATCTCTCTACAACTACGAGATCGAGCTTTGGATTAATTACGGTACATCATATAATAAACCAATTGAAGAAAGCTTCTGATCTCCGCAATTATTCTAGAATGCATGCACCCCAGATGCATAAGACGTGATAAATTTATACCGTGAAATGCTGTTAAGAATGACTTTTTTATTTCAAAACTTCTTTTCAAACTTTATTCCGAACAATGACTATGCAACATAAGCCGCATAACATTTCTATTACAACGTATCGAAAAAAGGAACATCTTATCTAAAAGCCGTCACTTTGTATTATTCTAAACAGAACGTTTAGAATAGTACGAAACGACGGCTTTTCGACATTAGATTAGCCTGTGTAAACATAGATATCATATATACAGGCTATATAACCCATGACCCTCACAAAAGATACATTTCAGAGTTCAGTATTTTCTCCCCGGATGCATAGTTTCCAAAATATGTTTTTGTTACCGGTACTAAACTTATTACATAGTTGCGATTTACCGAACCCACATCACTGGTGGTGGTGACAACTAGGCCCATAGTGAGGGTACGTGCATCAGCAATCTAGCCAATATATCTATCTATGGTTGTAAAACTGCGTAATCTTTTAAACGTCTTTCATTCCGAACACAAGGCTGGGGACAAAGAATGGCGCTTTATCAACAATGTGTAGTCAGCTTTTGACTTTACATTTGTTATATCGGTACATGTACATGGGTACGTACATATGTACGGCCGCCGCTCTCTCTCGACGATTGCCGGGCAGTCGGCCGCCGCACCAGCCGTCCCACCCCTCAGGATCTCCCTCCTCGGGCTCCGGCAGGTAGTGCCAGTCGAGCGATGCTACCACTGGAGCGAACGTGTATCTACTCGCTAGGTCTTGGATGACAAGGCTCCTAATCTGAGTGGGAGAGTTGTGTGTAGATACACATTCGCTCCAGTGGTAGCAGAAGAAACGACGGAAGCGGTAGGGTGTGTGTGAGACGTTGTCTTGGGTAAGGAAAAGGGCGCTAAACAGTCGGGGGTGGGGGTGGGGTGAGACAGCGGGCTTTCCTTCCTACCTCATCACGAGCCATCATTAAGTCACTAGCGGTCATTAATTGTCCTCAGTCAATACAACAAAGGTAAGTTGGTCGTGCTAGTTGTTTGGCGATAAAATTACTATTTATTTCCTAGCGATCCATGTAAAGCGGGTCCTATGTTGGTGTTTGTGGGGGAAAGAAAGGGGTGAGGGGATGAAAATTAGTAGTTGTTGCCTAGTTGATCCGATGTTCTCCGCGGGTGCTCCAGGGCGGTCCTTCTGTGTGTGCCTAAATCTAAGCTGTTCTTTAGAGAAGATCCATGCGAGGCAGTGTTTTTAGTAAGCTATTAGATGCGTGCGGGTTAAGGCCTCAGTCGGCCGCAAAGGGATGCAATCGAGTAGGTTATGCGAGAATCTCTTCCCTCGCAGGGTAAGAGAGTCCAGATCACCCAGCATGACGTCAAAAAGCACTTGACGCAGTACAGTAAGTGGCCTTTCTCAGCCCTACCAAGAATTTTAGCTATGTGTAATCCACCTGTGTCTTTGTGAGTATATTTAACAGTTTGTCCTGTTTTGATATCAATCTGTACAGGACCCATAACAATATTGCATGCTTGTTGCTCAATCTGTACAGGACCCATAACATTATTGCATGCTTGTTGCTCAACAGCTTCACCGATTTCCCTGCGTTCAAAATTGCATTTGCTATCTCATCGTCTTCATTATCCGCACGTTTTGAAAAAACGTCGGGCATATTGTAATCGCCTCCGCCCACCTGTCCTTCTGTCCGTCACGCTAACTCCTCCCAAACCATTGGGTGGAATTAAAACAAATTTTGTATGTTGGTTACCCATAGGAATGCGCTTTGCAAGATGACATTTAGATTAGGATCCATTCCCCCCCCCCCCCCAATGTGGCGCAGCAGGGGTTAAAAGGTCAAATTCGTTCTAATGCATCTCACCCCAAAGCGTTGTGTGGAATTCAACCAAATTCGGTATGTCGGTTACTAATAGGAATGTGATTTGCAAGAAGAGATATAGATTAGGCTTCGCCCTCATGGGAGCGTGACAGGGGTCAAAAGGTCAAACTGATTGTCCGTCACACTAACTCCTCCCAAACCATTGGGTGGAATTAAAACAAATTTTGTATGTTGGTTACCCATAGGAATGCGCTTTGCAAGATGACATTTAGATTAGGCTCCGTTTCCCCGCCCCCCCACCCAAATGTGGCGCAGCAGGGGTTAAAAGGTCAAATTCGTTATAATGCAACTCACCCCAAAGCGTTGTGTGGAATTCAACCAAATTCGGTATGTGGGTTACTAATAGGAATGTGATTTGCAAGAAGAGATATAGATTAGGCTTCGCCCTCATGGGAGCGTGACAGGGGTCAAAAGGTCAAACTGATTGTCCGTCTGTCCGTCATGCTAACTCCTCTCAAACTGTAGGGTGGAATTCAATCAAATAGGTTACCCATAGGAATGCAATTTGCAAGACGATATTTAGATTAGACTCCGCCCCCAAGGGGGCGTGGCAGAGGTCAAAGGGTCAAATTGATTATAATGCATCTCAACCAAAATCGTAGCGCAGAATTCAACCAAATTCGGTATGTCGCTTACCAATAGGAATGTGCTTTGCATGATGAGATATAGATTAGGCTCTGCCCTCAAGGTGGCGTGGCATGGGTCAAAAGCTCAAATTGATTGTCCTGTCCGTCTGTCCATCACACTAGCTCCTCCCAAACCATTGGGTGGAATTCAAGCATATTTGTTATGCGGGTTACCCATTATGCGGGTTAGATGACATATTTAGATTAGGCTCCACCCCCAAGGGCACATGGCAGGGGTCAAAATGATTATATTGCAAACATATTAGTTATCCCCACGTTTTAAAAAAATGTCAGGGATATTGTAATCGCCTCCATCCATCCCGCTATTTCCTCCCAAACCATATGGTTACCCATATAATTCCGCTTTGCGAGACAATATTCAGATTTGACTCCGCTCCCAGGGGCCGTGGCAGGGGTCAAAAGGTGAAATAGTTAGACAGAACTCAAAACAAATTTGATATCTGAGTTACCCATATGATTGCGGAGTGCAAATAGGCCATTTATAATTGGCTCTGCCCCCAGGGGGTGATGAATGGAGTTAAAAGGTCAAATTTTAACCTTCGGAAATTGATTGTAATGCATCTCCTCCGAAACCATTGGACAGAATTCAACCAAATTTGGTATGTGGGTTACCCATATCAATGTGGAGTACAAGAGCACATTTACATTTGGTCCCGCCCCCAGGGGTGGGTGTCAGAATGTCAAAAAATTGATTGTAATGCAACTCCTCTGACATTGTTGGACGGAATTCAACCAAATTTAGTATGTCAGTTACTCATATCAATGTGGAGTGGATCAGCACATTTACATTTGGTCCCGCCCCCAGTGGGTGAGGGATGGGGTCAAAAGTTCATGAAATTGATAGAAATGCAACTCCTCTGAAGTCGTTAGACGGAACTAAACCAAATTTGGTATCTGAGTTACCCATATTATTGCGGAGTGCAAGAGGCCATTTAGATTTGGCTCCCCCTAGGGGGGCCAGAGAGGTCAAAAGGTCAAATTTTAACATGTGGAAATTGATTGTAACGCATCTCCTCTGAAACCGTTGGATGGAATTGAACCAAATTTGGTATATGAGTTACCCATATCAATGCGGAGTGGATGAGCACATGTACATTTGGCCCCACACCCATGAGGTGTGGGATGGGGTCAAAAGGTCATGAAATTGATTGTAATGTAACTCCACGGACACTATTGGATGAAATTCAACCAAAGTTGGTATGTGAGTTACGCATATGATTGCGGAGTGCAATCGGAGGTTTACATGTGCCGCCGCCCCCGAGGGTGGGTTGTGTCAAAAGTTCAAAGCGGTGAACATGGGGATTTACGATGACATGTCATCGACCGATCAATCTAGTTGAAATTATTTTTGCTACACTTATCCCGGACATTGTTAACGTTGCAATTTGTTTGTTTGTCAATCTTACATGGTGATCTACACAGTCTGCTGCGATGTACCCAAACCAATGATCCGCCATGTCTTATAAATACAACAGCTCCATCATGTCCAATAACTGTTCCTGGACCTGTCCATTCTGAACTGTCTGGCTGTTTGTAAAATACTTGTGTATATTTCACCACACGGTCACACTTGTTTCCATAGTGCACGGCGGATTCTTTCAGAACACTCTGTTTCTGTGAAAGCTTTACGCACCAAATGGAGAGCTGAGATATGTTTTCTGATGATTTCGCTCATAGTAGTACCTACCACTGCCGGAAGCTAATCCGCTATCACCGATGGTAGGTTCAGATTTTTGCCAAACACCAACTGACAAGGAATGTAACCATGGACACTGAGTAGGTGAATTTTTTTACATTAGTGCCCAACTCAAACCAGTCTCCCAATCACAGGATTGATCTTCTCCCAGTTTTAGAAGGATCTCAGTTAAAGTTTGATTGTTAAATTCACCACCGTTATCACTGTAGATTCTTCTCGGTGCTCCATGTATAGCGATCCATGACTGAATAAATGCTTGCACAATAATGGATAGTCATTTAGATCTTATTATCTTACCAGCACTGAATCTAGTGAATTCATCCATGATATCAAGATACCACAAATTGTGGTCAAGTTCATGATGATTGACAGCAACAGTTTCATTGTACTCTGTAGCCAAAGGTAAGCCAACTACCGGTTTAGGATTAGGTTTGTTATACTTCACACATGGCTCACAACTGTCAACTATTTGATCTAACCGGGTGAATTTATCCTTGTCATTATGCCCAGCATTCTTTAGCAGCTGTTTTAACCTGTCAACTGACGCATGTCCAAATTGTTTGTGAAGTTTATCAAGAATTTTATGCCTGTCCGAGTTGGTCAAATTTTCCAGAATTAGAATTTGCTCTGAGGCAATTAATTGGCTCAATGTTCTCCAATATGTTAATGCAGTAGTGACCGCTAGAAGTGAATTCCAAAGGGACAGTCTTTTCAAACATAATCACTTCATCTTGCTGAAGATCTATGACAGTTCCTGCCTTCTTCAAAGAGTTTTACTCAATAGAAGTGGTATATCACTCTTTCCGACCTCGGTGTCTATCCTACATTTGGTTGTCCCTATCATAGCTGGGATGACAACACGCTGAGAGGAGTGGACTACCTCACCATCACCAAATTTGAAACCTTTGCAGCTTTCCGATATGAAACCTAATTTCTATCTATATCAGATAGCATAGTAATGTAATGATCAAGCCATCTTTCGCCACACACTGTTCTCGTACAAGCAGTGTCAATGACCACCGAACCATGTGATTCGACAACAAAAATTTGATGATCAGTTAGTGTGATTCCTTAACAAATAAGGTTATGCTACACCTTTCCAGCTCACGATCTGGTACATCTGATTCAGTTACTTTGACAGATTCAACCTTATTGGGACAGTCTTTAGCTCATTGAAACGTACACGTACTCCATTTTCCATATTTGTTCAATGGATTAGAGCCACATTACTACTTCCCGCATATTTGTACAATGACATGAATTCCCGTTGATGCTGATGCGAGATATATGCCATTTCCTGCTTAACCTGGATTGCATTAAATGTTGAATAGTTCATGGATTTGTTACTGAAGATACATTTCAAAGCAGATTTCATTGAAACAAATGTTAAATCAATACAAGCTGTAAGTGCTAACTGTCGTTCCTTTAAAGCTAAACTGGCATTGTCCAAAAGTTTGAAAGCTAAGACTGCATCGGGAAGAGTCATGGCGTACTTCTGCGATTTATTATAACACTGTTCAAATTCTACTATATAGTCAGACATAATTACTTCAAAGTTCGAATATGCTTCATAAGCAGAATGCTCGGTGTATTTTAGGAAAACAACATCCAACGCAGCAATCAGTGTGTCCACACATGTACCTGTATTCTTGTCCAAATCATCTGCACTTAAACCCACTGCCGTCTCTCGCTTTTCCCATCAACGATAGCGAAACTACCAAGGCCTGTTTTTCTATTGGTAAATCTGTTACACGGCGCCATATTTCGAGTTCATTCTTCCATGTGTCATACGACGTTTCATCCGCAAATCTTGGCAGTATTTTGTAATTAGTCGCCATTATACGCTCTGCTACCAATGCTGAATTATTATAATAACTTTTTAGACTTTATTATAACTTTACTTCACATGAACAATCACGTACATATAGATTGTTTGTGCCAACTTGCACGACCACGTTTTTCTTCACCGCGAATTACTTATCAACTGCTGCCTCCGGGTGTTATATTTTAGCATTATAGACTATCATCATAAATAATGATACAAACGCCACTAAAAGGGAAGCACAATTTAAGTTATTGCAAAAAATCTAGACTAGGCCAAATTCTTTTTTTCACAATACCTAGTTTATATAGACAGCAGCAACACCATTTTCAAAATCGAAATTCTGTATCCGTGCTTTGTAAGGTAGTAAATCTGGTGTTTAAAATGAAAATAAGGATTGCTATGCATACCATAAAACGTTAAAATTATTTTAGGTTTCACCATATATAGAAAAAATTGCCATGTTTGGATTGACTGTGCGCGTGAAAGAAGTCAATCTACATTTGAAAATAATATAAGCACCCCATGGTAAATTTCCATACTTTTTCCATACTAAATTTTATAATATCCATTGTGTAACATTGCCCAGTCATACCAATAGTTAATACTAAATGGAAAATAGAAAAATGTTCAAGGCAATTACGTACAAAACTTAAATATTTTGAAATTAATTTGACTGGAAGCAGTTGTTGCCAGAGATGTAGAGCTGGGCGGTATTGATATTTACATGACGGTATCAGTACCATGAAAAAATACCGCGGTACCACGGTATACCTACATCTGAGGTTGAGGCATGCCACAAAATTAGAACAATTTTTTCCATTTCCTTTTCACTTCCATAATCAATGGTAAGTATAGGTAAAATAAATAAATCAGCTTCCTGATTTAGAGAAGAAAAACATGGCTATTATTAGGTCACTATTTTTATTGACGTAATATCATTCACGGGAATATCGGTCAAAGGGTGTGGTCGGCTCGCTAACTATAACCAGCTGTTTGAGACATTGTGGTGCACTATTTTCAATCTGGATTGTTCTCGCTATTAATGTGTGCGACCAGCAAACGCTAAATTTTATTTTGGCAGTCGAGCGCTTTGATAAACAGAGTCCAGACAAAATCCGCGAGTATTTAACGGGGCAAGTGTTGTACTCTTTTATTTCTGTTGGAGTCGTATATTCTGTTACTCGTGAAAACAGGCCTTTGACTATAGCCGATTCAAACGCTTCTGATAATTACCGAGTACCCGATGTGCAGACTCGTTACTCGCCATGCTTCACGTGAACAATGTGTGTAAAAAGCTATTTCCGCGAACTTCCGACGTGTAGCCAGTTGAAAAATGAATTACAAAAACTAAAACACTATAATTTTTAGGTGTCATTACTTAAAGTGGATTTAATCCTTAAAGAAATTTCTTAAAACAAGCCAGAAAAATAAAAAATAACGACTTCAACGCTGCTCGTTGTTAATAAATTAGCACGTGATCAAAACGCCCCGAGCAAATACTACGTTTTAGTAAATTTTCATTGATAAATTCAGCATAGTAATGTATTTTCCCACGGTCTAGTTCATGAACAACCAATCAGATACGTCTTTGCGAAATTGCTGTTGTGTTTGAATAGCACGCAGTTTGTGTGTTATTTTGTTATTCTAGCGTGTTTGTTCAGTGACAAAATGCTTGGAGTAATAAATTACAAATAATAGAAACGGGAATAGGGAGACAGTGAGACTTTCAAGACGTACGTTTGACATACAATTCTGCCTGTCATTATTTTGTAATTGATGACCCTTTCACCTCAACTTGGCTAATAGTTAGGGATGCCTGTATTTTTGGTACTATTAGCACCTATTTACCAGATTTTATGAATATGTTTCGCAAATGTTGCGCAAACATTATGGACGGTATTCACGGTATTTGGAAATGTCAATGGTCACAGTATCGGTTCACAGTATACCGCCGTCCTCACGGTACTACCGTCAGACCACCCAGCTCTACCGAGACGGCGACAACTTCCAGTCAAATTATTTTCACAATATTTAATAGAATAAGTTTTATATCGTGTCAAACTTTAAGAAAATTTTAATTAACCCTTTCAGTGATTAATTCCCACATTTTTAAGGCAACTGTACACACCTTAAATACCTTAAAATTAATTTGACTGGAAGCAGTTGCTGCCTCAGACAATAAATCCATCTGCGTAAGACGACCATCTATATAATATAACAGGACCACTATCTTTGAGATAAATATGACAGATGCTCATACTACAGTATGCATGATGATGAAAAGGTGCTAAACAATATTGTTGAAATATGTTGCTGCGTTAGACACCAACGGCTTTTCAGCAACAGCGAGTAGTACTTTTTAAAATCTACCACTGGAATGACTGGCTCGGCTCGCTCAAATTTATTCAAGAAAATTTAAACTATCATAGAAAATGTAGGTTACATTTGCAGACCAAGAGACTATTTTTGAAAATTTCCCACTGGAATGACTGGCTACGTTATCGAGCCAGTCATTTCAGTGTTAAATGTTAAACATATTGTCTTCTTTTCGTCTGCAAATGGACATTTCTCAAGACGACTGCGGAAGTCGTTTTGGTTGATATGAGGGTTAAAGTATTAAAGCACACGTTATCGAGCCAGTCATTCCAGTGGTAAATGTTAAACATATTATCTTCTTTTCGCCTGGGTTAAAGGGTTAAGGCACACGTGATCTTAGAGAACCACTCACATATCCATCCATCAGCAACCACCGAGTATAGCTTGGTCGTATCTAACTTTGACCTCTCTAGCATATGCAACTTTTAATAAATAAAACAATGACATGCCAAGTCAGGTATAACTTAATATTAAGTTGGCATGATTAAATTATAAATTGTATATAACTATAATTACACTGAATGTTAATCTTTAACACTTTGTCAAATTCGTGCGCGGTTTATGTTTCACAGGTAGGGAAATAGTTGCAATTGTTGTTCGGGAGGTTAAGAAGGAAGGGAGATCGTGGAGCAAGTAATAATAATAATAATAATATAGTAATAATATAACATAGTAAATAATAATAATAATAATAATAATAATATAACATAGTAAATTATTATTATTATTATTATTATTATTATTATTATTATTATCTATAGGTGTTGCTGGATCACGTCGATATAGTCAACACAATTTCTGATATACATTTGTATATCGGGGCCGGCGTCTACATAATCGGGGCCGGAAATGAATCGGGGCCGACATCTACATAATCGGGGCCGGGAATGTGTCGGGCCGTAATCGATGGTGACCTTTGCACTTTCCCATGATCGCGCCGTTTGTTTAACTCAAGCTACCATACAAACATTATATAATTATAATTGTGCGGATGTTACTTTCCTGATGGCTATCAAACACAACTGATTCAATGTTTACAAATTCGTAAAAACAATGGCTTCTTGCAATTGACAAGTTCAGACACGTATTAGTCAAGCCTAAGTGTTCCCGGTATGGTTAGCGTTCACAGCACAGTTGGAATAGTCCAGTGGTAAATTGTCAAAAATTCTCTCATGGTCTGCAAATCAACATTTTCTTTGAGAAAATTAAGATTTTCTTGAACAAATTCGATCGTTAAAGTGTTAATACACCATGCGATTATGGATGTTCATTCCAATCCATGATCATCCGAATCCATGGTAAAAATTTCACCCGATTTTGGTATTTTAGATATACGAAAACCGGTTATTTGACCCGTTTATATATTTAGATAAAAATAAACATACAGAAAAACAATCAACAATGAAAGATATTAGCAAATAATTTTACAAATAGTATAACACGTCGCCATATAGTGAGAAATAAGTTCACACATCACGCACCCTTTATTTATTAACTCTTTTTCTTTTTCTTGGTCTGTAAATTCCTCCTGTTGTAGGAGATTTCAAGATTCAAGATTATTTATTCAATAATTCCAAGGTAAACGAATTCACAAATCATACCAGGTTGTCCGCCCAAGGCAGTGCCTATTGTTATGGCGGACACCTTACACACATATATACAGGTATATATAAATTAGACAAGACAGTACTTACACAAACAATTATAAATTCAGACATTACATTTACTACTTCCTTATTAACCCTTTGGCCCTTGATCCACATAAACAGTTTAAATTTCAAAGAGAAAATATGTCAATTCGCGGGTCAAGAGGAGACCACCTCTTCCTACCCCCCAGCACCCTCCCAAGCCCCCCCCCCACCCCACCCCCAGAGTTCACCACTGGTTCAATTATCTTATCAGTCATTACAGTGGAAAGAAAAACTCCTGGAGTGGGCCTCTCTCAGTCCGCGAACCAACATATAATACTGTAACAGGGTGTGTGTGTAAGAGTTAGTCACTTGGGTTATTATTATTTTTATTATTATTATTATTATTATTATTATTATTATTATTATTTAGCGATACATATGGGTAGTAAATAAGGACAAGAGAGTTACGTAACAGACAAGCACAGCACATAGTCAAGTTCAATAATATATATGGATGTCTATGATTATAGATACAACAATAAACATCTATATATTTTTGGGGGAGGGTACTTTTACTTATAATGATGATATACTGTTTACAGGATGCTGGCTAATGGGGAGCATCCTTGGACAAGGGAATGGGGATGGAGGGGATGGGTGCTCATTCTCCTGCTCGTCCTGTAGTTTGTTACTATGGTAATTGAAATTATTATTGGATATAATAGCAAGTGGAGTCATCTAGTCATAATTCCAGTAGTAGTAGTAGTAGTAGTAGTAGTAGTAGTAGTAGTAGTAGTAGTAGTAGTAGTAGTAGTAGTAGTAGTAGTAGTAGTAGTAGTAGTAGTAGTAGTAGTAGTAGTAGTAGTAGTAGTAGTAGTAGTAGTAGTAGTAGTAGCATTCTTTACCTTGTTTTGTAGACGAGTCGGGCCATTTTTTAGCTGTACTGCATGAGTTCGATAATACTAGTATGTGTTAATCAAGTGGTTTTTTATTGTTTTCTTGCAGAATTTTGTTGATAGAATTTTCTCGCGTGTTTCCTGTTTTATGTTGTTCCATAGTTTAGTGGCTGCAAATGATATTCAGTGTTTTCCTATGTCTGTCCGTGTGTATTGCTCATGTAGTTTATGTCTGCTTCTAGTGTTATGTTGGTGGATGTTAATATTGTTTATAAAGAAGGGGGCTATAGATTTGGGTAAAGTGTCGTGGTGGAAGTTTTTGACAATAGTTAGCATTTGAGATTTTCCTATGTCGGTGAGCTTAAGCAATTTTTCTGCTTTGAACATGTTTTGGCCCTCTGCTGGCCTAGAAAATAGTTTGATGCTTTTTTTTTGGAGAACTGTGGCTGGTAACTGCCACGTACATATTATGGACCAGCAGTTGGCTATTAAATTAATCCTTTTTAGTTTTTAATTTAATTTTTTTTATTCGCTCTATTTTTTAGCCGTTCAGTTGCGAAAACAGGCCTGGTTATGTCTGACTTTAAAATTTTTAGAATAATGCCCTCTTCTGGTTTTGTATTTACATGAAGCTGGCTATAGATATATTCAGTATCATTTAATATATGCAAGCTATATACATATAGTATATACATATATGCATGGGATCTTTCACAATGTTTGTATAACTTCTGTTTATATAAATATATATATATATATATATATATATATATATATATATATATATATATATATATATATATATATATATATATATATATATATATATATATATGTCTGCTGTATGAATATGTATCATGGGCATGAGCTGCTGTGTGCCGCCTACGCCTGTGATGATTTCAATCATGACAATTGTCTATATATGTACATTAATTCTCTCTTCTAATAGAACACTATTCCATTACAGTGTTCATCTTCTAAGGCGGATCCAGAAATTATTCGAAGAGGTGGCCCTTGGGGTAGGTCTGGGAGGGACTCCGGGAGAATGCCCATCCCATAAAGAGAGGTAGTGAATGAACCAAAAAATGTAATTAAATAGCTAAAAATAGAATAATTTAACAGCCAACTGAAGGGCCATATTTACCTCTGGAAGCGCAAGTGGCGTCATCTGAGAGATGGTAGAAGATAAAAAAAAACCCAATATTAATCTGTAATACAATTATGAATCATCTGACTCCTAAAACATCAGAAAAGTGTCAAGACAAAAAACACTCTTTAATAAGAATAATATTGAAACAATATTTAATGGACAAATAAGCCCCCCCCCCCCACCATCCCCCCACCCCACCACCACCACCACCATGCACACACACACACACACACACACACACACACACACACACACACACACACACACACACGCGCGCGCGCGCGCACAAACACATGCATGCACACATGCACAGATGCATGCACGCACGCACGCACGCACCCATGCATGCACACACAGACACACACGCACGCACGCACGCACGCACGCACGCACGCACGCACGCACGCACGCACGCACGCACGCACGCACGCACGCACGCACGCACGCACGCACGCACGCACGCACGCACGCACGCACGCACGCACACACACACACACATCGCCTTACTACATGAAGGCACATATGCTTATATGGTCATACTGTAATAAGGTGATATTGTACATATTCCATACAAAGAATAATTTAAAATGACTAGTTTTTCACATGGGCATGAGGGACGCTGAATGACTACTCGCCACTACAGTTTGTCATCACTCATCATCAGAAAACTCAAACAAAAAAGGAACCATTGCTAAAGAATAATGCTGAAACAATATATAAGACGAACATTGTAAGTCTGGAATGGAATTTCTATTCCATTACAGTGTTCATCTTCTAAGGCAGATCCAGAAATTATTCGAGGAGGTGGCCCTTGGGGTAGGTCTGGGAGGGACTCCGGGAGAATGGCCCTCCCAAAATGAGGCATAGTGAATTCCGGGAGGGGGGGGGGTAGTGGGTGCTCACGCACAGAAATTTTGTGGATTTAAAACTACGGAGATGTGATTTCCAGCCTTCAGAGTGGAAATATTGAGTTTTATTTTACCTGTAATTTAGTACATTCTTGGAAATAATCAAGCAGTGAAATGAAAAAGGAGTAAAGGAGTCTATGGCAAGACAGATACCAAGATTTTGAACATGCATTAACCTACATGTATCATTCTATTCACCTATTCTTATTCACAACTTAGTAATGTTACATGCCACTACAAATGTGATGTCTCCGTTGAGGAATCATAATATGTTGCAATTTTTAGTTTTAAAATTGCACCAGGTGTTGTCTTTGCTACCTTAGAAAATAAGTGTAATTCTGCAATGCACTCTTCAAACGTTTTTTGGTATTTTGCATTACTTGACGTAATGGGTTACTTAGAATAAAGCATAAAGGGTGCAACAGCTTCCAGTCAAATAAGTTTTTTAATGTTCAACAGATTACAGACCCGTATGATTGTCTTGAAATTGAGACTTAATGGATTTAGTATTTAAAGGACCATAATTTTCCACGACATCTTCATGACATATGAGAAAACGTTTTAGTTAAGGGAAGAGGGGGTGGGGTGGGGGGAGGGGTGAGGTGAGTGGGTGGAGAGTTGGGCAGGGCTACTCAGGCCACCCCATTTGATCTGCACTGAGTCTTATTGTACATTAAAAATTACGGTGTATACAACTTTGTGGGATGTATGCCCCACTCTGCGCTATTGTGTAAATAGCTAAGAGTGAGGCATACATGACTATAGTTTGTTATACTGCAGAACATAACAAATCGCCACGTTTGTACCATATACTGTTATGCAGTTTCTCTCTGTACACACGAAAATATCTCTCTGGACATCATGTTCTGACAGCTTTTCTCGTTTTAAAAAGAAAAACTGTATAAGACATATTATTCAGTCAAAAAAAAAATTTTGATCAAAAAAATTGGGAGCTGGTCCCCACTTCCCCTATTATAATCCGCTACTGCTTAGACTAGACTAGATTGTAGTGATTGGCCTAGACTAGACGTCATGTTAATCCTGTAGGCTAGACAATGTATGTAGGCTAAGCTAGGCCTGTATGCTAGGCTATGCTTATGTAAGCAGGTACTTGGTCTGTATGCTGTTAGTCTAGGTATGTTGGCTAGTAGACATGTACGGAAATTAATTAAAGCGAAAGCTATGCTCAGCAAAAAAATTCAAATTCAATAGTAGGGGGCCTTTTGCAAAAAACACAACAACACGCAAAACTGATATATTTTCCGGAAGCTTATAACACGTTAATAGAATTGTATTTCAGTAGTTTGAAGTGGTCAATATTCTATGGATCTGTACAAAAACAGGCCAAACAATAGTTGTTGCATTTCATAAGATGGACTAGATACGTAGTAATTGCCGTTTTAAGCGCTGTACTGCTATACTAGTAATCAGCTTTTTACATTCCTGGCGTTTGTTTTGGGGGTTCCCGAGTCTAAAATAGACAACCAATAGAAATATTCCCACATTCCGTGGATGCATCTTATTAGCTAGGCCAATCAGCCACGTTTGTTAACCAGGCTCATTTGCATACAGCAACATTTCGGAAGTGGTTAGAATCTTCTGAATGTCTCCCCAGTGTAACATTCGTGCAAATATAATGTTATATTGTAAGTTATGAAAGTAAATTAGTTTGCATTGAACGACTGTTTTATCTACATTTTCAAGTGCAGTTCAAGTTAAATGCAGCAACAATTTCTACATGTACACCTTTTCGTAGATTAGATACAGTCTGGATAATGAGACGTCAGGATACATATTGCAGTCTCTTTCTGCGTAGAGTGTGAACGAGAGTGTGGCTTAAAGATTCTAATATGCATGTCAGATTGTAATTTCTTGGTAAGGAGTAAATATTTAAATGGATTTAATGCTTGGACACGATGTAAGGAAACAGACTTTTGTTTCATCCTCTAGCCCACAGACAGGACATATAGCACTTACAGTGTATTTGCTAAACTTTGCTTTCATGGATTGAAACATGTATGTACCGGTAAAAAAAAGTCTAGACTTTGTGAGCGCCATTTTAACTTCACTGGTCATGGCTTGCACAGAGTTCCATACATGATGTGTGGTTCCGAATTTGCATGCTGCTGTATCAAGGTAACACAATGTGAATTTCTCTTCGCAGTCTTTTATGAGACTCTCAGTCCAGAAATTATTGATTGCTGTTTTTTACTGATCTTTTCCAGGTGAGTTTTGATGGAGGGTTATGCAGTAGGCTATGACAACCAGGTAGAGATCGAGCATGCTTCGAGAAAACGTGTAATGCGAATTAGGAATATGTCTGGGCTAGCTTTGAGGAGACGCTGACTTAGAAGAATTTGTATCAGAGTCTGATTGTTGCAGGTGAGAATTGAATTGAATAATGTACGTTCACGTTTGTGAATTTCTCATGCTATGGGAAGGGCCGCTAACAGAAGATGACAGGCAGCAGGGTGGACTTCATAAAGCTTTTTTTCCTGATAAATTTCTCAGGGGGTTGACTAAGAGAACTTCACAAATCTCAACGATGAGATAGATTTTCCTAGCCATAAGAAAACTTCTCATCGGTGAGAAGATTTCTCAAAATAAGGTGTATTTATGAATGGGGAGTAATCATTTACACATATACGTCCTTAAATGCACATGCCTGTGACTCCATGAACGACACAAACTTTAATGAATCCATCTGGTGCTCTTGGTCAAACTTTTATCATATTTGTAATTGTAATATTTAGCAAGAGAATAAATCAAATCAAACAAATAATGAAAAAGTAATAGTTGGATGTGTACACAGGAGACCAAACTTTGATAGCAATAACAATGACAATTTAATGCCCTTGCTTGACAAAGTTGATAAGGAGAAAGGAGAGCACACCATAATAGCAGGGGACTTTAATTATGAGCGATCTATTATCTAAATGTCAACACGGATTCAGAACTAAAATATCAGGTAAGACCCAGCTGCTGGAACACCTGGAAGTAGTAACCCAATCATTGGATGCCAATGAACTAGTAGAGGTGATGTGCCTCGATTTTAAAAAGGCATTGGACACGTTTCCACATGAAAGCCTTTTCACTAAGCTACACTCATACGGTATCAGCAAGACAATGAACAACAGGACCCATAGCTTCCTAAGTAACCAAAAGCAGAGAGTGCATACTAATACTGCAACATCAGAATATAAAGATGCAACTAGTGGAGTGCTAGGTCCAGCACTGTTTGTACTAATCATTAATGATTTACCTGACTGTATTGAATGTATCTGTAAAATATTTGCCGATGATACTACCATAATTGGGAACCCAGAAACAACTGACATACAGAAAAAAATTGACTCAGCTTGCAAATGGTCATTAGATTTGCAACTCAGGTTCAATCGAACCAAGATTCATACACTCCATCCCGGCAAAAACAACCCTGAACTGCAATATGTCATGACCAACCCTAACAGCCACCCACCTATATCAAGGACAATTTGAGAGAAGGATCTTGGGGTCTATGTTGACGAGAAAATAGAATTAAACTTTAATAAACATATCCACACCATCGAAAATAAAGCCACCATCATACTGACCATCATAAAGAGAACATTTAGTCACTTGGACACAACTACTTTCCTGTTACTATACAAAGCATTAGTCACACCCATCCCGGAGTATTTCAATTCTGTGTGGTCACCACATCTTGTAAGACAATCAAAGGCAATAGAAAATGTCCAAAGACGAGCTACCAGATTACCTGCAGCGTTAAAGCGCTTCAGCTATGAAGACAGACTCCGGGAGCTCAACTTGTATTCTCTAAAGTATCACCTGATTCGAGGAGATTTAATTCAAGTCTACAAATCACCCATAATATGTACAATGTCGATCCAGAAAATCTTTTTGGGAAACCTACAAGCAGCATAACATGGGGCAACAAATACAAAATAAGAATAGACCATTGCAATATAAGTACACACACATTTTTCTTTGCTCAGCGAGAGTCACCATCACGAAATGCTCTACCATCACACATAGTAGAAGCAAAGAACATGGACGAGTTTAAGAATAAACTGGACACCCATCTTATAAAGACAGTATGTTCACATTTGACTAACTTGTACATGCCGCCTACAGCTGACCTAAGGGCTGACTGTGTCTTGAGTGTAGGTGGCCCACCACAGCTAACGACTATGACATCATGTTAAAAACCTTGTAAACATTACAAACCTTGTACAAAAGCGGGGTCTGGATTTAGTGGTATAATCATAAAACTCCCCCCCCCCACCCCTTGTAAGTTGACATGGCTGTGATATATGATTTGAGTGTGGAACCACACCAATCTAAAGCGCATGAGAATGGCCTACCATTTATATCCTATATATATAGTAAGATTATTCCAGGGAATAATATATTTCTAATGATTGGAGATGTTATCTGCACCAATCTGTCCTTCAAATAATGCAGTCATTTTAAAATCTATTGTGATAACAAAGTCAATTATATATATATATATATATATATATATATATATATATATTTGTTTATACCTAGTCACACTAGGCCTACGTGTCTTGGTTGTAGGCAGCACACCGCAGTTGACGACCTGGACATTGTCACCCAGCCCATCAAAAACATGTAAATATTTGTAAATCTTGTAGCATAGTTGAATGTAGCATATAATACTTTCTTGTTCGCAACTTCTCTTTCACGCATGCAGTATGTAAAGTAGTAATGAATCTACCGGCACACAAAGAGGCCAATGGATTATGTCCTTTGAAATGATGATGATGATGATGATGATGAGGCGTTAATATTGACAGCAGGCTAACCTTTGAGCAGCATATAAATAAAAAGGTGAATATGGCAACACAGATCATAGGGATGATCCGGCGATTATTTGTATACCTAGACTTAGAGTGCTTCAATTAGCTGTACAAGGCACTGGTTCGACCGTACCTAGAGTATGCGAACGCAGTATGGCACCCACTCAGGAAAGAAGATGTAGTCAGCATTGAGAATGTACAGAGAAGGGACATCAAATTGATCCCCGGGTTGAATGACACGAGCTATGAGGACAGGCTAAAGTGACTGAAGCTACCGTCATTAACATACTGCAGGCTCAGAGGTGATATGCTTTTGACATACAACATGTAGAGAGAGGTGTATGATAGTGATGTGTGCCCACACATATCGCTCAGAGAGGACAGCACCACCCGAGGCCACAACCTTAAGATCTTCATGCAGAGTACAAAGACCAGATTAAGACAAAATAGTTTCTGTATTCAGGTGGCTGAACCATGGAATAGTCTGCACGAGAAAGTCGTAAAAGCAACGACAGCGAAAGCCTTCGAAGCACATATGGATAGACAATGGTCAACCCAGGAGATAATCTATAATGTCGAGGCACCTCTCGTAATATCGGCTTCGAGACACAATGCAGGAGCTTTACTAACGAGTACTGTAGATGAGGATCTGGACTCATTGGCTGAGCCTTTCGTCCAGAATCAACATATGGAACATATGGAATATAGGTGTTTCATTGAGGTGAGAAAATTGTTCACTTAATAATTTTACCTCAAGATGAATGTAATTATCATGAAAGATCGAGTTGAAAAAATCCAGGATTTAATAAAGCTTAGTGATTTGCATGAGCAAAGGAAATTTCATGAGTGAGTGAGTGAGTCAGTCAGTCAGTCAGTCAGTCAGTCAGTCAGTCAGTCAGTCAGTCAGTCAGTCAGTCAGTCAGTCAGTCAGTCAGTCAGTCAGTCAGTCAGTCTGTGAGTCTGTGAGTCTGTGAGTCTGTGAGTCTGTGAGTGAGTCTGTGAGTGAGTCTGTGAGTGAGTCTGTGAGTGAGTCTGTGAGTGAGTCTGTGAGTGAGTCTGTGAGTGAGTCTGTGAGTGAGTCTGTGAGTGAGTCTGTGAGTGAGCCTGTGAGTGAGGGTGTGCGTGTCAGTGGGTGAATGAGGCTGAGATAGTGGTTGACTGACTGGATGACTGACTTGGTTGGTGAGCGAGTGACTGGTCGACAAATGACTGACTGTCTGACCAACAGAATGAATGACCGACCATTGATAGACCAACAGATTGATGATTAACAATCATTTATAGACCTTTATAAATCATTTATCAACATTTATAAATCATTTATAAAACTTTGAAAATAGTGAATAAATTCTACAATGGTCCCCTATGTTTTAACAACAGACACTGACACCTTTTAATAAATTTTGTGTCACTCTCTTGTTGGAGGTCACAGTACAATATGTTTCATCAATGGTAGTCAAAAAGAGAGTACAGTTCGTTCATTTATTTGTTTGTTTGCTTGGTTTTATTTGCCACTCACACCTAGATGTATTCGAGCCATGTCTCACGTTAGAGGTGTTTCCTCGAAGGGTTGCGTAGCTCCCACAAAGGGCAGTGAAAATGAAAATAAAACTGAAATAATCAAAATTTACAATGTTGCTGTGGTATATGCATTGCTTTGTGTCAGCTGTTTACAAAACTGGTTCCATTGCTGCCTAATGAGCTGCTGTTGGCGGGTGCAAATGTTGTATGCTGTGTAATGCGGGATTATTTTATTTTATATATTTATATTTTTCTTCCCTTGGAGGTGGTATAAGAGTGGAAGGTAGTCTTAAAACCAAAGTTTGATAACGGAAATAAGGGAAAACTGAAATGAAAATATTAAGAAACAACCAAGATCTAATTAACTTAAGTCAAATAACTAAAAGATGCTTAAAAACCAGAAAGATAATACTTAAATATGTCCTGATCTTGTAACTGAGAATTACGTTGTTGTTGCTGTTGCTGTTGCTGTTGGTGTCGTTTTATTGGTCGCTCACACATAGATGTATTTGAGCCAAGACATTCTTTGAGGTGCTTCCCAGAAGCATTGCGTTGCTTCCATGAAGGGTTGCGTTAATGAAAGCAAAACTGAAATAATAAAAAATGTACGATGTTGCTGGTGGTGTATGCGTTACCTGTTGCTGCCTAATGAGCTTTTGCTGGCGGGTGTACTTGTTGTATGTGTGAGAAGGGGTGGGAGGGGAAATTACTAAATTTTTCTTGGGTATGAGGATGGATGGCAGTCTGTAAACAAAGGACTCATAAGCGTAACTAAGTCTGAACAGAAATAAAGATACTAAGAAATGAAGCCAAAATAAAGGAAAATAAAATAAGGATAATGCCATGTGTTTAACTAAACAAGAAACTGAGAACTGAAAGACTAGTGATTGTAAACGAAGGTTTCTAGATTAGATCTTAAAATTATAACCTGTTGCCATTTGAAAAAATAAGTTGGGTGCGCATGTTAGATGTTTATGGATTGTTGTGGCTGGTCATTGTCAGCCATCAGTCAAGACGCAGGCGATGAAAAAGAGCGATCTCTCTCATACTCAGTGTGGAGTGTTTGTTCATGTGAGCATCAGCATTCACATCTACATCCACTGGGATGTCGGCATCCCAAACAAGGCCAGGCCAAAGACGGTCTGATACCTGCATGTCTCCCCCCCCCCTCAGGATTATACATCTCATCTCCATCTCAGATCGTATAGTCAGCACACGTTCAGTTCAGACTCAGCTAGGAAGCACATCAACAACCAAGCAAACAGTTCACGTAGCGATTCCACATGACCAGCAACTTTCCTTCACGACCCACTTTGGCAAAGTTTTGTATTGCCTTTGCCTGTATATGGCTATACATGCGAGTGCTTCTTTGGGCAGGTGCATGGATATCATATCTATAATAATAAAAGCTAGACATATACCAACTTCCATACTTTATTGTGGGACACAAGCTTGTCGTTTTTTGTCTATATAGAAAATAAATATTAGAAATATAGAAAGGTTATAAATGAATCAATATCGGTTTATAGTTGAATTACCTGCCTTGAAAAATAGTCAGTCAAATATCATGAGATGATAGTTTGATTCACAGATCTGTGGTCAATTTTGAAAACTGTTTGCGTATCATTTAATTTAGGTTAATGCAGTCTATGAAAACATAGCTAGAATAAAAAATATAGATATCTGAAGAGTAGCTCACCTATTAAACTAGTTAGAGTATCCATTTCTACCAGCAAACAATATAGAAAGGGAGGCTTTGTATCGGCTACTATTAAATCAGCTCCAGCACCACATTTCATGCCTAGCTGTGTCTTTTCTACATCGGATTTTATATTAAAAAATCATCATATATATGTTGTTTCAAACACTTCTCAGCGATCCATGTAGCCTTGATTCAATTTATGATACTTGTTTTTGCAGGACGGCATCATCTTAACATTTGAGATGCTTACAACATAAAGTATATTTGCTCACATGAGAAAGTTTCCCACCAGTCAAAGTTCGCTTTGCTAAACCCGCTTGCTTGTGAGACGAGAAAATTTATCAAATGAGAAATTTTCTCACCGGATTTGTGGTGAAAAAATATCCCTGCTCCTTTATGAAATCCATCCCAGATCTTCGTTTTCATCACAAGTGTTTTCGAAGACTGCTACAGCCATGTGTCTCAGTGCAGAAATCTTAAGCACTGCGTCGAACTGGTATGCATTGATAGTGTAAATAGATGCCAGATGACAGGCCTTCCATTAGTACATCATCATCATCATTATCATCATCATCATCATCATCATCATCATCATCATCATCATCATTTTACAAGGCATAAGCCATTGCCTTGTTATTTCCCCAGTGTTTCTGTTGTAGTATGACTTTCTCAGTCAAATAAAAAGTTCTTTCTTTGAAGGAGATATCTAGTTGTTCTTGAATTCTTCTTCTTCTTTTCGTTCGCTGATCATACCGCCAGTCCTGTAAATGACTATCGACATGATCATAAGCGTTAAGTGCGTGGATCCATGGTTTATTAGAGTGCGCCGTGCGGCCTGGAACCTCCGTCTTCAGCACTCGAGGTTTCTGTCAGGGTTACCTCACCCTTACCTGCTTTAGTCGCCTCTTACGACACGCAGAGGATACGGAAGTTGTATTCTAAGCCCCACCTACAGGGCAAATTGTTGTTCTTGAATGATTTGACTGTTGTCACAGTAAGAACAAATCTGGGATGGGTAAAAGTGTATGTCATAGCTGGGAAGGTTTCATCAAAACATCTTCATTATTGTAATTACTACAGCTTGCGAGGCAATGTTGATCAATAAAGGAAAATTCCATGATTTTATGTCAAAAAGGCGGATATTTAGCCCAATTTTCCACAAGTCACAACCAGAGAGATATTTACTACCCACAGATGACAATGCCCGCTGGTGCAACACAATCTTAGGTGGAAACGGCATTCAAATACTACATCCTGACCACTATACCCCTAGGTCAGAATGGGTGTCGTCTCAATGTTGTCTTTGACCAATATTTCACTACCTCGATCTAAGCTGATGAATTGATGAGAATAAAAACAATTGCAGACATATTCCAAAGCAGTGGCTCAAGTGCATAAGAAATGTAAACAACATCGTGAACTTGTGTATATATATATACCTATCCACGGCTTGGAACATGAATTAGGAGCTGACTATTGCAATGCTTGACCCAGCTTTTCATAAAGACAGGGTGCGATTCAAACAGCACACTCTCAGGACGCAATAAGAAAAACATGGGCCCAAAGTCCTACAAACAGTAAGGAGCATCACCTCAGTTTGTGACAAATTAGAAATGAACCTGAGCACAACATCACCAATTAGAAGGATGTGGGGTGCATTATCAGAACTATTACAATGCATTCTGACCAATGTGCATCAGTTTTTGACATCTCAAGCTCCCTGTTAAATATGAGGACTATTACAATCAACGCGGCAGAAGTAATTTTGACAGCTAAAACTGAGAACTCTGTGTTAAGCATGAACACTATTGCAATCCACTCTGGGGAATATGAATCTGTGTCGCCATTCACAATCTCGGGTAGTTATCAGGAAAACTATTACAATTCGGGCTGGCCAATGTGAACCAGTATCGCCATCACTATTTTCATTCTCTAGAATGATTATCATCACCATCGCAGGGAATGACGAGCTGTCCATATCCAGCAGTCAGATATGCTATTTTTTTAAAGTTAAAGAATGTGTGAAGTATTATATATTTTCTTATCTGTTTGTTGTCCAAAATTAATATATATCAGTAGCAGAAAAAAGGCTTTTCATCTTCATATGTCGTGGGACCAAGAAAGAATGTCAAAAAATCACGATTTGTGTTATTCCTTTACTCGTGTGATCTCATTGGATAGACTGTTGTCCGATTACTGTACAGATCCCTACAGGGAATTGTAATACGAAGCCAATGATGTCTCAATGATGAAAGTCGGTGTTGTCTGGACAAAGATATTCATATTTTCGTTACCCCACCCCCTAATTTTTAGTGGCCCACAGTGGCGGCCCCTCGGCATGTATTATGGGTTGTAAAATCTTAATGATACCACAATTTGAAACCACATACTACCTGGCGTTGATTTAGAGGATCTATACTAACACCCTGCCAAGTCAAAAGATTTTCTTTAGGGGATGTTGTACGATTTTCCTTATTTGGCCTCTTATGGGAAATGTCTCCTGGACTACACTCTTAGCTGGTTAGATACACGTGGGACGCTAAATGGCATGCCAATGGCCGAAAAGGCACCGAGACTCCATCTGGTGGCTGTATGAGAAAACGTTTAAATGTGTAGGTCTACATGGGTGGATGAATGGACTGATGGACGCAAAGACAGACACACGCCGATACACGGTTGGAAGACAGTTATTGCTAATACATAGATTTTTTGCTTTACGGTTGGCGAAAAACTAATATTACATCTGTTGTATGTCTTTATTTAGTAGATTCAACATTGAACTGTTTTATATTTAATAAATGCGTGTTTTCATGAATTTTATGATGGGTGTGATCTTGAGTATTCCTTTGCGCCACAGTTGGAAATAAGTTCTTCTGGCCAGGTGCGCTGTCGTGGCTGTGTTGATGAAAGGACCTGAACACGGGTGCTGAAACGGCACGAGATGCAGCGCTGCCAAGAAATAATGAGAAAAATCAGTAGACATCTACAATACAGTTTATAAATAAGTTAACATGTTTCTAAAACAAAAACAGAAACATGTTCGTTAGTACAATTTAGATCATGATGTAAAAATGTGATGTTGAATATTTTGAACATAATTAGATTGAAATACATTGCCGTCTTCCAATCTAATTATGTTCAAAATATTCAACAGTACGTTTTATTTTGTTTTGGAAACATATTATAAGCTATTTCTGAGCTGCACTATATATATACGGACGAATACTACATAATTCCAACGCTCACAGGGGCACCCTGCCATGTACATCACAAGATCGACGGGAGCACAACACGTGTACAAGATGTAACCCTTCTTGAGTCAACAGCGAGTCAAAACGCTCAAAAGGTTTTTCATCTCTATTAACCCTTTAATGGTCAGGATCTTTGCCAATAGACGACTATTTTATAAACCTACCACTGAAATTTACAAAAAGAAGGTTTTTGGTGTCCTGAAAATTGATGCCATTTTGGCCGGCTTGACCATGAAAAGGTCGATGGTCAAGACAATGTATAGGGCCTACATGAGTATGTCCAGGGCAAGAAGACTTTTTAAAATTTTACCTCTGGAATAGCTGGATGGGTTAGTTACCAAGCCAACCATTCAAGTGGTAAATTAAAACATATACGCAGTCTTATTTTTGCCTGCAAATGGACATTCCTCAAGACCACGGTAGTAGTGTAGATGTCGTTTTTTGGTCGGGTTGGTCATTAAAGAGTGCGGGTGACATCAAAGGGTTTAGTAGTCGATAGATATTGCCATGTGATTGGCCAACATCTCCTGATGCATCGGATAAACTACACTTCTGTAACCTGATCTTTATATCCTGCCCATTTAACAATTTAACCCTCAGATTTGTTCAAGAAAATGTAAATTTTCTCATTGAAAATGTCCATTTGCAAACAAAGATAAAACTATTTTTGCAAATTTACCACTGGAATGACTGGCTCGGTTATCGAGCCAGTCATTCCAGTGGCAAATTGTCAAAAAATTGTCTTCTCTTGGTCAGCAAGTGGATATTTCTCAAGACCACATCGGAAGCTGTTTTTGGCTGATATGCGTGTTAAAGCGCTAATAGACTATACCCACTACAATATATATTCTAGCATGGTAGTTCAAAACGAGCATCGCTTCACTAACGACTGTAGCTTGTCAATTATTAAAACTCTCGACTTGGCGTAAAGTCGTTCGTCTGCTTTCAGAAGTACATCTTAGAGTCAGCATCTTTGGCTCTAGAATGAAGCAACACTCTGTGGCAATTTCACCTGTACCTGTATTATGAGACCACCTGTCTAGAGTGACCATCTGGCTGTGTTCCATAAGGGGGTTGCTTACAACGGGTTTAATGGGCCGATCACATATCCCTAATAACACAGCTTACTGGGCCGGTGCTGGGCGATACTGGGTCGATACGTTTAATATCGGCACGGTGTCGGCCCGGCGTGGGCCCAGTAAGCTGCGATATCAGGGGGTTTCATGGGGAATTTAACCAGTTAACGGTCAGGATGATGAGTGGTCAAAATAACTGAGGTATTTGCTTAGTGAATGACCATTAGCAGGCCAAGAATACATTATTTATTTTTTTAATTTACAATCATATTCAATGTGTAATCATATTCAATGTGTAATCATATTCAATGTGTAATCATATTCAATGTGTAATCATATTCAATGTGTAATCATATTCAATACATATTCATAATTACCTTCTTTTTACATAATCAGATACGTGTGTTTCTGAAGTTCTTGATGGGAAATTACGCAATCGTGGTGTTCTCGTCGACCTCTGAAAATAGAAAAATAGATTTTGTAACTATGGAAACGGGAATCTTGCTTAGATCTGTTATGTGATTATGCCGTGAATTATCCCCATAATTATGTTTATGCTTGTACAGTGTTGCCCAATAAACCATAAACATATAGCCTAATATCAAGTTATTATGACAAAACGCGACTACGGAACGTGTACAGTATAGCTCATTTATCCATTCTTGTGTCACCTTTACAACGATTTAATCGTCAGTTTGGTTTAAAAAAACCAAGAATTCCACGGAATTAAATGTCTCGCCTGTCTCCTGTTTGTCACAGTGGCATTGACCTTTGACCTTGTGACCTCTGTGTTATCATGCCGCTTCCTAACATTATAGGCTACCATATATCAAGTTTAGTTCATTTAAGAATAACCAATCCTGAAATATAAATAATTTGCTGAATGGAAAAACTTAAGGTTGAAAAAGCAGAGTTCAAATAGCAATATTAGAATGGCCTTGACCTGTGTCCTGGTGACCTCCATGTCACCATCCTGTATCTTCTTGGCATAAGCAACCATGTACCCAAGTTGTGTTCCATTTGGGTTAAGCAATCCCGAAATATAATATGATAAGATTTGCTAAGCCTAAAACTTAACATTGAAAAGTAACAAGGTTTCGTAGAAGTCAGAATGACCTTGACCTTCGACGTTGTGACTTCAGTTTCAGCATGCTGTTTCCTAACATTATAGGTAACAAGTTATCCATGTTTAGCTCCAATAAGGTTAACCAATCCAGAGAGAGAGAGAGAGAGAGAGAGAGAGAGAGAGAGAGAGAGAGAGAGAGAGAGAGAGAGAGAGGAGGAGGGAGGGAGGGAGGGAGGGAGGGAGGGAGAGAGGGAGAGAGGGAGAGAGGGAGAGAGGGAGGGAGGAGGGAGAGGAGAGCGGAGGGAGAGGGAGATGGAGAGAGGGAGAGGGAGAGGAGAGAGGCGAGAGCGAGGAGAGGGAGGGAGAGAGAGAGAGAGGGGAGGAGGGGGAGGCGATGGGGAGGGGGGGGGGGGAGGAGAAGAGAGAAGAGAGAGAAGAGGGAGGGAGGGAGAGAGAGAGAGAGGGAGGGAGGGGGAGGGAGGGAGGGAGGGAGAGAGAGTAATGTAAAAAGATAGGCCAGATTTAGGAGGGTGGATTTCACCCGTGCTTGTCTTCGTACGAATTTTTCCTCAAACAACGTGTATAGCGGGCCGGGATTACATGATTAATCTATCCTGTGTCAGCTATAACCTCGGTGTGCGTATTAAAAGAGCGATGATTGGGAGCTAGGAAGGATTGGGAGCTAGCGAGGATTGGGAGATAGAGAGGATTGGGAGCGAGCGAGGATTGGGAGATAGCGAGGATTGGGAGCTAGGTTGTAAGTTATACTTTTAAACCATCTTATGTCAGCACCGCCTCAAAGCGCCCTGATGTAACGCATAATCAATTAACAGTATTAATTGCCAAGATTTTTCAATAAAATTATAATGTATGCAGACCATGGGAAAATTATTTTTGGTAAATTTACCAGTGAAAATTACAAAAATCACGTTCTGCCCTCAAGACAACTACAGAGAACGTATTTCGCCAAAGGTGAAATTGTTTTGATTAGCCAGCCTCCATTTGTAGGCCAAGAGAATAGTATTTTTGAAAATTTACCACTGGAATTAGCCGGTCAGTATGACGTCACTGCGCGGATTCGCAACCCGGAAGTGTGGTATTTTGCTTTATTACGTCATAAGAACGTGTTATGGACGTCATCATTTGTTGTTAAACAAAAACATTGTTTTGTGTTTTTAACAATCGAGCTGAACCCGGAAATACGTCATCACTTAACAAGCCCGTACTTGCGACCAATGTTAAAATGTGCCTTATACTAGTTGTGACTTACACGTATGTTTGTCTTGGAATGTAAATAAAGTGGTTTAGCTTTGAAAATGTTACGTTACCGTTATAGGCCTACATCAAGGATTCGATGTGAAGATGTATAGTGATCGATTTGCCCTATCGGATAATACACGTGTATAAGTAATGACGCAATATTTCTCTTCATGAATATATTGTTTTGACATATTAATTTTAATAACGGTTTAGGATACGTGCATTTTTGCAAGGTTAATTGAAGGATTTTGATAGAAGAATATAAATAACTCACGCAGTATAATTGCCTCGATGCCGTGTTCTCGTTTTGCCATGCGTTAGCTACAAAGAAGACAAGATTATGTCAGTCATAAATATATTTATTTACACCATTAATTATTTGTTTAAACCAAAACACCCCATTCATAGTATGCAAAGCGCGTGAGAGGGCACGGTGCATGGATGGATGGATGCCATGCCCGAGTTGCGTGCGTGCGTGTGTGTATGGGCGCGTGCGTGTGTGGATTGTTCGTTGGTTGGTTGATTTGATGGATATGGGTGGGTGGGTGGGTGGGGTGGGTGGGTGGATGGACGGACGGGCGTACGGAAGGGACGGGTGGGTGAGTGGGTGGCACTGGGTGGGTTTAGATGGATGTATAGACGGGCGGGCGAGTGGATAGATGGATGGATGGATAAACTGTAATTGGTTCGCACAGTTCTATGATTAGAATGAGTTGTACTTTAATCTGCTCCGTTAGAAGAAAAATAAAAAACATACCAACTGGAAATGTAAGTTCCAAGCTCGGTGGTCTCGGAAATGTAAATGGAAACTGTCAAAAAGAAAGTATTTTATCATCATCATCATCATCATCATCATCATCATCATCATCCACCATCATTAATAAAAATAATAATAATAATAATAATAATAATAATAATAATCATCATCATCATCAACACTCCTCACACACACACACTCCCCCCCTCACCCCCTCCTCCTCCTCCTCATCATCATACAAGCCATTGTACTTTCAATAGTATCATTGGTACAAAGCAATTACAGCATCAACGCCCGGCCCCGGCGTAGGCCTACATATATATATATATATATATATATATATATATATATATATATATATATATATATATATATATATATATATATATATATATATATATTATATATATATATATATATATATATAACAAACTAACAATCGTTAAATAATTTAAAAAACAATTAAGCGAGCAATTGGGTGTCAATCATCCAGGTGGACACAGTAAGTTAATACCATTAATGATTTAGGCGAAAGACATTACCCACTTGCAGAAAACATGCAAACCACCATCTTTAATACTTATATATTACATACCCTGTTAATTACTCTGCCATGTTTGAAGCTAAGCTCATAAAGAATGTCACTGTTGCCTGGCTTCAGTTCGGCCTTTATTACCACTGAAAAACAAACAAACACGTGTAGCTTGGTAAAAGAGCGATTTATTAGTTAGCAGGCCGGGCCTATAAGAGAGAAATGTGTATTCCCCGGATGTATTCTGATAACGCAGGTTACTGTAGGCCGTAATCTCAAGGGGAGGCAGGGGTGGGTGGGGTAGGGGTGGGCGTAGCGTGCAAATACCCACCTGAGATTTGCGAAGTGTACCTTTTTTTTATTAAACACTCACACTCCAAGAGGAGATGAATAAATAAAAATCAGATACTTCACAACCAGCTGAATTTACATATTTAATTCCAGAAATATCAGGGGCTCTCTGAGAGCATCTAGACATTACAATAATATCGGTGGGTGGGTGTGGGGAGGGGGGGAGGGGGGGGGGGGGTGACTCCGTTTAAAAATCTGTTAGATGACGGATTTAAAGTGTGCTAGAGATCTCCCAATTTTCATGTCACTCAGGCAAAAACTGTAGACGAATACGCGGTTCATCGCTGACATACATGCCCTATGGTAGATTTTGTACACATATTTCTTTTGATCGCCGTCGATTCCTAAATGGACATCACACGTTGACCATGATTAGAGTTACATACATACTCAGGGCCGTAACTAAGGCAGTGCAACAACTGCCTCTGTACAGGGGCCACAAAAGAGACACCACAAATTCAGCGTGTTAGTTTTGGGGCCCTCGCGTAACTTGCATGCACAGATGTCACGCTACTCCTGTTTACCCTTTAACACTCTATAGTCTGCCAAATCGGGCGCTGATATGGACGGGAGGTGTGGACCAAGAGAAGACTATTTTTGGAATCTTACCACTGGAAAGACTGGCTCGATAACCGAGCCAGTCATTCCAGTGGTAAATTAAAAACAAATAATTTTCTCTTGGTCTTCAAATGACAATTTTTATGTGAAAACTGAAAAAAAAAAACTGACTGAGGATGTCAGCCTTAATGTTCAGACAGGAAAGTGTAAACAACCGAGAGTCGATTAGGCCCTACACTTCACGTATTAATATTGTCTTCCAATCCAATTATGTTCAAAATAGTCAACAGAACATCTCTTACTGACTAACATGTTTCTGTTTTTATTTTGGAAACATTTAACTTATTTCTGAGCTATATTGTAATTAGGCTACTTTCATGTTCCATCGGTTTCCTTTGTCAACTGACGTGACTTGATTGCCAGGTTACATCCACGAATTGTACGCAGGCCTTATATTGCGCAATAGGGACTATATCTTGCCTCGCTCACGGAGTAATTAAAATTCGTGAACATTTGATTTGTAGAAGAGATATGGGTGATTATAGGTCTGTAAAAATTCTTCTGTTGTTGCTGCGTGTGGTGGTATGCTCACGGGTAGCCTATTCATCTGTTGGGCGTTATTCACCCATCGTGCAATCCGTAAGGAGACTATCGTCCTATTGCACGATCCTCACCATCCCACTCCGTAGCTATGCGATGTAAGGAAACACGACTGTTACTTCCTAAGCTAGTATATAAGTATTTTTTTAGGAAAAACGTCATAGAGCCATCAGAAGTATACAATACAAAGCTACTATGCTACTCACTCAGCTTTTTTGGGAATGCCGATGCCGGTCTGTAACCGGACGGTGACGTCACCACGTCTTTTCTCTTCCAATAATACGTCATAAGATCCATTGTGTATATCCGTAATTTGATCACAAATGTTAAATAAGTAAATATTTCGATGTAATTTTATTTAGTCCACGACTAGCTTCACCGATGTGCACAAGCATACTGGTATGACGGAGGCGATCGGTCTGCCATACATTAGCTTAATAAGAAAGAAACATATATCCCTCAAAGTCAAACTGAACTAATGATCTAGCTTAGAAAATCAGTTCGTGTATATTGATTTCTCGTACATAAGCCTGTGACAATTTCACCGCTGGAATTTACAGTCGCGTTAGTACGCTTAATGACGCGCCACCTCTTAACTCCGCGCTGCCCTAAGTTTGAAAACTGCGTTGAAGCAAAATGTTGCTGTCTGAGACTACAACAGCTTTCCCTAACAGTGCTTAAAAAGCGCATCTGTGGTCGAGGACACGGAATCATCACATTTGACTGAAGCAATAAAACTGTTAATCGGTTTATCGTACATAGCCTAGCAATTGTATTACTCTCAATCGATCAGTGTATATTTATGCGTGGACAAAGAAGTGTGTCTAACAAGTATACACCTGCACCAAATCTGTGCCCCCCTTACACCTGCACCAAATCTTGGCTCCCGTACAAAAACACTTCTATCAGAGCAGTAATGTACAGGCGCCAGTCTTAGTAAATAATTTCGTTACGGGTATGCATTGTAGGCATACACGTGTTCTATATGTCTATGTGTAGGTATTCTACATCAACTTGTCGCTGTCAACCTCTACAGACTACATTGACACACTAACATAATCTACTCTTTTTCTATTATCAATTATTTACGATTTCAAAATATTACTATAAAAAATCATATTATATAATAGATCTGCTAT